>JAAOAL010000083.1:0-338259 GCA_013186775.1 Fusarium dlaminii | reverse complement strand
ATTATATATATATTATATTTTAGAAGTTAAAGTTAATTATTTACTTTTTAATATATTTACTTAATATATATTATTAAGATATTATAAGATTTAACTATTAATTAACCAGCTTAAGCATTAATATTATATCTGTTTCTATAGTAAGCCGGCCATGCTTAGATAGATGGATAAACAGATAGGGATAAGTCATATACCTGTCGATAAGGTTCCATCAGTATGGGAGTATTATATGACTTGGGATAATCCCAGAATTGCAGTCCCTAAGAAAAAAAATAGCCTAAAAGTCGTAATCGGCGCTGGTTAATAAGACCAAAATATGGTAAATTAAAAAAAGATGTGGTCAAATATTATGTTCCAGGCTGCCTGTTGTTTAACGTGATTTTGTTTGCCGCTCTGGATTCGAATGCCATATTCTTTTCTGCATCTGACACGAGCAGATACAAGTGCCCTTAGTATTCATGTACATGCCGTATCCGGAACGGTGCTCGACATGTCTTCAAATGGATTGGGGATATGGTTTACAGTCGAGGATATTCCAGTTCAATAATCGTTAAAAACTACTCTTAGTTGCTCACATACCATAAGATAGGGATTGTACAGCGGAATATGTATTCAATACAAACATTATGATTTCTCAAACCCAGGATCTATCCCTAAAATTGCTTCCAACTCCTTGATACTCTTGCCGTCCGAGTTTTCCATTGGTCTCTTGGGCGCTGCCTCCTTGTCCAACGGCCCAGCCCTTGCAAAAATAGCACCACCAATATTTAAGAAGTTGGTCGCACGAAGGACCATCTGATAAAACAATGTCATGCCAGTTACCAAGATCTCTTCCCTTGTCGCAGGATCATTGGCCTTGGGCCCTAGAAACTCGACACATCCAATGTTGTTGAGAGACCAGCAGTTAGCAGAAAACCTGGCCACTGCAGACTCTTGCTCGTCGAGACAGATAAAGTCCCATGTCTTGAAGCTACTGTCGCTCGTCCATGTCATAGCAGCTGGTGTTCCATCAGGACTGTTGGAGTAGTTGTATGATAGGTGAGTGTATGATGTCATGAAGCGCTTTAGTGCTTTGATAGTGCCTTTTTGGCCGTGAAGCTCGTAAGTTGCGTGGATTGTGACGGGGTGAAGTGTACCGGTGCCGATTACCGCTGTAGGGTCTTCGTACGGATGGAAGACGAGGGTGGTGCATTTGAAGGCATGATAGTCGACGATGTATTTGGGTGTTGAGTTGTTTGTCTGAGGGTCTTTCTCTGAGACTAAAGCCTTCATCTTCTTCCACTTGAAGTCGACTTCAAAGACAGTGTTGGATGGCTGCATGTTGTCGTTTGCTGAGAGATGGTCATAGGAGTTGTTCATTTTGACTTGATTTTACAATACAAGAAGGATGTGTTTACTGAGAATGAATTGCTTTGGCTAATACCTAGATTATTATGGGATCATGGACACTTATATGTAAATCTTGGCGGAATGTGAGCATGAATGTTGGCGTGTCAGCGTAACATCGAAACAGGTGAAGACCCGCCAATCTGTCGTCTGGCTAACTTCATTCGGCCTCACGGAGCGCTCCGATCGACATGGTCGGTGGCAATTAATCCGCCTCCGTGCGCTAACTGCGCCTTGTTGGGCTGAATGGCAGATTTCTTGGTCCAAAGAGCGATAAGCGATAACAGATAAGAGATAAGAAGGGATTATCAGTGATGTCATCGAACTCTGTCAATCTGCTATCGATAAGAGAATATCACTACCCTAGATAAATCTGATATTTATACACTATCTTCTCCATACTCTTTAACAAATGGAAAGAAATCCCGTAATATTAAATCTGAAACTAGCTGATGTTAAAGCTTGAGTAATATCTTAAGAATCTGATGGTTGACGTTCTGGAAATGGAGTGGATTTATCATGTACTTGGCTCGAACGGTAGCATCCAAGAGAGATACAACCTGGAATCCATCGCTATAAATATTTCACTGTCCCATTATCACAACCCAGATTCATCGAAACCACCTCTAAGATCTATCTAAGCATTAAACCAACAGCGACGGATATCATTGACAAACATTACCATCTGTGCTGTCACTAAAATTATGTCCAAGTAGTTTCACTAAGACGTTAAAAGGACCGCAGCAAGATGAACTTGCTAATTTGAGGCATTTGAGCGGAAATAGACTGCTTCTGTCAAGAATAGATATCCCTCAATTAAGTTCTGAGCCTTCCCCCAGTTCTGCTGTCCGGAGATCAGAGTTCACCGCCTCCTTCACTTCTTGCAACCAACAACAAGACCAAAGTTCTTTTCGAGTCCTAAACTCAATATTTCATGACCTTCACAGCCGAGTCCAAGACATTTTCAAGCTTGTCTCCGCAGCTGAGCGGAATATCGACGTTTTCTTCAACACCATTGGAGCTGTCAAAGACGAAGACGTAGGGCTGAGCTTGGCATTGAGGCCAAGCCAACAATCTTCTCCGCAGGTTTTCCAAAAATGGCCAACCTTTTCCCCACTCCCGCAGGTCATTCATCAATAAATGCAGGCCATAGCTCTCAGCTCAGAGTTGAATCTCCGTCAAAGACCGGACCACGTGCCACTTTCGCCAAACCATCCTGAACGCTGATTGGTCTGGCGCACGCCAAAATGTCATCGCGCTGCGATGTTTGGATGCCTCGAGGAAGAAGAGGCTTCTGAGGGAAAGGCTGAGCAGGGAGGCTGGGCTGTAATTGATTAAGCTTATTCTCTTTTAGGTGTTGCTAGACTGCGAGGGATGCTATTTCGGGGGACTGTTAGGCTAATTGAGTTTGTCGCGAGGCAGAGCAGGAAGTGCTGTGTATTGTAAGTGTGATGAGCTGAAGATTGATGCATGAAGCCATCGTGTATAAGAAGAGGTAGTCTGTCCTCGTCAATTGAGTCTCTATCATCTCAAACACACTATCAATCTAGACATCTAAGCAACAATCACATCTACTCTTCCAATCTTCCATCATCAATTCTACCTTTACCTTCAAAATGCTTGCTCAAACTATCTTCTCCATCCTCGCCATCGCCACTACTGGCCTCGCTGCTCCTGTTGAGCCCCGCAGCAACGACTACTTCACCCCCTCTGAAATCCACACTTACAACATCAACAACGGTGCAATCTACGACACAAACGAAGGCCGCGTTACCAAGGCCCCCACCAACGGCGGCAACGACATCACAACCCTCCTTACCTTCAAGTACCCCGAAGCAGCCAGGGGCAAGAAATGCCAATTCGCTTTCTACCTCGCTCCCGGCGAGAATGTCATTGGTAGCAAGAAGCTTGATCTCTACTCCAGCCTTGCACCCGCTCCTGGACCTCGTGCCGGCTGGGGTCCTGGTAACCAGCGCAATGTCCACTTGGGACGCATGGATGTCAAGGTCGGAGGTTTCGCGACCTGGGAGGCTACTTATGGTCCGTACATGACCCAGAAGACGGATTGTAAGAAACCCGGTACTGTTGAGGGACTTGAGCTTGTCGGTGTCTACGATCTTGATGCCATCTACTGGAACCCGGCTAAGTCTGGTCCTCGTATTGTTATCAGCTAGAGCTAGAGCGGTGGAGTCGCTAGTCTTTGTTGGTGCTTCAGTTCGTTTGTATATATTCTTTAACGCTAGACGGTTGCGCGTCTGTTTTCCCGGGTTTGTGAGTTATTTCAGGATTGGAACTTTGTATGCAAATCACAATATCAGTACACTTCTCTCATTATTACCCGAAGTTGTGTTTTGAATGGCAGATGTGATCAGCTAAAGGCTCTAAATGATTTGCTATACGACCACGGCAGTAAATAACCGGAAACAGCAATCGCCGAATCAGGTTATGTTGCCCAGCTGGTAACCAAGCTGCAGTCATCCTTCTTCCTTCCGGAGGAATATGACCCTTTTCTGACCCTTTTCTGACACCGTCCTGACTCGTAATCATCGTCGTAATCATCGTCGTAATCACTTACAGCATCCCAATCCTATAAACTCGTTCAGCTCATGTGAATATCACTTGGCATTGTTTGATCATATTATATCCGTACCCATCCAAATCTGCTGACATTCTCCACAGAACTCAGCCCTCGCGTGTCCACAATATGATCTGATGCAGGGACAAGGACAAGGGGCTGTCGTACAAAACGCACAGGCACTTCAGAACGGAAATAATGCCGGCTAAGTGGAGAATCATGGCGTTTCGGCCCGTGGAAACTTGCAGTTCGAGGCTTTTGATTTGCCAACGCCTGGTTCCAATTTCATCATGTCAGTGGCTGTGCTTCTCCCTTACAGGAAAGCATGTGACAGGGGGGTTGATGGAGACGAGCCTTACGAGGTGTAACGTTAACTCAGGAACGATTTTACGGTTTGACCTTACAGATGAAAGCTTGTCTTGGCCCTCCTGGGCTGAATCTGGAGAACGCAAGTCGTGACATAACCCCTGAATATGCATTTATCGTCTGTCACTCCAGAAGAATCGCGTGATTTATGAAAACGTTTCTCGTATTAAAAACCTATATATATGCATGTAACAAACGCTTAAAAGACTAAATGGCTGAGCGGGTACGTATGTCGACTCGCATCTAAGAAATTGTCTCGTATCTCATTGTGAAATCCTGCATGTAACCGACTCACAAAAGCCTCGAGGATCAGTCGTTGGAGATCCTTTGCAGGGTCATCCTTGCGGAACCAATGATGACGGATGAAGACTCCGCCACATGTCTTATCTCCAATATACGGAGCGCCGTTCCCGTCCATGCATGGTACCGTGCCAATGTCTTGGGTCTGGTTATAGCTGTATCGTACGTAATTGGAGAACGCCGCTTGCTCGTGTGCCCAGTCGTTTGCCCATCGCGCGCAGCCCTTGTATTTCTTCTCGCTTGGACATTGCTCCCAGTCGTCGAAGAGTTCTTGTGTTCGGTTGCTCTGCTGGGCGATCATGAAGCCCGTGTTCTGCATGACCTTGCCCTTTTCGTCGCGGTTTCGTGGAGAATCGGGATCGTTTGCTAGCGCAAGAAGTGTCTTGTCCGTGATGTTCCATAGCTTCATCAACCATTCGAATGGCACCTGGGGGTACATGAATTCTGCGTCGGCGTCGAGGAAAACGACGAAATCGTGGTTCTTAAGCGCTTCTCGGATCATTGGAACCTTAACCCATGTCTGATGTCGCTTAGGATAATTGGGGGCTCGGACAAATTTGTAGTCATAGCCATGAATCATCGCTAGAGTCTGTTAGCCTAGCATCCTTCTCCCCGCAGCAAAACAAGATCATACCATAGAGATAATGGTTCATAATTCCACCAGTTCGTCCCTTCATTTGCTTGTAGTCCAGCGCCGAGTCATTCATCACAGCGCCGGGTCCCTTGTCCAATCGAGTGTCAACATCCAAAATGAGGAGCTTCTTGCCCAATGGCTTCGCCCAGTTCTCGTTCTCCTTGGGTACCTCATAAAGGTACCCCTCATCCGTAGAAAAGCTTGTCGCATTAATGTCGAGAAGGAAAGGCTTCCATAGATCATGCATTAAATTCGACGTGTGCGACGCGAGCTTCACTTGATGCGGGTTTGACCTCCGTGTTGTTCTGCAAGCGGATTGTTTTGTTAGCGACATTTCGCTGGAATGCTGGGTGACATTTTAGCCACTGACGCGACGTACCGATACGACAGAAGACTGGGAGGTTCAAAATAAAATCCCCAAGTATGTGTTATCAGTCCAAAGATTACTAAAATGCCCATGGCCAGAAGGACGCCCTTCTGCCTGCTTGCACGTGGCAGCAGCAGCTTGGCCATGTGTGTGAGGTTTGTGGTCTTCATCTCGACGGCGAGATTGCTATTCGTACGTGTCACCTCGCTTGGAAATAGACAAAGTTCATGAGGTAAAAAAGACTCGAACAATTCCGTTTTTGACTTTTGGTGGACGAAGGGGAAAAGAAATTTAAGCCCTTGTTGAAGAACGCCTGATATGTTTAAAAAAAGACACGACAAGATACGAGAGGAGGAGAAGGAGAAGGAGGGAGGGGAGAGGGAAATAAAAAAAAAAGGAGATGTAAGTTCAGCCCAACAGGCTTTTTTAGTCTCTGTTTACGAGGGAATCAAATTACATTTATTCTCGTATTTCTGTTGGTCCCAAATAGACGGGAAAACCGGCAACGCTTAGGCCTGAAGGAGCAGAGTCTCGAAGCTTTCACGCTCCGATACAATGAGAGATCCCTGCAAGCGAAGCGGGGCCCGCGGCCTGTTTCGGTAGATTCATTGGATGCGTCGTACGACGTTAGCGTATGGCATTTCACAGAGTCACAGACGCGTCACTAGTGGAAAGCTAAGCCTTTTCTCATCCCAACGCCCGGGGCATGATGTGATTCAAGCCTTTGCTCTCTAGCTAGGGCGCCGTCAGTGCCGTCTAGAGTCAAGTCCAGGGGGTGCCACTCCGTAAATAACGCTCGGTATCACCCGTGTCCTATCGGAACCGCTGTCGAGGGCATGTGCACCGCTTTTATGGGAAGCTCGAAGCGTGACTCAGCGAGATCTGATTCTGGCATTGACAGGATAAATTTGTTTAGTTTACCAGGGACCTGAACATCCCTGTTCACTGCTATTACCATATCTCGGCCCCGGCACTTGTAGCTTCTCTATGGAGGCTAGTCCCTTTATTCGTACAGCCTCCTCCTATTCAAGTGCACCCACTTTCTCGATTTTACGCTCCCTTCAATCATGCTCGTATCCAGCCCTTTGGCCGATGACACTGCCCTCACGGCTAAATAGCCAGTTTCATCTTCAGGGCGCACATCCACGAGCTCAAGCCTCATATTCTTTAAGCATCTTGCTCTTTCAGGTCCGTCGAGATGTGATCCACCTGCCGGAAGCGGCACAAATGGATTGTCTCTGGTTAGGGTACTAGCGAAACCGAGAACGTCCGGGCCTTGGATCAGAATTTCGATAACGAGGCCGCAAATGGCAAGAATTTGCAGCACCATTGTGGTGAATAGCAACAGACCGACCCAGACGCGTTGCGCGCTGTAAACATCGATCGTGGTTATTCTTGTACCCATAGTGGTGTTCATGAAGGAGTCTTTGTAGGTCTGACCCGTCTCCAGACCGTTCAGGTTATGCGATGGGATCGTGCCGTATGAAACGTTGGTATGACCTCCAGGATTTAATCCGGCGTCCCAATATGTGTTGAAAGCGGTCGTCATTCGCCTGGAAAACACATATGGAAACTTGGCGAGATCTTCTTTCGTCCATGGCAATTGACTGGTGAATTCATACGGATTTTCATCTTTCATCAGATACATCTCCGATGGCGACGGCTGAACTCCGTCCTTGTCACCGGAAGCTTGCGCCCAAGCATACAGAGCATAACTCAACTCTTTCAGACGCAAATCGCTTCGCGTAACCGACGGCGGAAATAGGGAGCTTCCGGTCTGGTTCTCAGTAGAAAGTCGCCGTTGCTGTCGCGCTTTACATGTCGTCGCTGGCTCTCCTGGTCCGCAGTGAATTGTTGTTTCGACCTTGACCTCGTGAGTGGCACACTTTACGACATAAAGTTGAGAACCGCGCATTTGCTTGACGTATATGAACTGGTAGGGCGAGTTAATGTCATCCTCTTCCCCTTCTGAGTTGAACCAGGACTGCGGGAGGATGTTGAAAGCAGAGAAGCTGGGGTATTTGTAGAACAAATCGACGATATTGGTTTGATTCTGTGTTAACTTTCCTCGTAACGGGTCGAAACTGTCGACGAAATCGCAATCGACGTGGAAATATGAAGTTGGTATCGTAAAGTTGAACTTGGTAGGTTCGTTGGGCCTGACGAGGCCTTGAATCTTGATACCCAGCAACGAAGCATTAGAGGCCTTGCCCGAGACCAAGTCCGATTTGTTCACGTCATAGAGATCGTATGAGCCATCGTCAAGTCTATCCTGCGACAACTGGGGAATTTTCGGCAACCCCCAAATATCCCTTGGGGACGCTTTCTGCTTCGAAGACGACAGTAAACTCGCAGCGTACGTTGCGCCAACGCTATGTCGGTAGTCAATCCATCTCGAGTGGGACACTTGATATGCCGGATCAGCGTAGTAGACCGTTCCATTCGATACCAAGTCGAACTTTGCATCCTGCAGAAGTCTTGACGAACTCTGTCCACCCAAAGGTGAGAGAAGCCAGGACGTGAGAATTATAATGCCAATAACGGCATTTGTCCGTATTACGAAAATTCGCTCAATGGCGGTAGCCAAGTTTTGACTGCCGATCAACTGTTCTAGAACAGGGAGGTTTACACCGCCACGGCTTTCAAGGCACCATCGGCCGAATACCCGGTAGAACCTTCCGACTAAGGCGGCAAATAATATGGGGTACAGGGATGGACTGAGTACCGTTAGTTGCAAGACAGTTTTGCCGTAGTCGGAATGAGGTTGGTTATCAAGACGGATTGCCGTGATAGCAAGAGCTTTTCCTGGTTAGCTTTCCCCCTTCAAATCCAGGGATATGTCTTACCAATGAAACAGAGCGGCGTGAATGTGAGAAGAACGCTGAAAGTCCAACCAAACACTGTTGCCGCGTCCCAGTGTTCTAACGTCTTTGGGCCACCATGCCAGTTATCTCGTATTCTCATATGTGGTATCATCTCTTCCATCTGCGAACCCCCGACATCGTCTATTGAGTCATGGGCCAGAAACGGTGTATGTGCAAAATCTGTTTGTTCATGATGTTTTGGTGAAGTTAAAGACGGCCTGGACAGTTTTTAGCATGAGTTTCGCCAAGTATTGATCAATCGACTATACCAATAATGCCGTATAAGTCCCAGAATGAGCAGGCTTGCAGCAAGAAAACCCGCACAGATTCCTATAGCAGTCGCAGGTCCAACTTCATGCTTACCACGATCCCAGTTAATATTGGAAAAATCAGGTGCCTCAAAAGTACTATTCACTTCTACCCCAGGCCTCAAATCCGGAGCTGTATCATTCTGCACACGATACGGCTCAAGAAACAGTTTCCGCCATCCTTCTAGCGCTGGTAACTGCGCCGGGATTAACTGGTCTTGCGGACATCCTTTCGAGCACGGATCAACACCACAGCATCCCAAAAAATGCGGCATTGACAAATCGCATCGATAAAATGATGCATTATGAAGAGCGCCGCATTCAAGACCGAATTTGTATGCTGTTCGCCCCGGGCTGTAGCTCATCGGTCGTAGGTCTGTTTGCGGGCAGATTCCCGACCCGTCGGCGCATGGATCCGAGTCGCAGCAGCCGACAAACTCTAAGTTAGTCGAAGGTTTCTTGCAGACAGAAGTTTCCTCCGCTGAAACACCTGATCATATAATAGTCCGTGATAGCGGTATAATAGACTTCCATCTTGACTGCAATCGCATGAAGCGCACTGAGTTACTGAATTATGCATAAGAAATTGGGAAGTAGATGAGAAAGACACAAGGACCTAATGAGGCCAGAGCGCTATTATTAAATCATGCTGCTCTGACGGAAACGCCACAGAGGCAGTAAAAGCTGGAGTCTAGACTCTTTTTATGCTCAGCCTCAGCAAGCCATCCATCATTGATTGGAAGATCATAGTCAAACACCAGTAAGCTTCGCGCTATCGTTTCCAGCTCAAGCCACGTCGGAAAAAGACGGAAACTGTCACTGATGCCTTGTTGTGCCACATCCATTTTGAAACGGATGTTGGCTCATCAAGGCATGTTTAGACCCTCAATGAACTTAGCCTCGTGCCATGTCTCACTGGCGTCAGCATGCTCCGCCGCCATGGCTATTTAAGCATAATTGCTGGACTCAGAAGCCTACAGGCTAGGCAGCTCTATCTCCCCCGATGTCAAAAGGAGGTCGCCCTGGCGCATGACTACTGAGACATTCGATCAAGACGCGTCATCGCTTATCTAGTATCGTCACATGTACATATAATGAAAATGGTAATTTTTGGATTCATGTATTGGGGTTGCCTGGCTAGGACGTCAGAGTCGACCGCCCAACAGCTATGACACAATTTGGATTGGCAGATAGAAACACTTTTGGGCCAATTGTACTTATCTAGAAGGTTCTGCAAATTGGTGAGAGAAAGGCTGAACAGACCCAAAGTTTGGTGTGCCATCAGCATTGGCAGTCAGCGGCTGTGTCATAGCATATCTTGTATCATCACAAGCACCATCCTTGTTAGAAGTAGCATGGAAAGTGATGAACGTCTGCTTTCCATCAGGCTCTGGAAGAAACTGTTATGACCAGTTCCATAACTTCCATTCGCGCTCTTGAGAACACAGCCGTTGGACTTCTTCCACGCCGAGGCCTTGGCAGGATCAGTCTTTCCGTCCCACTCGAGCAGAGCGACACAGTAATCTGGGGTCCAGCAGTAGTTGGCTGAGTAGGAGATATAGGTCTTTCCGCCGAAGTATAAGGCGTTGGGTCCCTCTTGCACGGGAGTTCCGCTCTTTTCCCAGCTTTGATCAGGTTGGGAGATGATGCTTAGAGCACCGACGGACAAGAAGTCGGAGCCTAGTTTACGGATACATGTAGACTGGTATTGCACACCAGTCATGCAAGAGTAGACGAAGTAGTTGCCGAATTGGTTGGTGCGAAGGATGGTGCCGTCGATGCCCCAGTCATCAGAGAGCTTGGCTCCGTATGACCAACTGTCCCAGGGAGTAGCGCCGCCTCCTTCTGTTAGCTTCGTCCTTCAAAGGAAATGGAAGACGTACCCTTGATAACGTGTGAGCGCTGGCCAGTAAGATCTTCGGATTTTCCAGCAGTATAGTAGATGTACCACTTTCCGCCGAGATAGTGAAGCTCAGGAGCCCAGACGTTGGATGAACGTGAAGGGTCAGAGTCGGTGTAGATGACTTTGGGAGTAGCAGTCTTGAGACCCTCGATAGTGGTGGCTCGGGAGAGCTGGAGGTTTGTCCACTCTGTCGAGATGAGGTAGTAGTATCCTCCGGTGTAGGTAATCTGGGGATCACCACCGCCGGGGTTTCTGATGGGGTTGGTATAAGCACGAGTTGAGCCGATGAGGCCCAGGGCCAGTGTGAAGATGTTATTCCAAGAAACCATGATTGTGACTAAGGCAGGTGACTATACTGGATTTCCAAGATCAATGGGTTTCGATAGAACCTTTATACAAGTGTCGCTTATAAAGATCTCGGGGTCAAACTACCAGCTATCCGCGTATACCATCGGACATTCGCAAAAGCCTGGGGAACCTTCCCATATCATCCAAGTGCATTGATTTCAAGAACAGCTGACTTCTCATTCCGGATAGCTCGCCGAGCATGACCGGGAAGTAGGATCTGGGGTTGCCGATCCGTGACCGGGATGTCGATGCGGTCCAATCGTGTCACTGGAGGCCCGTCCCGCAACGCTTATTCTCCATCAAAACTTCGGGAGTTTAAGGTCCGCTTTCCAATTGGGGGTGGATTTGTTGCAAGGCGCCCCAATCGAAGTGAGGGTGCTATTTAAGTCTATTTTACAGTTGCAGATTCCCGGGATCATGTTGCGGAGGGGATGGAAGAAGGCTTGTGATTTCAGTCATTGGCGGTAAATATTACTACTCCTCCGTAGCTACGACGATATGACAGCTTGTGAAGATTAAGTCATCACCACTATGCAGGGCCATAGTGCAAGACCAGTTAAAGGCCTGTAGTGATTGAAAATGAGCGTCAAACACATCTATGTAATGCCTATGTCCTTAAGCATATGTCTTGAGACCAATATCTTCATTCTTTCCATCCGCAATACTTATCCAAGATCCTGATTTGTTCCTCTCCCAAAACCGTTCCTTCCAGGCCCTGAGTCTATGCCACCAACAAGTATCGATACTAGCTTGTAGTTCAGCAACAGTCTGTTCCAACTCCTCACAGTGACCCTTGAGTCGTACGATCTCGCCCTCTCGTTCAGTAAGTTGGGCCTTGTGGCGACTTTCCATAACCTCTTTCGCAGCACGTTCAGTTAGGACTTTCTCTTCGTCCGCACTAGCTCTCTTTTCTGCATCCTCCAACATGACTTTGTATTGTTTAACCTTTCTTTCAAAGCTTTTGATCTGATCGTGAAAATTTCGGTTCTTTTCCTCGGTAGACGTTTGCTCATTTAGTTTCTTCTGCGCGTCAACCAACTCCACTTTCAGAGATTTGTTCTCCGTTTCGAGCCTGTTTCGGGCAAGCCAATCGCTCATTGTTTGCGTCTGAAGTTCCTCAAACTTTGTTTTCGTGGCTGATAATCTCCCTTCCGAAATGTTGTTTCGATCTTGGCTGTCTTTGAGCTTCTGTTTTATATGAATAATTTCGGGTCGGAATATATGTTCAATGTCGAACTCCAGGTCTAGAGACTTCTGTTCCGCAGCCTTATGATGATCTTGGCTTTCTTGAAGCTCTTGTTCCAGATGCTTGATGTTGCGTCGTAACCTTTTGACGTCTCGTCGGTGCTGCTTCTGTAATTGATCATTTTCTTGACTTCTGGCATCAAGACTTTCCTGCAATTCGGAAATACACGAATTCAATTCGAGTAATTGTTCGCCCTGTATAAACCCGTCCATTCCCTTCGCCTTCTTCGCGCGCTTCACGGATACTGCCTCCGCTACCACGGTTGTCCAGAGGTTAACGAATTCTTGCACTTGCTGTGAATGATAAGAACGGCAAAGGCATAAATCCGCAAGTTGATATAGAGTTTGTCTCGTGGCGAATTCAGGAGAGCTTTGCGACATCCGGTCGAGTAATGCATCAAGTGCCGAAAGTCGTGGTTCCTTGATAGAAGACGTACAGCGGGTTTGTCTTGTGGTGATGCCGATACATCTGCGCTGGTCACAAATCTGCAACACATCTGCTGGATCCCAAATGATTGAAGCCATTAAGACAAGGATGGAGTGGGGTGATTGAAAATGTAAGTAGTTTGTGTAGATCTCTGTTATTGTAGTTATGGCAGGCATTCCAGACCGCCCACGAGCTTCAACTTGACATTGGTCAGGGAATTTGAGGAGACGAAGAAGATGAATAGTGGTGAGGCAATTGGGGCATGATGGGTGCTTAACAGTTTATTTGGTAGAAGCTGAACTGTTGGTTGGGATGTAGTCAGCCAGGGTCCTGATCCACACGAAACGTATCCCTTTCGTTATAGGTCTCAGACACATCTGTTTAGAACTGGATGAGACAACTATGAGAGGTTTGTGAAGAATTGAGTTAAAAGACCGAGTTACATCTTCTTTGAAACTGTGCATGCGGCGAAAATACAATCATGTCGTGCAAGTGCACGGATGAGAAGGACAACTGACTTCTCAGGCCGGATAATTGACCAAACATGGCTGGGAAGAGGGATTTGAGGCTGGCGATCCGTGACCACAGACGATGTAAGATATGTATAATGCTCCGTTATAGAAGGAGATGGTCTAAAGAATTATAATATATACCGAGAACTAAGAAAGAAGAATTTGATAATTCTCTGGTAGCTTCATGTCTTTAGGTGAACAGCAATAACACAAAAGGATTCACTGAAACCTAGAAAGTAATCACGCTCATGCCCAGCATAAGCAATGCGTACCAGTGACTGCAAATTTGCCTGCTTGCCATAGCCTCCCCTGCGTTACTCTGTGAAACAGCACCTTCTGACACCGCAGTCTCTGTGGAAGAAGTACTTGTTGTCGGCATAGTGCTCACACCTGACCCATCCGCGCTGGCAGTCTTGTGAGGAGTAACCGAAGTTGTCTCCTCCTCTGCTGATTCTTTTCCGCCCAATGATGACGCATCTTTCTTTGATCCTCCTGAGGCGTTACAATTCTCTTTGACAAGCTTGAGCTGCTTGTTCCAATAGTCACCTGCCGGATTGTCCGGCGTTGGCCATGCATAGGAAGTTGACCTCATGTTAATCAGCTTGACGTAACATGGATGGCAGAGCTCCTCGAGGGGCATTTCCTCATCATCTTCGAGTTCGGGGAATTCGTTCAAGATTTCTGGAGACAGTCAGTTACACAGTCGTCATTGAGAAAGAGGTTACAAACCGCCACAGTATCGACCCGTTTTCGGATCTTTGGCACATGTCTGATTCCAACCGTTCGACATGACATTACCGCCGTGTATGAAAAGGTTGGGTGGATAGTATTCGGACCCGAAATCTTCCCCAGCACATTCCTTGATGAGCTTTTGATACCACGATTGGAACGAGTCGGAGCATTGTTTGTTGCAGATCGTCGGGGCCATCTCCATATCTTCGGTTGTTTCGCCCCGAAATAAATTTGGGTCGGTTAATTCCGTAATGTATTTGTCGCAATCGACTTCGGCCGTCAATACCTTCTCGCAGGCTTTGCTGATTGAAGTTTCTAGACTATCCAAGTCTTTCGGCTTCATAAGCTGTAGTGCACTGGTACTCATGAAGAGCCCAAGCGCGACAACAAATTTGTACATGGCCATCTTGAATATTGGTGACACAGATATCGAGAAGCGAGTGATGCACTGTCAACAGCGAAGGTGATAAGGTCTTAATGATGATTTATAAAGGCAAGCCTCAAGCATAGACCTACATAATTGGGGCCAGCAGGGTTGTGAAATTGTCAGATAAATCATTGGTAATGATGGAACCAAACGGGCCTTTTTCATGTGTGAAGGTCGCCAAGACGGCCCAGCATGGGCTGCAAGGGACCGAATGTCAGTGATTGGCAACCCACAACCCTGTCAAGAATCATTCATGGCCCTTTGCTTTAGTAGTAGCAGGTACCGTGAAGCATCTAAAGATGTCGTT
Source organism: Fusarium dlaminii (assembly GCA_013186775.1). Taxonomy (NCBI): domain Eukaryota; kingdom Fungi; phylum Ascomycota; class Sordariomycetes; order Hypocreales; family Nectriaceae; genus Fusarium; species Fusarium dlaminii. The sequence goes on along the minus strand of JAAOAL010000083.1, from coordinate 323,558 downwards.
TTGTTCTATGCCCAAGAGTAACCAAGACTATGCCATAAGCCCGTTATATATAGCGACACCCATCATACTACCAGCAGGCCCAGGAAAAATATTTCAGTCAAGAGCCGAGGCAAACGAGCTCATCAACACGGTAAGTGAGTCAACAGAACCTTACTAGCCCTGTGGAGTTGTGGGACTCGACAATCACGCTTAATACAAACCAGCAACCAACGTCACAATCAACCAACACAGCGTTACATGGGCCACGGACAGAAGTCTCCTGATATGAAAATTCAGTTCTCTTGTTCCTTTTCTGTATCCATCTTGGCATCATAGTTTGTCACTGTATTTACGATATGCTAGAGAAATAGACGTCGGCATATCAGCGGTATACACAACGGTGGAGAAACATGCAGGGTCCTGTAAATTTCGTATGCTGATGGTTGAACAATGGATCTCAGGTGGAGCAAAAGTCGGATCGCTTTGCGAACTGTTTGTCGGCAGATACTCTGGCCCTGGGCCCGAGTGATTTTGATATCAGCTTCACCTTCCGCACGTATGCGTTGTTGTTAGGCATTGTGGTGGGCAAAGGATACTTGAAGGGTCTATAACGATAGGAATTAGGTCATGAGAATATAATTACAGATGAATATAGATTCTTGTCTCAAACAAGATAGTTTTATTGGCTCTGATAGACATAGGCAATCTCCCTACACAAAGAAGAGGTTTATCGACAGAAGAAGCATCAGGGCCCTAGATCCGACTTGCTCTCTCTGGCCAAATTTGGCAGCTGCGTTGGGCACAGATGACACAGTCGGTTGAGATGATGTAGTCTGCTCTGGGATCCCAGTGGACAATATAGATTCTCCCTCGCTGTTGGCCTTTTGAGAAGCTTCCGACACCTCTGCCGTAGTCGCCATCGCGGATGATTCACTCTTAGTTGAAGTGATCGCAGCAGTCTCAGTGGAGGTTGAACTACTGCACTTCTCGTGCACGAGCTCAAGTTGCTCTTCGTGCCATTTGAGATTGAGGGCGTGCGGTGAGGGTTTATACATCTCGAGACGCTTTACATAACAAGGATGGCAAAGCTCATCTTGCGGGAGCTCCTCGTCTTCCCCAACATCGGTGAAATCTTCGATAATATCTTGGATACGGTCAGTGTTATTCCTATGCTCAAGTCTATCAACTACTAACCATTGCAGTATCGTCCTGTCTTAGTGTCTTTCAAACAAGTCGCATTCCAGCCTGTCCAGATACGAAGACCGCCTCGGGCTTTGTCTTTATCCTCGCAGTCCTCGGAAACATTGGTGACCCAGTCCTGGAGTGACTGAGAGCAAGTAGTGGTGCAGACCGCATCGGTCAAGGCTTCACTGTCGAGTGAGCCGTACCAGCCTCCGTTGATAAACTTGAATGCCTCTTTGTTACATTTGATGTCCGCTGACAAAGCCTTGTCGCAGGCTTTTGTTACGTCCTTGTCTGTTCCAGCATCATAGAGGCTGAAAGCATTGACGGACAAGGAGACTCCCAGAGTGATGAAGAGTTTAGAGGCAATCATAGTGAATGTTGCTAGGTACTCAACGGGGAATGGAATTTGGGACGAAAAGAGTTACGTGGTTAAGTGAAAGAAAGAAGCAGGAGAATCCGTGATTTTCTAGCACAGAATCGCGTGTCTGAGCGGTGGAAAGCTAACCCTTAAATGAAAATCGTGAATTAATGGCCCGAGGTCGTTTGTATGCATTGTGGATATGCCAAGTCGGTTGCAGGCAAAATGCAGGGGCTACATCCTGGTCCAGCGACTGTCTTCATGTAACATGCTGTTGGTCGTTGGCTGTTGGTTGCAAAACCCACGTAAGGTTTGATTGCAGTCTAAATTATGCTTAGATGAAGCGCTAATAGGCTGGTGAAGTGTAGAATGCTCTTGTCATCGCATGATCACCCATTCTCCCGTATTTGGATCATATGAAAGATCATACACTGTCTCTGCGCCCTCGTCCCCGGGAACACTGTAGTCAATAACGACATTGGGTTCATTATAATGTCCCATAAACTCAAGAGCAAACTTGACTTCGGCACCAGTACTAAGACCTTCTCGGAAGACGAATGAGAAGGGCTCAGACCTTACTATACGTCTGCTGTCCTCGAGCTTGACAGATTGGAGATATGTCGCTGGCGTACCATCATCGTCGATGCCAGTCAATAAAATGACCTGACGATCATGTGCATCCCGCTCAACCTTGATCACAAGCCGACGCTTCAAGATGAAAGTTGGGATGGGGTATCCAAGCCTATCCATAACTCTTTTCATCAAAACATCCGACTCAGCCCAAATATGCATATCGGCAATGCCTTCCATGAAAGTCTCTTGTAGGTTGCAGATGATGAGCTTGCTTTTTTGACTCTTTCCGCATGTCTCGGGGATGCCACTCGCTGGAGGAACGCTGAGGGATGACCCCAGTGCAATGCAAAGATCAGCTTTCTTGGCATGACTTCGAGCAAGCTTTAGAGGTTCCTCTGGTAAGAATTCTCCAAAGTTGATGATGGTATCAAGGAGATTCCCGCCACATGCAGTGCACTTGCGGCCTGTTCGATGGTCATGCACTGATTTTTCATAGCTGGCGACAGCACGGAAATCTTTGGCGTTTCAGCATAAGAAGTATTCTCCCTGCTGGAGTTTTCTTACCTCGTATGTACTCTTTGCCACAGTCTTTGCAGCATTCCCGGTTGCTGTTGCCGTGAAGTTCCGAAATGCGATCCTGCGAAGATCAGTCAGAGCGGCTAAGGGTCTATAAGCAAGTCCTTACCCGCAGGATGCCACTCCTTCGATGCAAGCCGTCGCAATTCTGACTGACAAGATACTTCAGAACTCCTTGATTCTGGAGCTCTACCAAGGCCATGTGCGTCGGTGTCGGGATGGCCTGAAGTGTGCTCGTGGCCTTTCCAGTGCGAGCTCGCCCTTGAGCTCTCAGTGTCCAAGCACCTTCTGGTCCACGAAAGTCGGGTATACCTATACCAATCAGCAAATGGATTATACAGGGAGGGCCCATTGATCGACTCGCCGGCTGAAGTTGAGACGCCTGCACCCGTGAAAACAATGAAGTGCTTGCTCTCCTTGATAAGTGCCACGATCTCATCCGCCTGCTTGTCAATAACGTCTAGAGGATCGCGGCGTTCAGGTGGCGCGACTTTCGGCGCCGAAGAAGCCATTTTCGCAAACTTAAGTCAATCTTCACGACGGGTCGTAAAGTATCGGTCGGAGAATGTAGTGCTTACTTATTTAGCCTGAAGTTAAATATATTTGCTGACATTCACGGTGTTCACGCTAGGCAGCAACCCCGCTACAAGAATGGTGAGTCCCTTAATGTTTCATCAAGCTACCTCCATAGGCAATCGATAGTTGCGAATGTAATCCCATGGTAACCCTATCGCTTCCCAATGGAGAATCAGTCTCAACCTACCCAGTTTAAGTGGCACTCTCCATTTTGGCTTGAAGCTGGGGAACCTCTACCCTAACGACCTCGCCATTCCGACCCAGCATGAAAATAAAGCTGATCTCTGCATCAGCACCAATTTCCTGCCAAGTAATACATGTCGGGGTGCCCATGTCAATAGGAGCACTCTTATCCTGGAAAGCGGCAATGAACTGGTGTTGGCTTTTGTCTTGAACATTGGTTGGGTAGATTCTGAAGTCGAGATCATCAGCCTTAACGCCGAGCTTCTGGGCGATCTGCTTCTTAATGTCCACCCCACCAATCACGAGCTTCTGAACTTCAAGACCCCGACCATTTTCAGTGATGTTGAAAGTAGCCTTAGTGGATTTGCCTGAATACGATCCAGCATAGCGCGCCTCGAGTTCTTTGGCGGCAATGACTTGCAGATAGCCGAGAGCTTCGCTAACGATATCGGCGTGCACATTCAGGTCAAGTTTTCGGTCCTCGACACTGTTGTCATGAGCCAGAATAGCAAAGCCAGCGCTGAAGTCGGTGGTGAGCCTAAAGTAGCTCGCGTATTTGCCAATAGTTCCGCTCTTCGTCAAGGCATCTAGGATGGAGAGATGGCGTTGCCCGCACGGTAGACTTCCCAAGGTCGACCTACACCGTTGCGAAGATTGGAAGTATCGACATTGGGGTGAAGCCAGCGACGGGTGACAGCGGGCGAAAGGAGATCTGAAGCAAGAATAGAGTGTCCAGCGCGTGCGAGATCTTTGGCGGAGCTGACGAATGATAAGGCACTAAGTGGTTATTAGCCATGGTCTTGTCCTTCTCGGTGATCAACATACCCAGGCTCGCCAATCGCCGAAATGTTAAGACTCTTCATGGCAAAGATATCTTCGACACCATGGTTCAAAACTCCACTGTCGCTCATGTTAAGGGGCTTCAAAATGGTCTTGTCGAGAATCGAGGACCAATTTCCGCCATCCCTTCGTTGCATGGCAAAGACCAACAGCTGGAAAGCGGCGTAAGAGACCACTGGAGTTGTATCCGGGAGGAAGTACGGCGCCTTCTTCGCAAAAGCCTTTTGAAAAGCTGGATTTCACATCAGTATCAGAGGATTCGAATGGTATATATAGGATCTTACCCTTCCAGTCACAAGCCTTGTCAACAACACATGATCTGGCTATATCACTCGTTAATCCAAGTATTACGTGGCTTCGAATGATAACATACACTCTCGACTGAGGCCTGACATTTGGCCTGCTAAAGCACCAATAGTAATGTCCTCCCAGTTTACTATCAGTGGACCTTTGACTTTAGCTAGTTCAGGCAGATACTTAGTGACAGGCGTCTCCCACTGCTCGCCCATCTTGACAAGCCAAGCATAAACAGTGAATATCATGCTCACATCACCAACTGGAAATTTTGTGTCTGAAGTGAGGTTTGCGTTCGATGGTTGATCTTCAGGGGAGGTATAGTGATACTCGAAGAAGACTGGATCATCTCGAAGGGACTCGGCACCACCGAAGATGACCACGGAGAAGGACGTAGTGTTGAGAGTGATTGGACCATACTTGTCACTACCTCCATTCTTGACGAGATCGTCAAAGGTTTTGGTGAACTGAGAGGTAAGCTTCTTGAAAGGCTCAGAGGATTTGTCGATAGTTGGTGGCGGATAGTATGCACCGATGGGAGCGCATGCCTGGAAGGGAATGTCGTTGTTAATACAGTCATCTTTGGCGAAAGTCCCGCGAGTAAGGGCGCCTAAGAGAAAGCTTATGGTAAGAGCTCGCATTGTTGATTTGTTATAAGTGATTGATGAGATGTTATGAGAAGCGATGAGCCAGAAAGGCACTGATGATTGTGTAGGATAGAATGCGCTGAGAGACCCTTCTTATACATAGGCCCGTAGCACCCCTATATCAGACTAAAATCAACATTACGACATATTCAACGAGGCTTAGATGAGATACTAAATGAAGATGGATCCTTTGACTTAGTATTCTGTCTCAATTCACTTGTCTTGTGGTGTTTAGCAGGGGATGTCCACCTCCGGAGGCTCCACTCAGTCCCTTAGTCCGACTTACTCCGTATACCGCCAGCTTACTATAACCGTTAGTCCGTATCTTACTCCGTACGGCACATCAATGAACAGAACCAAGCACCGAAAACCGCGTAATCAAAATATATCTATCAAAAAGGAAAGATCTAAGTTCCATAGCCCAAGTTGATAGGAAACTCAACAGGATCTGCAAAGAGAAAAGTGCCGATGTCGAGGTCAGGGTTTTGATACCAGTCCGAGCTCATTGGCCATGGACCGGCTATGAACGGCATTGATGCACCAACTGACATGCCGCTGGCATCAGTACCGACACCTAACAACGGCTGATCGTTGACGGATGGACTTATAGAGACTGATGAATCCGGCGTTTGATGCTCTGCCTGAGAAAGGTACCAATTCTCAAGCCGACGTAGGCGCTTCGCAAGAGCATTGAAAGGATGGTCTAACGGTGCATCTTGACCTGGCGTCGCTTCGAACCGCAAGACCAGTTGACGAAGAGTATGTCGCATATCCAAGAACCGACGTAGATGTTGCATAGATCCAGATATGCTTCCTCTAGCTGCGACGAGGTCAAGGCGAACAGCAAGGTTTAGGCCGCAGTTCATCATGATCCAGCCCATGTTCGACATGTACATCTCTTCACCCTGTGGCATGACTAATATCACACTAATGAGGGAGCGAGCGGCTGACATGCTTGCCGAAAGCCAGTCTATCAGTGAGCTTTCATGTTCAAACTGGTTGTTGAACTTGTCGAGGCCAAACGATGTTCCTCTCGGTGATGACTGGCTGAGTAAAAGCTCTAGAATATGGATCTGGAGAAGCAGAGGTGCTGAACATCATTAGCAAGAGACTTAGTATGATACAGTATCTGGCTTACGGCTTTCGCTCAGCGGAAAAGGAAGTGTTTCCTTGACTTCGTTGCACTTTTGCGAAATCTCCTGACACCCAGAGAAGAAATGCAGACCATTGTTAGTAGACACTGTGTTGTTGACGAGATCTTCAACTCCTTCGATGAGCGTTTGCACTGTAATCATGTATGGGAGATACTTGTCCGTTGGATACTCGTTCCAAGATGCGAGGTGCTCGCAGCAAGCAGTGATATATGGCGTATAGAAGAGCTGGCGTGTTTTCTGAAGAATAATAGACGAACTTTGCTTTTTAGCCCAAGTCTCACTGAGATCACTAACTGACTCACCTCGATGATAAGTAATACGTTCCTGTCAGAGCTCTCATCTCATCAGGACCCCAGTCTGGCTTGTTCTTATCTTTCCCGCCCTCGGCACTCCATAGCTTCGGCCTCCGAGGCTTATCAAGTCGCAGGTCACTTACAATGCTTGTTGCGAGATGTAAATGCTGTATATATCTCTTTGGCTTAGCCTGGTAGTGTGCCCTGTGGTCGTTAGCTGATACATTTATAGCATAGTGTCGAGTCATACCATGCAAGATTGATGAGGAGTCCCTGTAGCAGATCAAGTTGACAGAAATCGCCCTCCACCATTTTTGCAGCAACAGTCTGCTTGAATAGGTATCCAAGTGCTTTTTGGATGGCAACATCCGCATGGGAAGCCGCGGCGAGTGCAGCTAGACAAACAAAGGGGCGCTCTGCGTTCAACTGCTCAACTGATACATCATTTCGAAAGAGTACAAAGGGAAAGTATGGAATCATTCGGGTTCTGTAGCAGTTGATCAAGTCTCTGGCAGCTTCAAAGGTTATTATTCCTCGCTCAAAAGGGTCAAATGACGCATTCTGGTTAAAGATGTCCTGCGCTTTGCTGCTTGAAGATGCTTTGTCATAAGGACTTGTTGGTGATTTGGATGATTGCTCAGATTTTGATCTGACATCCAGTCTTTCTCTATAAATACCAATCATAAGTCCTGTTCTTCTAACTGTGAAGTTAGAGTTCTTACCTTTGGCGATTTACATTCTGACGACGCCTAGCCTGGTTGAAGATACACGTCTTGCCAAGCCTCAAGCATCGATCGCAGGAATCAGAGTCCTGGGTTTTAGAACATCGAATCTTTAAAGAGAAACATGTCTGGCATGTCTTCAATAAAGGCAGTGGCGACTCTCGGTTGTTTGACGAACTCATTATCGTTTCACTTTGCTTTTGCAAACATGATGATAGCATTCTCCATCAAAGATTGAGGATGGAGAATGGAGGGTCACGTGAGACACGGAACTCCGTACGTGCAGGATGAGGCTGTGTATTAGCCGCGTAATCTGTGCAGCGAGACATCGTCATGGAGGATGATAACGGCATGATTATACTGATAGTTTACGTTGTATTACTGTCTGTGTTTGATTTGAATAGGAAACATGCGTTGCAGCGATTGATGAATTGGGAAGCTGTGAGACTTTTTGGTGGCCAGAGTGCAGGGTAAGTCCTTGCCGCGCCTCATGGTGACAACGCGTCGAGGAACTAACATCGGATAGATCCGGTTTCATGGATCAGATCATTAAAGTTTTTATGCAATGGTGATCTAGTTATCTGAAAGTTCTGGGAGTTTGATGCTACGGGAATGGAGGGACCAAAAGATAAGCGTATGGTTGCCAAAGGTACAATGGTAATCATTTTGAGAAAATTTGACACAGATCAAGCAAGTTCTAGAATTTGGGAACGCGCCCAAAGGTTATCAATAATCGATGCCATCTTGAATTACCATGATATTCCTTATCCCCGAAACTCGACAGCAAGGGAGCAAACTCACGTGCTATCGTGTTGAGTGTGATCATGGGTTGATACCAAACTCCCGTCCTGCGTTAGATACTCCGCGTAAATTGCTCCGCGACTCGGCGCTGGTTGCTGATCCCCCAACCCAGGACCCCCAACACCACAAAGAACCCTCTAACCCCTTGAGGGATGGCAGAAAAAACGAGGAACTTAGTTCAAGTTGACAAAAATGCTTGAATGCATTTAGGTTATACTTAGTAGGTTCCTTACTAGTTTATTTAGGTTACCTATCACAAGCGTCACAAGCTTTTTGACATCCATATGCTCATTATAGGTTACATCACGCAACACGAACGCGCTCGTAAATTATTATTCCGTCCGTTCAGTGACAAATATCAAGCCAATTGACGCGGGGAACCTTGTCTAACAAACCGTTAGGAAATTACAGGACTCGCTAAACCTCATTTCGGCTGCGACCTGCGACTCTAGCCTACCGTTCGCGCAATGCCCAGCAATGTTCAGGTCATTCGTGCATTTTGCGACCATCCGAAGTCATGAGCTCTCTCGGGAGTATCTCCACCGAGCGCCGAGGTGCAGCGGAGGAAAGCCGTGATACGGCTTTCACCACTGCAGTGCGCTGAACAGGGTATGTCTTCCGAAATTACATGCATATTCTCATTGTGGTTCTCTATGGCGTCAAGACATAGGGACATTGTACATAAGAACAGATGCGATTTCTGTCTCAATCACGCAACTTTCTCAAAAATAACTCCTTCTTGTTTATAATTGTTATTTGGTAGTCGTTGCATCATGCTGCGACAAGCCGTCCACTCATTTTTACTTGCTGCCTTTGCAGGCCAAGCCATGGCTGCTCCTAGCAACTCTTCTTCTTCATCAGCTAAAGTCCACTGGCTAGGTGAAAAGCCAGGCTTTACTTCGGGAACTACTTTCGGTCTCCCCTGGCCTCAATCGAAGTACTTCCCAAAGGACACCAAATTCACTGCCTCTGGTGCATCCGGCCAGGATGTCGATCTTCAAGCGTGGGTCACTGGATACTGGGCTGATGGCTCAGTAAAGTGGACCGGTCACGCGATTGGAGCTTCGGAAGAGGTACTTGACGAATATGTCGTCAAGGCTGTTCCCTCGTCAGAAGGCATCAACTCCACGGCTTCTGCTGGTATCACTGTTACCAAGAGCTCCAGCAAGATCAAGGTCAATACTGGCAAAGTCACGGCTGTCTTCCCCAAGACGGGCTCTGTGATTGTCAAGGAGATTGAGACCAACGGCAAGCGCATCGCTCAGAATGGAAGACTCGTCCTTCAGTCGCAGAACGACGTCTCTCACCCAGGCGATGACAAGATCAAGTCGTTCAAAACGCTGCGCTTCCAGAGCAGCATTGATAACGTTACTGTCAGCGACCAGAACTCCGCACGAACTCTGGTCACCGTGCGAGGAAAGCATTCGGCGAGTGACAAGTCTGGCCATAAATCTTGGCTGCCCTTTGTGCTTCGCTTTTACTTCTACTCTGGCTCCGAGTCGATCAAGATTATACATAGCTTGGTCTTTGACGGAGATGCTGAGAAAGACTTCATCTCTGCCGTTGGTATCCGCTTTGACGTACCGCTTGAGGGTGAAGAGCTATATAACCGTCACATCCGAATTGCCGGTGTTGATGGCGGTCTGCTCAGTGAAGCCGTTCAGGGCATTACTGGTCTTCGTAGAGACCCTGGTGCCAACGTTCGAGCTGATCAGTTTGAGGGCAAGGAGCTGCCCGATATCTCGACCTGGGATGTTCGTGTCTCCAGCCGCCTTCACTGGATTCCTCCCTGGAACGACTACAGCTTGAGCCAGCTTTCAGCCGACGGTTTCACTCTCAAGAAGCGAACCAAGGCAGGTCAAAGCTGGGTCTCCATCCCTGGAGGTACTCGCGCCGAAGGTCTTGCCTATCTTGGTGGTGCTACTGTTGGAGGTCTTGCCGTTGGTCTTCGCGACTTCTGGAAGCGATTCCCGACTGGCTTTGACATTTCTTCCGCTGCGTCTGACACTGGAAGCATTACCCTCTGGCTGTACAGTCCATCTGCTGAACCTCTTGACCTCCGTCCCTACCATGATGGTCTCGGTCAGAAGAACTACACCGACCAACTCGATGCTCTTGAGATCACCTACGAGGACTGGGAACCTGGTTTTGACACGCCTTATGGTATCGCGCGAACTAGCGAGCTGTACCTGATTGCATTTGACAAGACTCCTTCGCAGGAGACACTGGCGAAGCATGTCACACAGATCAACAACCCCCCCGTTCTCGTCCCCGAAAGCGAGTACATCCAGAAGACCAAGGCTATCGGTACGTACTGGGCTCCTGCCGATACCTCAACCGCAGCCTCCAAGAAGCTCGAGGACAACATCAACTTCCTCGCCAAGTTCTACCAGTCTGAGGTTGAGCACCGTCGTTGGTACGGCTTCCTTGACTATGGCGACTTCATGCACACTTACGATCCCGACCGTCATGAGTGGCGATACGACATTGGCGGTTACGCATGGGACAACTCTGAGCTCTCGCCCGATCTTTTCTTCTGGCAGTACTTCCTGCGCACAGGCCGCGAAGACATCTACCGATTTGCCGAGGCTCTCACGCGTCACACCGGCGAAGTTGATGTTTATCATCTGGGTAATTGGAAAGGTCTTGGAACGCGACACGGCGTGCAGCATTTCAGCGACAGCGCGAAGCAAGCCCGTATCTCACAGCCCCAGTACAGGAAGTACTTCTATTACCTTTCCGGCGGTGACGAGCGTATTGGTGAGCTATTCGAGGAGCTCCTTGACACCGACAAGACCTATGGTGTTCTGGATCCTCAGCGCAAGGTCCGCAAGGATGGCTGGGTTCCTACGCCAAATGCGACCGTTGCCTTCAGCTTGGGCACAGATTGGGGCGCGCTTGCTGGTGGATGGCTCATTGACTGGGAGCGCCGCGGCCCTCGATGGGAAGAGTCCAAGGCGAAGCTTACCAGCACTGTCAAGAGCATCGCCAAGCTCAAGAACGGTTTCGTCACTGGCAATGGCCTCTACAACCTTCAGAACTGGACCCTTGGCCCACCTCCCTCCGATCCTGACAACAAGGGCCACGTTGAAGTTTCACATCTGAATGCCGTCTTTGGTCTTCCCGAAGTTGTGTCTGAGTTGATTCTGTACTTCGGCGATGATCTGCCCGAGGGCTTCAAGGAAGCCTGGCTCGACTACTGTTACTATTTTGAGGCCACTGCTGCTGAGCAGAAGGCTCGTTATGGTGTCGACTTTGGGAAGCTGAACTTGTACCAGGGTCACTCGCGTCTCACGGCATATGCTGCGAGCCAACAGCACAATACGACCATGGCCAATCTCGCTTGGACAAAGTTCTTTGAGAGCGATGGATTCAGGGCACCCACCGCCACTTTCACTACAACTGAGATTCCGGAGCATGAGGGACTCGTTCCTGGGGAGGAAGCACCCTGGATCTCTACGAATGATGTTGCTCAGTATGGATTGGCAGTTATTCAGAATCTCGCTCTTGCTAGGGATGCTCTCGAGGAGTATAAGCCAAAGGCCTAAGGGCTTGCACTTTGACGACTGTCTTTATGTTACACGCACTATATTTTCAATTCCTAGTCTGGATTCCCTCGTATCTATTCTCTAGTCCATAATTTACTCGATGAATCGAAATGTCAAGCCAGCTACTGTACCCTTTTCGTTCCCAAAGCCAATCGGACATCGTACAACTTCATAAGCATCCGTTTGATACACCCGTAACATATCCTCCTGTGCCTTTGTTTCGACCAAGAGTGCCATCATAGGCATGCACCTTGTCCCGTCAGGGTCGTTTATCATTGCCCATGATTGGCCCCTCCTCCTCAAGAGTCCTCCAATAACTAGAGCTGGTCTCAAGCGAGGCTCGCAGCCCAGCAGTTCAAACAGGATGTCATCCTCGGCTAGGTCTCCATAAACAAAATACCAAATAGGGTACTCATTCTGCGCGGGGCGTGGTTCATCATGCAAGTGCTCTAGTCGACGATGAGGTAGCGTTGATTCGATGCCCAATGTTGGATGCAGCGAGTGAGATGAAAGATCCTCTTTTGCTGCGTTGCATGGGATGAATGTTGGAACAAAGGTGGCGAGGCTCGGCTTTGCCCTAAGGTATGCTTCGATGGCGGTCTTGTTGATAGCATTGATCTCCAAAAAGAGCCAACATTTCCCGATGAGTCGATAGCAGAAATAGCACCTCCATTGGGCGATGGGATACCAGCTGCTTGTGCAACAGCCTCCGTAGTGTCCAATGCTCCTTCAAGCTTCATCAAGAACTTCGAAGCTTTAAGCTTACGTCTGTACCTCTCCACAAATGCGGCCCAAAAAGCTGAATCTGAAAGTTCGTGTCTTTGCTTCTCCGCAAGCTCTTGCTGTGATGCTGCCTTCGACGCCGCCATGTTGGAAGAGTATTGGAGTGACTCGCGACTGACTTCTGATTCCGATATCACTTGAATAATGGTCGACTGGCCGTCTGAGACTGTGATCGTGAGTTCGCATCTGCAGTAAATGTGGAGGGTTTTAGCGAGGGTTGATTAGGAGTACCATAAGTGACTTGGTCAGTTTTCTAGGGGCACTAGCATTCTTTTATGTCTCAAATCATATCAAAGGCAAGGAATTAGCTCTGAGTCATGCAGATGGTGAGATGACTTTCAGAATTGTCTTTTCAAGAACCTTGATTATATAACTACGTAGCTGATTGCTGCCTGTAAGGTTAAACTTTAGACTGCTAACACACATGAGGAGGACATGATGTTTTGTTTGTCATAGTATAAGCTTCCGCTCAAAAAGCCTACTTGATTGTATAAACTTGAACTCTACCACGACCCTGGCCACTGAGGTCACAGTGGCATGTTTAAGTTAACAACCCCTCTACATCATGCCTCGTGGCAAACAACAAAAAGTCATTCTTCGCAAAACTGGCCACCCCTCCCGCTTAAACACGCACCCTGACATGTCTGGAATTCTGAAGAGGTATAGCCAGGCACGTCAGGTTTCATAATCTGAGACCGTCCGTCTTTTACCCCATCCCCTATAGTAACGGAGCTCCTTTTCCAAATCCTCTGTAAGTAATGTTAGAACCTCTGAATACACTTTAATCACAGACGAAAACATACCCGCTTTCTTCCGTTCCCTTTCCTCGTTCTGCTTGCGCTCCACGCCCTTGAGAGCCCAGCGCGTCTCCCTCGAGGCCCCATACATAGCCTCCAACTGGTTCAGGACGTTGCTGTTGCGGCAACCCAAACCCTTGAGCCTCCTCTTAATGACAAGGAGATCTCCCTCCAAGTCCAAGTCCCTGACATCTCTGTCTATGCGTGGAGCGTCTTGCTCCTTGCGAAGCTGTGGATCGCCACGGTAGTGCTTTTGTATCACTGGAACGTGGCGAAAGGGCCGGATGGTGTGGACCGGTGTGTGGCCCGATGGTACACCGTTTCCGTGGGTCTTGGAGCCCTTGGTGGCAAAGGCGCGTCCTAGTGCTTGAAAGATACTCATCGTGAAGTAGACTGTGGAGGAGGTGGGTGGAGTGATGGATTGGTGAGAAGTATTGAGGGAGAAGACATGACGAAGCGATGATATTTATAGTCGCGAAATCGCATTACCTATCTGTTACTGTGTCATAAAACTTTCTGGGTATGCTTATAAAGGCTAAAACGGATGTTAAACAAGGCAGGATAGGGCTCTCAAGTTAATGTGAGAGCGGACAAATAACAGGTGATGATGAATGCACTAATGTGGCCCGAGTTAGTTTATTGTAAAGTCTAAGAGCACGAACAGCGTCAAATCCCAGAGCTTGCATGGTCAGACTTTATGCACCGAGTGGCGCTAACAAACTAGAGGCCCCCATTGATTGGTAGATAGTTAAATCTTATGATATCTCAACGAGACATCTCAAGCCAGCATACGGAAAACTCTCAACTAACTTCAGCTTTTGGAAGCCAATATGCACATGATGAGTATTTCACATTGAAAGCAAAGCCAAGTTGCAGTCCCTTCAGAATAGGGATCGAAAGTCTCACAAGATCTTGGAATATTCTAGCTCAAGCCTGAGATAGATGTTACGAATTTAGGATTATTACTCTAAATTATGTGATATCTTTGTCTAAGCCTTCATGATCTCAGAAAGTCTAACAACACTAGCACTAACAGTATTGTTTCCTCCAGCAGGAGGAAGAATACCCGCACCCATAATCATAAGCAGATCAGAATCCTTCTTAAAAGTTAAAAGAGCACGAGTGTAGGCCGTAGGTTGAGGAACGCTCCACTTCTTCCAAGCAGACGCATCACCAAGAGCCTGGTTGGTGAAGATCTCAGACATGGTGCCGCAGCTAACAACAATGGTACCGTTCTTGCCACCATAAGGAGTCCAGACAACATAGGGAGAGCCAGCGGGTCGAGTGCCGTCGGTAGAGATGATCTGCTGACCGGGCTTGTTGAGGAACTTCTGGGGGTCCTTGGAGAGGCGGTAGAAGACGGGGAACCAGTAGGTGCTGCCGGCGGGAGGGTTGGGACCACCGCCGTACTCGTAGGTATAGATGTACTCGTTGTTGGGGAGCTTGGCTACAGTGGGCATACCAGGGCGAGCGTAGTAGTCATCGTACTTGGTGTCCTCAACAACGGAGCTCCATTTCTTGAGATCAGTGGTGGTCTGGTGAACAAGCTTTTGGGAGTGGGTAGCGTTGTCACGCTGATCAGAATAGTACAGAATGAGCTTCTCCTTGTATGTCCTGAAAGGTATTAGCAAATGAACCACTGCATTATTAGAGTTCCACTTACATTAGGAAAGGTTCCCAAACTGGGGTAAGCCCATGCTCGGGTTTGGCCTCGCCACCAAGAGCAACATGGCTGACGAACTCCCAAGTTTCACCCTTATCAAGACTAGCATAAACCTCAATAAGAGTCTCGCTCAAATCAGTGGGAATGCTGCTGCCCGAGATAAGAACAGTGCCCTTGGGGTACTTTCCAAATCGACGAGGAAGCTCATAGAGCTGGGGCTGATATCGCAGACCCCAGTTATTCTGTGTGTCCTTGACTTTCGAGATTTCGACCCAGGTCTTGCCGCCATCCTTGCTCTTCACAATGGGGAACCAAACGTGAGGCGGCTCGGGAGAGTAGTTCTCCCAAGTAGCCAGAAGGGTGCCGTCAGAGAGCTCGAGGGGACGAGCGTAGAGGACCTGAGGGTCGTTGTAGTTGGAGGGAGGATCAAAGATCTCAACGTTGCTGAATGTCTTGCCCTTCTGAGCAGGCTTTGCCACCACGAGGGGCAGCAAGAACGAAACAATGGCGGCGAAACGCATCTTGAGACCTGTTTCTGTTGTCGATGGCAGGTTGCTGAGCTCTAAAAGATGCGGTCAAGATTGGAGTCTTATATAGTCACCTTGCGCCTAAACCGTCGCATACGATGACATCTCCGCCGAGGTAGTGTCATTTTACGTAGCGTCATTGTCTCTATTCCGCTGCGAAGAAATTGAGCCCCATCGTCTGGGGGTGCTAGTGAGAAATCTGGGGAATATGGGGAAATGATTGGCGCGCAAAATGAGGAATCCATGCTTAACTTGATGCGCGCCAATCGGCAACGGGCAACAGTTCGGCAGTCCAGCAAGGGTGAACTTTTGGCTCGTGAATGAATGCGGGGGCATTCTTTTGATAGGAGCGATAAATTCTGTGATTCGGTAAGTTGGCCACCGAGATCAGCAGATTGATTAACGCTGTGGGTTCATGCAGTTGCTTATTTGAGGTATTCGTCGGCGAACAATGGGGGTTATACCCTGGTCAAGGCTTGGTAGCCTCGGATCAACATTGCAAATGAAGTCTAGGCATTGAGGCTCAGAACAGCACGAGACTTCACTTCAGGGACAAGGGTGACATGCAACAGCGTAGTATTGTTCTAAAGTTTAACCATACAATTGGGTGTTCGAGATCGGCAGAGCCGGACAAAGGGCAGCTCGAGGAACCATCGGACTACATTTGACAATGGCCATACCAGGCACTAGTGCTTGCTCGACTTATGAGAATCCGTTTACCCAAAGCATTATATTCTTGGTAGATAAAGATCTAGAAACCGGATGCGAGGCATTATTGATGAAAGAGAGCCCGTCGCAGATCTAGTTGAGGCCCATCTGCTAGTACCTACATCTGCACCACAGAATTCGTGAATACTACGCCGAGAGCGAAGCTGAAGATTCAATTGGCAGTAACAGCGATATCAGTGCCGTGTATTCTGCAGCTGTTTACGCGATAAGCTAGTCAAGAGAGGAAGGCTACGCAACTGACCTGCCAAGCCTGTAAAAAGTGTCCAATACAGTGCCACGGTTTTGAAGAGGTTGCGGACGATAATTAGCCACTGCCAGTGTCAAGCCTACGTCAGCGTTGTATCAGTTTGAAGCTAGCATAGCCTCTAGGAGTACTAGAACTTAGCATCTCATAAGACAAGTACCGGTACTCAAAGAACCTTAAGCTCCTAAACGTCCCGGGTTGGTGGCTTCCATGATAACTCCTATGTCTTCTTACGACATCTCCGGAAGGGAGAAGGGATATCAGAGTCACTGCAACCAATGTTGGAGTTGCTGACGGAAGAAGGTACGAAGCTCAATCATGACAGTGAAAGGTCCAACAACGATCGAAACCAAACTGGAAAGATAAAACCTATCAAGACCGATATCAAAATACCTTATAGATTTAGCATCACATGAAATGGACTTAGTACTCTGCTCAATTCGAACTATTTCATTTGATTCCAATGCGTTTGTTGTGCTATCTGGCCGCCAACTTACTCATTTCATCCGACTATGGGTAATCATCGCGGACATAATTCACCGACGCGATAGTCAAGCGCGCTATTGCTTACCCCGCCACGTCAGATCTCACCTATGCATTGAGATCGCATAAGCACCGTCAGCAGCCCAAATATCAGCATTTAACCTTTTGACCTCGAATGCAGCGTCACAAATTTATTGTCATTGATAACCTCTGTACCACTTCCCGATATGAGCGCACAAGCAAAGCCACTCTCCTACATGGAGAAGCTCTCCAACGAAGTCTTTGTTTACCGCCCTTTGGAATCTACCGCGCCGGACTCTCCGAAGATTATCATCATCGCCAGCTGGACCAACGCCCTTGATAGCCATATCGCCAAGTATGTCAATAAGCACAAGGAGCTATACCCAACTTCGCAACTTGTTCTTCTGAAGAGCTATAACAAGAACTTCTTTGACCCAAAAGTTCTGGCGGAATCGGTGAAGCCAGCAGTGCCAGTCATTAAGGCCACATTCCCAAACGCCCCATCATCAACGGCTGAGCCAGAAATCATGATTCATCTCTTTTCAAACGGTGGTTCGTCAAATATCTCATCTTTATATGATGTGTATGCTGCGACTGCTCAAGAAGGCGAAGATCCCTGGCTTCCGCCTCATGTAACAGTCTTTGACTCAGCACCGGGTGCCCAGCGCCTCACCAACACAGCCGCATTCTTCAAATCCACGGTTCCAAAGTCCTATCGCTGGGTTTGTATGCCGTTTGTCTATTTCGTTGCAGCGGCATGGCAGTTCACCAAGTTTCTTGGTCTTACGAAAGACTGGCTGGCTTTTTGGGGTTCGACGCATAATACCGCTCAGGGTAAGAAGGAGCGCGAAATTCGACGAACGTATATTTATAGTGAGGAGGATGAGTTGATTGATTATAAAGATCTGGAAGAGCAGGCTGCTGAGGCGGAGAAGTTGGGCTTTGATGTTCATCTGGAGAAGTTTGATGGGTCTCTTCATGTTGCACATGCGAGAAAGGATGAGACGAGATATTGGAGCGCTGTCCAGAAGACTTGGAGTGGTTTTGAATAGTCGGCATATATCTGACTTCAAGATAGCGGCCTTCCGAAGTGTTATATGGACTCAAAGCCAGAGATCTCCTGGCAAGGGAGTGATTGATGAAGACTGAAGGGAGATTGATCCTCACCGACAAAGTATGTGAGCATCCAAATATTCCAAACATATATCACGTAGATCCATAGTTCCAACAGAAGTAATTCAAACAATCACCCTAAACGAATAAGTCTGTGCCCCAGAAGATAATTCCCCAGTTCCAGATCGGGTACGGAAAAGTCAACGTCGATATATCCGAACCTTTCATAATAGTCTCCCATATCCTTCAAGACCAAGACCATGTCAGAGTGCGGAAATGCTATTCCGAGCCAAGTATGCCCCGCTTCCAAGTCTTTGTATATGCTATCACCCGCTTCGTACTCCGGTGTTATGGAAAAGCCATTATGATAAGTGATTCCATGTCGCTCGGTGCCATCCTTTACAAGAGACAGTTTCCACATGTTCCGAAGATTCCAGTGGTCCCCTTCCTTCCGGCATATTTTCACGTGAACAGTCTGAGCCTGGATCAGGATGTATTTACTTAACGAGGCAGATAGACTCTGGAAGGTGTCCAAATTCCTCAACATTTCAGCGTCGTCTATAACCGTGCCGTCTTTCAATAGAAGTGAGGCTGTTATATCTTCTTTGTAGACGCCGTTGACTGATGGGTATGCCTTCCCCTTCCAGCCAACCCACGACCAGCTCGGGAAATCTGGTCGCCTCTGCGCCGGGCCTACTATGCCCCAATTGAGAGCAGAAACCACGACATCCCCGATTGAATTATCGGTACTGTATAGAATTGGCTGACCCCACATATGACGAAAGGAGTCCGGAAAAGCATCTTGGAATAAGTTGAGGATACCAAGGAACGCATTCAGTCTATCGCTCGGATATGTTATTTTTCGTTCAGAAAAGTCTCCCGTGAGTGAGTATATGCCTTTGGCGCCGACAATCTCCGGGATAAGATGTAAGATGTTACAGCGAAATGGATCGGATAGATCAGGGCCGTCTGCCTCAGCTAAAAGATCGAAATCCTGTTCAATGGTTTCCCGGAACTCACGCTCCATACAGTGAAGATATACCTGCTCATCGGTAAAAATGAGCTTTCTTCGAGACACGAGACCCTCCTGGAGGGTCCATGCTCTTGACGCCCATACCGTGTCTCTAATTGCCTCTTGTGCACTTCGGCCAGTAGAAACCAGGCGATGATTCCCAACGCAAAGATCCACTGACGGCGTTTTGGCTCTTGGAGTACTTACTCCTGGCAGGCCATAGCATGGTCCGTCCCCGGCAGCGGCAATGATGGTTAAGACCGCTTCACGGTAGATTTTGTGCATCATCTGGATTTGCTCGCGCTTCTGGGGGGAATCTTGTTGTGGCACGCAGTACCTGTCTACCCAAAGGAACTGAATACCAACCTCGACAGCGACAGTAATTGCATCCTCGATAGTCTGAGGGAGACTGGCCATAGTGAAATATGACTTGGTTGTAGATGTACTGTCTCCCCATACATACGACAAAGCAGCAAACTTGGCTCCAGTTGGCAAAGGCTCCAGGTCCCGAGTCGCACAGTTGATGACAGCGATGCCCTTTGGCAGAGATCGACGGTCTGAATCTGGGTTACATAATTCCCCGTGCTGTTCCATGCAATGAGTAAGCCATCGCTTTACTGCTTTAAAGTCGGCCTTTGCGGGGTCAATCAGCCTGGCTCGCTGACCGACTCCATTCAAAGTGTCAGAAAGTTTGGCCAAACAACCAAAGTTGTGAGCAGACCGCGGTACGATATTGTACCAAAAGGGACCATCCATAGGTCTAGGCTTGTTTCGAACAACTAGCCACGTCGAATCCTTTAGATCTTTGGCTCGTTCCAAAACCCGATCACCCAACTCTACATTAAATGAGATCCTCGCTTTCGCTCCTCTGTAGGCGAGCTGGCTTGGAATAGCGAACATGCAAAAGTTCTCATCTCTTCGGAGGGGGCCAGTGTCATGATCGCCGGCCGCAGTGGAAAACAGCGCTTGGCAGAGGGGACAGTCTTCGTCATAAAGAATAGCACTTCGCTTGCCAAAGAAGGCTACTGGCTCCCGGCATTCAACATCGGTCCAACGACCGGACAGAATATTGTCGAGGTCTAGGGATTTGCATCTCGAGCAGAGGCTTTCTTCGGTGGTCTGTCTCGAGGCAATCATTTTTGATACTGGATTTTTAAGGTCAACATAGCAGTTTGGGTGTCCATGAAATTTCAAGTGCTGCCTAGAAGTGAGTGGCCCGCAGTCAGCAAATATCACTGGCTGTGGGCTGCATGGATTGACCAAGACTTTTAACTGGCTGGTCTTTTAGGGGGAACCCTTTTTTATTTTATTAGGCAGCATATTATATAAGGTAAGCAATATAGTATTAATAGGGCTAAAGAATATATTAAATAAAAGAGGATTTTATTAAAAGAGGTAAAGGTAATTAATAAGAAAAGAATAGTTAGTAATAAAGAAGGAAAGTTTAATAGGAAAATATTACTTTTAAAATAACTTTCTTTAAGTTAAGGAAATATATAAGTAACCCTTTATATAATAGTAACTATGTTGCAAGATGTCCCCAGGTACTCTCCCATGTTTCAGGACCAGACCATGCTCGACCCTGTGTTCGACGCCTCTGCATACTTGCCATAATTTGCTCCTCCATTTTTTCAATACTCGTCTCGACATCCATGTCTAGCATTTCAAATTTATATCTCCTTTTCGAATCCCAATACAACCATGCACCAACAACAACAGCAGTAAATGGTATCATAACCGCAAAGTATACCCAGAGACGAGGCGAAACAGGGGAGCCAGAATCTAAAGAATCAACACTCTACTTAGCGTATAATAATAGAGGTTATGCAGGAGACCTACCATTTTGGAAATTAAAGAAAGACATACTAAAAATCGAAGCTAAGAAAGTACCTGGAAGGAAGATTGCCCCAAGCAACGCCAGGGTTTTCATTGACTCGCTGTCGCGTGTGCTGTTGTTTGCAAGGCGTCTTTGCTGGCCGGCTATTTCCAAGCTGAGCTTGCTTTCTTTCTGAGCTATAACGGCGAGTAACTGTTGAAATGTCAGCTTAAGCGTCTTTCCGCTTCGGCTCTTCTAGAAAAGGGAAATTTTGTAGTTGGTACTTACAGTGTTGCGCTGAATATTGAGTCGTTCTATCGATATATGCACATAATTCTGAATTCCGTCCAATCTGTCCTCGTAGAAACGGAGGCGGCTCAGAATTGTAGTATGGACTTTCTTGAGGTGTGTGTCCTTTTTCTCGGCCTGACAGATACTCCAGAACAATTCCGCGGCATTTCTAAGACCACGCACGATTTTCTGCCATGCCTCGGGATGTCTCCATAAAACTTGACACTGGCATTCTGCAAGATCTCGGCTAATCTGACCGATATCCATCACGGAGTTCTGGACATAGTCATTATCTTCACCAACGCTGGCGCGCCCGGAGAGAGCGTTCTCAAGCCGTCTGAGCCATTCTCGAGCTTGGCGTTGCTTCTGTTCATCCCGAATCGATAGTTCAAGGGACAGAAAGATAACGGGAAGTAGCAGAGGATGCTGAAGGTCGGCAACAGCTGCTTTTAGGTGATGTATGGCATCGATCGCATTCGATGATTGGGTTCCTTTAACAAAGCCTGTTGTGGTACCATCGCAGACCGAGTATGAGAGCATCAGCTCCCAGCCACGAGTCTTCCCATTCTTCCTTATATCTGACTTGCGAAAGATAATTTCTGAGCAAGCTCTGTTAGCTTAAAAGTGTTGATGGCTGTGCTTTTATGGACATAATGTTAGTTTAATATATGTTATAGAAATTCGCTTACGAAAGTGTAAATTTTCACCGTTTCCGTTATTGCCGAACCAGAAGAAAGGTCCCACAGCGCTTGTTGTCTCGATTGACAGGGTGGGAAGGTGCAGTTGGGTAAGCATAGACTGATATATATCTGATGGCAGAGAGATGTAATACGGGGAAAACGTCTCGGGGTCCTTAGCGTTAAGTTGAAGACTGGTTTTAAACTCAGTCAGCGTAGGTACACGCAAAGCATGGGACGAGAAATCACTTACATAAGCCGAATACCATTGGTAAGCCGTACAGAATTTGGAAGGGTTGGAGGCTCAAAGACACCCTAGGTAGAGTGTAAGTTTGCTTAATCTCTAGAAGTTTATTACCATGGTTGCGGGCCATAGCTTAAGCAGATTGGAGAGGAGCCAATGAATCGGTAGATACCTGGCGGCTAAGAAAATCTGAAAAATTGCCAATTTCCAGACGCACTTGTCGGTGGATATCATGGCTCGGTTCCTATAGAATTTAGTTAATCCTACCGATGGTTCGAGCAGAAGGTGGTTGGTGGGTCGCACTGTGAAGCTGAAGATTTCGAGGCACTCTGTTGTCTCAACGACATTTTTACACTCTGCAACGTGCTTTATGAATAAATAGTTCTCCATGTTTGATTGAGAGATGCACTAGATTTTAGCACAATGCACTGTGGAAGAAAAAGTCGGGTAGCCAAACTGAAGAAAAAAAGGTAAACGAAAAGAAGGCCTGCCAAGGAGGGGTTGATGGAGTCGAGTGGGTTGCGCGGGACGATCGACCTAGCGAATGGTAAAATTGCCGCACATTAGTGTTAACTTATAGAGGTAACGTAGTTGATAAGCGAGTTGGCCAACCTCACTTTTGTCAGACATTATGTGTATTTCGGCCCATTGATCCAGATTTGTATATTCATGTTGTGTTGAATTCTACCCCTTCGAGTTTTACCATTTCGGCTGTAATCTTAAAGTATCGCTGCTTGCACGTGAGGCCCTAGCACCTGTTCAACAGCTATTAGAATTAAGTAAGGGGGATGCAAATATATGTCGCTTTACTAGGGTATTTCATACAAGTGAGTTCTGTATGAACACAGTACTAGTTATGCATTCGCTACTTATAGACTCATTTCTTTGTTAATTCGGCAATCACGAACCGTTACTAGATCAATCCCCCATGAACAGTATCATGTTAGCCATGATTACTAGCAAACTAATGCTTAATTTTCATAGCCAACCCCCATTTTAGCATTGACGTGATTTGTTCAGCCTTTTATTTTTTGCCTAAGGTCCGTATTGTACATCATTCTCTGTTAAAACCTAGATATGGTGACTGTTCTATCGACGACAGGATGAACAGCAGTGATGATTACCACCTTCAGTGAAGGGGCTATATGAGAATCAATATGCCATCCAATGGTGGCCGAGAGATCCGACATCAATGCAGGTCGAATGATGTTCAGTTTTCTCGTTCCAGATGTTCAAACGTCAGCAGACTACATGATCAAGAGTTAAGGGAAATTATACTCATGTTCACGCTAAACATCAACATTTAATACGAGTGATGGAGAACATCTTATTACTTACGCATTGTCGACTGAAATCCTTTAAATAGCTCTATTCCATCACCTCCAAATCCATCATTATCCACCATCTCATCCACCTTGATAACAGCTTCCACAGCAACCTTCACATACCATCTCAACATTTACTCACCAAACACTACCAACAGCTCTCAAAATTAAAGCCCTTCCTCATCTTTCACCATGTGTCCCATTACCTTCTGGATGCACGAGTGTGTCTTTTGCGGAGCCGTCAAGGATAACGCTTCTCGCTACGACCCTGAAATCACCGGTTCTTGTCCAGACTTTATCGAGAAGCTGGAGTGGCGCCTCTGGGTTTGCCCCACTTGCGAGGCAGAGAAAGCTACTGACGAGCCCAAATATCCCCCTAGAGGCCAGCCCCCGCAACAGGCTGTCCGTACGTATATGTTCCCGAATGGACCTCAGCAACCTCAGCGCCAGAATGAACCTCGTTTCCAAGATGCTCCGCGGTTCCAGCCGTTTCAGAACAATCCAAGTGGCCATCACACTGCTCAGCAGTATCCTTCTCAGCAAAATGAGCAACGCCCCCAGTTCTACCCCATGGAGGGCCATCCTCCCCTTGGCCAGAACGAACCCCGCCGCCAGGGTCGTCGTGAGAACCATGGTCACCGTCACCACCACCACTAGGTGAGGATGTCCTAGGTAGCTTGTCGATATTCTTCTATCGTCAAGAGGATCAGTGGGTAGTCGATGGACGACCAGGGCCGTGGTGAACTTCCGAAAAGAAAAGAGAAAAACCTACTAGAAAAAATGTCAAAAGTAGAGGAAAACCTGCAAAAAAGCGAAATTGATGGGAGGAATAAGAGAAGAGGTCACAACGGAGGAAATGTTGGGGAGGTTCTTGGAATTGCAAGGTACCTGGCGAGTATTAGGCGAGATGGATGAGATAGTAGATAGATTGCCAATGGGGATTATTTTGGCAACTTTTGTGCATAGAATGAGTGCTTGCGTGATGAACATAGCAACTAAGCGACTTACTGACCATCCAATATCAAGAATGTCAGAGTACGAGCTGAATTGACGTAAATAAACTGCCACTGTAATGAATTGGTCTGGACGAAATAGTTGGGTCTTAACCAAAACGCTCACTACTTTGGGGCGTCGTATGATCAACCCCTGGTTATCCATCTGCATGCGCGGCGAACTCAACCAACAGGATGACAAATCTCGACTGGGATTATGATTTCCTCATAAAAAGCATGATCTTTCCCGGGCGGGGAAGTCTTCAACGTTGCGTGATTAAATAATTTCCATCAAAATGGCCGAACCAACTATCAACGCAGAGCCTGACCTAGTACCGGATGAACAGGTTCTTATACCAACTACTAAGAAGGACAAGAAGACTCACTAACCACATATTTCAGTCTGACGAAGAGCATGACTCGTCGATTGGATCGGTAGGTTGCTTCTCACCAATCTTTGTCGTTGCCGACCTGACCTGGTGGAAAAGAGCCTAGCATCCACGTCTGAGAGCTTAAGGAGCTCCATTCTAGACTATCGAAAGGAAAACGGCAGGACCTATCATCGGTATAAGGATGGGAGTTAGTCTCTTTAGTTCCTGTCTTGTTGCCGGTTGACTGATGCGTTCAGAGTATAACCTTCCTAATGACGACGTCGAGAAAGAGAGACTTGGTAGGGCAAAGCCTCGAGAGGCCGCCTTCACTGCTGATGCCTTCGCCTAGACTTGCAGCATAACCTGTTTATTTTGATGCTCGATAACAAGCTCGGTCTCGCACCTCCTAATGATCCTAATTCTAAGGCCAAGCGTGTTCTTGACGTCGGCACCGGGACAGGAATATGGGCCATCGACTACGCCGACGAGCATCCCGAAGCAAAAGTGATCGGCGTCGACCTCTCGCCAATTCAGCCTGATTTGTATTTCCAACAGTCAACGCTGCAGGATATCTGCTAACAGTGGTCAGTGTTCCCCCGAACGTGGAGTTCTTTATCGACGATATCGAAGAGCCGTGGAACTTCTCTGAACCATTCGACTATGTTCACAGTCGGATGATGACGTTTAGCATCAAGAGCTGGCCTAACCTTGCGAGCAGCATTTATGAGTAAGACTCATGAATACGTGAAGTACAGCGATTCTGATTAACTTCCCTTAGCAATCTTGTTCCGGGTGGTTACGTGGAGCTTCTTGAGATCGATCTCTTCGCCCACTCAGACGACAAGACCCTCACTGAAGATCATCACCTCTCCAAGCTTATCCACCTTCTTGACGAAGCATCCACCAAAATAGGTCGCCCATTCCAGGATAATAAAAAAAACAAGGACATTCTGCGCGATGCGGGATTTGTTGATATTGTAGAGACTGTTTTTAAGTGGCCGACGAACCGTTGGCCTCTGGATAAAAGGTATAAAGAGATTGGTGAGTGGAACAATCTCAACATGGATAGTTTCAAGGGCCTTGAAGCATTATCCATGGCAGCTTTGACACGAGTTCTGGGGTGGACTCAGGAAGAGGTTACGATCTTTTTGGCAAAGGTCAGAAGGGACCTCAATGACAGGACCATACATGCTTATTGGCCGGTGTAGGTGCAGCATATCCTACTGAAGTACAATTGCTAACCTAACAGATACTCAACTTATGGAAGAAGGCCTCTTGATTGAGCCGGCGATGAAGCTTTCTGCACCCCATCAGAAGATGTTAAGGAGTAGTAGGATTGTTTATTAATAGTGACAGAGATATTTATAAAACCGAGTACTTCGACCTAAGGAAGCATCACCACGGCCATGAATATCATACTCAGTACCCCAAGAGAGGCACCCAACCGTGGTGCACCATCAGTTACAGGGGCTGCACCGCCTGTAGATGATTCCTGAGCAGTACTTGAAGCACTCTCCGCGCCCCTGGTGCTACTCGTAGTTTCTGCATCTGATGTCGTAGAGGCCGAGGCCGATGTCGCTACAGATCCGTGTGAAACGTGCGAAGTAGTTGTGACATCTCCCGTGGTTGATGAAGGAGTAGAGGTACTGGTCGCCTCCAACTTGATACCGCAAACTTTCTTAGCGTCAAAGGTAAAGTCGAGGTTCCTGGCCTGGCATCCTGTATGTTGGCGCTCGACAGATTCTGCGTAAAGCTTATTAGAAGGGTCTAGTCTTCGAGCTTTAATTATACTAACCAGGCATCACATCTGCATCGCATTTCTCGGCCATACAGCAGAAATACGCCTCGCGGTACTTCTTCTGGGTGCACATACAGGCTGGATCATTGGTACATGAACCGCCCGGGAAGCTGGCATCGAAGCAGCCATTCTGAGGTATATGTTAGTCGGCAACTCATAGATGTGATGGGAGCTACTTACATCACATTCTGACTTGCGTAACTCGGCCCCTTGGTCGAACTGCGGCGCTGCGACAGCAAGAGCTGAGCCGAAAAGGCTCAAGATCAGAAATGTGGGCGCGCGGACCATCGTGCCAGATCAGAAGGAATAGGTTCAATAAAGGTGATAACAAAGTCTGTAGATCTTCACGGTTCTATTGGCTTTAGTTGAGTCGCGGGGCAAAGGATGAGGAGCTTTTTTTTTCTGATGAGTGGTTCGTGTCGCAACGCGTTGCTGCGCCGTCGTGAGAACACGATGGTTATGACGCTTGGCTGGATTGGGCAGCTGACACCAGTGCTGGAATTGGGATAGTGGGGGCGAAGTGAGGCATGCGGTCAGACATCGGGATCTTAGTGCTCAACAAAAGGACAAACCATGAGGCGGTTGGAGCCGCAATAAAGCGGAATTCATTACAAGTTCACATAGTGCCACTGAATAACAACTCTCAGTTCAGCAGAGTCGATTCGTGAGGGAGAGATAATAATAAGACTACCTCCAGTAAAGAGAGCAAGAAGGCTTGGTAATCTTCCATGCCTCATCCAATACCTCCAGCACCTCCTCTGGCAACGGACCCTTCTCAACATTATCCAGATTACTCTCAAGCTGGCTGAGCGAGCTGATACCTATAACCAACCCATCATTTCCATCCATGACCTTGAGCTTGCTATGGTGGACAAGCCATCTGAAAGCAATCTCCAAGAGCGTTAAGCCCAACTTGTCAGCGACGGGCTGAATCACCTTCAAAGCCTCAAAGTTGACGTCCTTGAAGTATCTATCGCGATACATCGCCCCAATCACCGGGTCCCGGGTAGAATATCTGCCGCCGTCAGCGGGGATCTCTTTGCTTTTGTAGCGACCTGAGAGTACACCTCCAGCCAAGGGATTATAGACGAGAATATCCATCCCAAACTTTTGGCAGCATGGAACGAGTTCTTCTTCGATGGCGCGGGTCAAGCAGTTATACATAGCCTGATAAACGCTTGGTTTGACCCAACCCTTCTGGTCCGCAATGGTACAAAGCTCAGCTACTTCCCATGCAGTATAATTGCTCAAGCCAAGCTTCTTGAACTTTCCCTCTTTATAGAGCTCATTGCAAGCCTCAAGCGTCTCTTGAAACGGGACGGATCGGTCTGGTGCGTGCAGGTAGAAGATATCCACGCTATCGGAACCAAGCTCACCAAGACTCTTGTTCAAGTTCTCCTTCACGATAGCCTTGGAGTGATCGCCAGGCTTGTAAGGATACCACTTTGTAGCAAGAGTAAGGTTGCGCTCCCGCCAGTTGGTACGCTTGGTCCAGCTTTCTTGCTGACCGCCGACGTACGTTCTTGCTGTATCGACTTCACTGTAGCCGCGTGACTGCAGGTAGTCTAGGCATTGGTTGAAGGTGTCAAGGGAGGTAATGCGGCTTCCGTAGGTTTCTGAGCCTTCAGGGCCGAATGTCAAGAGCCCAAGACTGACGCGGGGCTTGGTCTTTGCGGTTCCAGTCATGATATCCGTAGTGGAACTTAGGTGAGGAATAAAGACGGATTGAGGTATGTAACGAGAAGAGTGTAGCTTCTGGGAAACATATATCCGGTAGGGCTTGGAGACTGTCATGTGTATCAATTCATCTCGTCTCGGGACATATATAGCTAGAGTTATCACATAGATATACAGAATCCTCGGGTGCGTTGCCGTTATCTGATAATCGGCCTTTGGCGCGTAGGGAATGTTCCCGGGCTAATTATCGTTAGCAGAACTCGAAAGAGTCAGCAGCCCTCGGGGAGCAACAAAACATCAGACCTTGATATAAGGGTGTCAAAATAAAATCAGTAAATGGTATCCTAAACTTATACTAAGTTCCCTAAGCCTTTTTGTCATTTAGGATTGAGGTCCTGAGTTTTCTTTCCTCCGGTAGGCAGGATTCGGCTTCAACACTAAACCCGACCATATCAAGACTGTGGATTAGTGGCCCCGCATTGTCTAGTCCTGGTTCTGGCGAATCATTGCGTCGCAATCTAAACTCTCAATGTTAAGTCACCTCGGCTTCTGAAGCCGTGGCACATAGCATTTACGGCAGAAGAAGCCGCTATCATTGAAGCTCATAGTAAATAGATTATATAGTCACTACTATAAGCTGATCATCTATCTGGGATTATTTATGAGCTGAGTTACCATATAATTTAAAATTGTTTCCCAAACCAGTAGTCGCGCAGCCTCACGTTTCTCTTCGGAATCATGACAACCTTCAACCCTCGCGGTCTTGGCGACGTCAAAGTCACAGATCGATTTGATTTAGCCGGCAAGAACTTCCTCGTAACAGGAGGAGGTGGAGGCATCGGGGTTGCATGTGCCAAAGCCATAGCCCAGTTAGGCGGCTGTGTCGCTGTCATTGACACAGCTCCCGAGCCGGTAGAAGAGTTCAAATCTCTGAGTGATCGCTATGGCATTAAGACAGTTTATACCCGGGGCGATGTCACCAAGCAACACTCCCTTGAGAAGGCTTTCGCTGAGTGTGTTGATGCCATGGGCGGACAACTTCATGGAGCTCTCACCGCAGCTGGCATTGTGATGGATACGTCATTGCTCGACGCTGATTGGGAAGCTACCCAGCGAGTCCTTAATGTTAATGTTATGGGGACATACTGGACTATCAAGCTTCTTGCGCAACATCTTGTCGAGACCAAAACTCCTGGAAGTATTGTTGCCATCGCCAGCATCAATGCACAAAGTCTATACGTTCCAGTGCAACCAAAGTCCGCTTACAATGCCAGCAAGGCTGCTATCAAGGGCCTCATGGGTCCCCTGGCCGGCGAACTGGGTCAATATGGCATCAGGGTCAACTGCATCTCGCCGGGTAAGTCATCTTCGACAATCTCAGTAATTCCACTAATCATGGGCTAGGAGCGATCCAAACCCCTCTGTTGGCACGCTTGCAGGGAGAGAAGAGGGCTATCCTTGACTGGTACGAAAATGGAGCCCCGTTACAACGGCTGGGCGTGCCGGAGGATTTGACACCTATGGTGTGCTATTTGCTGAGCGATGCAGCTGCGTTTACAACAGGTGCAGATATGCTTGTTACAGGTTCGTTTCTAAGTTGTTGATTGGTTATGTGATTACTGACTCTATTGTAGGTGGGTTACATGCAGGGTCAGCTCTGAAGTGAAGAGAGGGATGAAGGTGCGCGAAGATTATGTTAGTATGGGGATTTTGGGGCCTGCTTATCATTAGTAAAAGGACATGTTACGCTAATGGAAGAAATAAAATCGTGTAAGAAATGTTAAGCATGATGCCATGTAGAGTTCTGACTTCCAATCAACCGTTCGCAATAGACAAAGACGGCGATACATCCTCCGACTCTCCGTTCTTACGAGGACTGTGGACTCTCTTAGCTCAGGTTAATTGTCGTCCAAACTTGATTTCAAGCTGGGCTAAAATGAAGATTCATCTGTGCAGCTTTGTTGACAATTGTTCTCAAGGAGTAACTTTGTTGGTCCACAAACTAACGGGTGTGACGTTGTATAGGGTATGTCACACAAAGCTTCAAAACACACTTCACGTCAAGCTAGTGGCAAGGATACGTCAAGTAGCCTTCGGCAGAGGTTTTCCAAGAGAAATAAAAAAGACTGCCTAGCGGATCCTTTGAGATCCTTCAACATGGATAATCTCCTGCTCTGAAACCAATTTGATATGATCGTCCTTGATTCAAACCGCATTGAGCCAAAGTTTCGATAATTTCCTTTATCGTGCCGATTTCCCGCTTTATCTAAACGCTCAGTGGGGCCGTGTTCTGATCATCGTGAAGCTAGACCGCTTTTGACGAAACATTCGAGCGACATCGTCACTCCTCTAAGCCACGTTCGAATGGAAATGCTAAAAGCAGGAATTCATTCGAACTACAACTGCCGATCTCGCACTGTCTGGGAGGCCGCAAGAACAAGCATTAATGCTAATATCTTGTTTCAATTTGAGATCTCATCAAAGAAGTCTTTTTTCGCGTCAAGATTGGAGAGCTTGTTGATCCTATCACGAGCCAGGACATGGTTGAAGCTAAGCTTGGGAAGGATATTTAAGGGTCCAGATGAATGTCTTGGCGGAGATTTGAACAAAGTGGATTCAACTACTCCCATTGTCCTATCACCTCCTCCCAAGAGCGACTTTTCAAGTCGACAGGGTACAGCCACAAAAGTACGCCAGCCGGCCGCTCTCACTTAAACCAACAAATCACAGCAGCTCTACATGTCCCCAAGCTCCCAAACCCCTGGCAAGTTATGAGAGGTTGACACGCTGATCCCTGCATCTACCGGACAAGCCCACGGAGCACCCCGTTGTTCAACTATACAGAAAAGGTGCCAATGTCGGCAGATCGGTCGTATCAATGGCCGTTTTGGCGGGAAAGCTCTGCCGTAGGGCTGATGCTGATCCATAGCTGGCTGTGCTGATACTGCGCTTAGATTAGTATCTGAGGGTTTCATTGCAGGGGTTTAGCTTGGGGATGACGCCGTTGGGATTCGTATATATTGAGCTTCTGTCGCCGGTTGCGAAAATTCACATCTCATCTTCACAACAGACAAGCGACTACATCTTAGCATACACTTGTTTCTTTTTTCTTTTTCCTCGACTTTATAGAACACCACCACCATGGGCCTCTTTCGAAGCGGCGGCGACGATAAGTCGAACGTTACCTGCCCTACGCATTCTTTCGCTCAAGGTACTACCAGCCCTGCCGACGCGTTGACCTCTAGCTAAGACACAATAGATGCCGAGAAGAACATCACCGGTAGCTTGAGCTTTTACCAGCTGAGCATGATCATCGGTGGCTCTTTCGCTGCTTTCGCTCTGATTGTCATGTTTTTCATCAACATGATGCACGCAACGCATCTCTCCAACCCCTCAGAACAAGTCAAGTACGCGCTGCCAACTCTCCAATCCCAGTATAGTTGCTAACAACCCCAGGATCATGCGAATCGGCACACTCATTTCGGCGTTCTCCATCATTTCGTTCCTCTGCATCTGCTTTCCCCATGCAGCAGTCTACATCGAGCCCTGGCTTCACGTCTACGAAGGTTTCGCCCTTGGATCTTTCTTCCTTCTTCTCTGCGACTATGTATCACCGAACCGCGACCAACAAGACGTGTTTTTCGCTACAAAGAAGAAGAATGGCATCAAGTGGTTCAAGGTACGATTGTCCATTGTCGGTAATTGGGAATGTTACTGACAGCCTTCTAGACACGCTGGATCATGATCTTTCAGATGCCTATTATCGCAATCGGCGTTTCTGTTGCCACTGATATCACCCAGGCCGCCGGTATCTTCTGTCAAGAAAGCAACAACCGACACTTTGCCAACATCTACCTCCGGATCATCATGTCGATCTCCCTCGTCATTTCAGTCCTCTCGATCCTACAGATGTACATGCTTCTCAAGAAGGACCTCGCCCACCATAACCCGATGTTGAAGCTCACTGCTTTCAAGCTCGTAGTTGGTTTGACTTTTATCCAGGATGTAAGCTCTTTCCCTTCTTACCTCTCTAGCATGACACTGACCGGTTAGATCATCTTCTCCGTTCTCAACGACAAGAACGTCCTCAAGACCAGCGACACGCTCACCTACGCTGATGTTCACGTTGGTATTCCCAACCTTGTCATCTGCATCGAAATGGCTCCTCTGTCGCTGTTCTTCATGTTTGCCTACCCATGGAGCGTTTACAAGTCTGCCCATGGCCGGGGAAGCTTTTCCAAGTTGGAGCAGGGCAACATTCCTGAGGGGTCATACCAGGGCGGTCCTCTCGGTATCCATGCTTGGCTGGCCATGTTGAACCCCTCCGACTCCTTCAAGGCGATCTTGTTCATCTTCAAGAAAGACAACCGGGATGCTTCTACAACCTCAGTCAACATGACCGGATATCAGTCCAACGACCCTTTGGTGTCGCGTCCTTATAACCCTCAGCCATACTCTACCACGAACTAAGGTCCAGAGAGGGAGGCGGCTTTTGATGTCTTTTATGATGGTGGGCACGACGATGAGTAGGATGGGATGGATATGTGGATAGATAGCTGGAAGCGGGTTGAATGATTTCTTTCGTGAAACCTTTTTATGTTATCATGTACCTTGACTCAATGATTACAACTTCTTAGATGATTGGACCGTGCTTTTTAAGGAGTCGTGAATCAATTTTCATTCAAGCCCTATCGTGGTCAGTATACACCACGTGCCCATAACAACAAGATACCGAGCGGGCAGAGGCTTCGAGACGGACCGAAAAATTAAGGAATGCAATACCCTTAGATGTTTCAAATCTCTCCAGTCAGCGCCAGCGTGGAGATAATGTTGAGCATGATCTGTTGACTTGATATCAAGGCCATTGTCCTTTCTTTTTGGCGTAGTGTATGACGCCCTTATATTGTGGTTGTGCTGAAATGGCGCTATGATTTTGTCACTTGATATGTGGCTACGGCATTGCGTCTCTCTTGGCAGGGGCTTAAAGCCACACGAAAAGGACACTAAACTCAGGTGAGCAAGCAAGACATACTTATGACATGCCATTTGTCGCCCGAAGAACTGATATCTGATCGACTCTCGGCCTGTTGGGGGGAATAAGGTTACAGGGCTTGATAGAGCGAGGAAGAACAAAGACAAAACTTTTTATCATATAATGACAAGCTACCCCTCGTTCCCTCTGCTTCCAACATGCTTCCAACATGCCCACTGATTGTCGTTTCTGAGTTGACTCCCGTCTGCACAACTCTGCGGCGACAAGTCAGTCGGCCCTTGGTCGACAAATCCTCTACCCTTCATGAAGCCCACTCAGATTCTCATCGCTCTTGTGGCCATTGTCTATGCGGCTCCCGCCGTAGAGCAGACAATGGCCCTCCCTCTCGCTGAACTCGACACGCATTTCCAACCACATGTGAAACGCTGTGGCAAGGGCCCACCCCAGTACTATGGAAAATACCCATTCCCCAACCAAACTTATAACCAGCTCACCGATGGGACGCCCTGCCGCAATGTCACCCTGATCTTCGCCAAAGGAATGGGAGCAAAGGGCAATGTAGGAAAAGTAAATGATACCGGTCCCGCCTTATTCAATAGCCTTTCCGAGCTTATTGGCCCGGAGAACCTGGCCGTTGCAGGTGTGAACTACAACGCTGATGTAGACGGCTGGATTTCGGCAGGCGATAAAAAAGCCGGCTGGGCCATGGCTGATCTTATCAAACGAGTACGCCAAGATGTGAGGAGGCAACATTGATGGGGATAATACTGACATTGCGCTTACAGGCCTCAAGCCAGTGTCCCGATACCAAGATTGTCCTCGTCGGTCACAGCATGGGCGGCCAGATCCTGCATAAAGCTGCGGAAAACATAACTCGCGAGATGACGGGGCGCATCGCTGCTGGTTAGTACCTGTCCCCTTCACAGCATTGACAACTTGCCACTGACTTCACCTCTGCGTAGGTGTTAGCTTGGGATACAAGAAGAAGGACTGGATGGGGAAAATCCCCAAGTCGCGTAGTCTTGTTATCTGCAAAAAAGGCGATGCTTTTTGTGATCGGACGGTCCCCTGGGAGCCCTTTTTGGCCCCCATCTTCGGCACAATGTTCTATCTCATTAAAATGGCGGGTAAGCACATGAATTACCGAGAAAATGCCCCTGCTGCGGCCATCTTTATTGCCAGTCGGCTTAGGAACGATACCGAATTTGTATAGCTATACTTTCTTTGCCATTGACTTATGTTCTTGTGAACTTTCCGTTCAAATGCACTATTCCTCAGAACTTTGGAGTTACAACAGCTGGATGGTTAGTATATCGGCTTTCGATAGAGAGTCGCCCTTAACTCTCTCTACCTGTTCCGGGCAGGTTTATGACATTTAGAAAGCAAAGGTTGTTTAATCTGGCTTTTTCGAACCTATCTTCTTAATACAATGAGAGGTACTCTGAAGCTCTATGAGTAAGGCCTATGTTGCCATTCTCTTCCTTTGAACTACATATTTTTCTCCATAGAGCCTTCAAATCTCGGTTGATGTCGCTGTTCGATACATATGGGCTCAAAACTCTGCTACAATAGCCGTTGGCATGGAGGAAAAATAGCTTACAAGGCTGCTAGAGTTTACGCAACAAGTAGTAAACCATGACCTTCTACGTCAAATTCTTCTATAATGCCTGCATTCACCCTCCTCTTTGCCTATTGGAGCCTTGCTCCTGTAAGTGCATACTACGTGCCCATAGAGGAAACCATCTGTTTGACCCGAGCGAGAGTTATTTTATTAAATAATTATTAGGATACGATATGGAGGTAGTCAATGGTCTCAGCGGCACGTCCTGGAGGAAGATTGCGCTCAACTCGTTGGAATATTAGGCATTAAGATCACAGGGAGGTTTTGTCCAAAAAGTAACTTCTTATAGGGAGATAGAAGCCAAGGATTTCATCCAATCAGAAGGCGCCTTCATGGCTCAGTGGTAGAGCGTGTCACTAGTAATGACAAGGTCCACGGTTCGATCCCGTGTGAAGGCACACAAGGTGATTTCATCCAATTTACTCTTTTGTTGATCTTTTTTGAGGGTTGCTGACTCTCATTAATCAGTCTCAGGTTGACGGTAATCTTGTCAAACAATGGCCTTTGACATCGTTGACTTGTTTCTCCAGGCTTGGTGCAGTCAGTGCTGCAAATATGAAGGCTTTAAATACCCCTTTTTACCTCTATACCCGAGCCAGAAGCGAGTACCACCGGATACCCATATAACCATCGTGAAGATTACTATTCCCATCTCCAGTCCACTTTGCCCAATTTGTTTCACCTGAGTCCTGATCGAACAGACACCATTTTCCCCTTCTGGCTTCGCAGGTGACTTCTCTCGCTCCCAACCCATGCATCAACCAGTCTCCCGGTGTTTCGGCAGACGATGTCCCAGATGATCTGCCAGCAACAAATCCATACAGATACACTCGTTTCAATCTGGGAAGTCTCTCCTTTTCGATGATTATGTCTCTAATGGCATCCACCAATGCCCTGTTGCCAGCACCAGTCTTTCCGGTGGAGAGAAACTCGTCCTCAGAGAACCCTTCGTTGTCTTCAATTCCTGCTGCAGGTCGATGTTCGATCACAAGGGTCTCCAAAGTCCGACTAGACGCCAAAATGAGCCTTTTCCATGCCTCGAGACTGTCCCGCTCTGCGGTGGTCGACCACGAATTATGTTGATTGAAGTAATCACCATGGCTATTACAAGGTGAACATAAGTATAAGTGCTTAAGGCTTTGGAAAGGAACTCGGGGATCGGAGACGAAATGTCCAAGTGGTCTTGGACTGATTCCACTGAGTTGATGTTCCCATCGGCCATGACTTTCCGCCTCTTGTTCACTGATGCCGACTGTATTGGGCAGCGGCTGATCCAACATACCAAGTTCCAGGCGCTCAAGCGTTTCGCGAGATTTGAGAACGTAAGTTGAAACACCTCGGGGGATGTAAGCGAAGAGCTTTGCAAAGCGCAAATATGTCAAAGGTTTTTCTCGTATCACCTCAAGCTCT
The DNA here is from genome assembly GCA_013186775.1 of Fusarium dlaminii. Lineage (NCBI taxonomy): Eukaryota > Fungi > Ascomycota > Sordariomycetes > Hypocreales > Nectriaceae > Fusarium > Fusarium dlaminii. Next base: position 287,242 of record JAAOAL010000083.1, on the reverse strand, counting down.
CTGTAGTCAGAAGTTCCATAGGCGCCGTGAAGCTCCAAGTATTCGAGATTCTTGAAATAAGGCAAGAGCTTCCAAACAGAGACTGGCTCTGCCATTGAACTTTCGTTGGGCTTCCACTCTGACTCGATCACGGTACACAGACTCTTCACTCTGCCAGCAACGTCCCTAAGGCGTCCTATATCGTGAGCGTGAAGCACCTGCAGCATGGAGAAGAGAATCTTGGCTCTTTCGCTGATATCGCTCTGCCAACCATCCCTTTTCGAATCATGGTAAAACCGATTGGGAGATTTGTATGGTAATGGCTCGTTGAGCTCCGCGCTCGACTCATGATATCCCTTCTCATGAAGCTCAATGTCCCTCCATAGACAATCTCCAGCGATTGATGCCAAGCGCTTGCAGGTGTAACTGAGACGACATAGCTCTTGGGGAGAACTGTCGCGGATGATTTGGAGAAGGATCTCACAGGGCAAGGAGTCAAATGAGGCCATTGGGAAATTTAATAATGTCAATTACAAGGATAAAAACGTTTTGAAGCGTTATATAATTTCTGGACATTGGTCAATTGCTTATACTGCTTACGGTCTCACCTCCCGTGATCCGTCGGAGAGCGGCGCATGCTACCATGTTGGTCGACTGGATGTAAGACAGCATCCTTGGCTCCAGAAATAGACCTATCAGGTCATTCAATAAGTCTGACACTGCTCAGCACACTGGAATTGGATAAACTTGTGCTAACTATTTGACACAAAGACTGCGCCAAAGGGAAGCACCACCACTCATGAGAGTAAGATCGCGATGGCCTCCAATATACCTTCATCCATCTCAGATGACCGTAGATAAATCAGTGATGGGCATTGAATGAAAGACATGGAGGATGGCAGAAATTCAGACTAGATTCCTCGACTCACGTAGAATGAACGATGTAGTTATACATACTCACATGAAGTTTGGGAGTCATCCAAGCAACGCAACATGACGGTTCGGGGGTAACAAAGAGTGACGCAATCGCGCTGCAACTGAGATTTATACCTTTATATGCTATAAACCTGATACTAATTGAAATCGGCGCTTTGCAGTCGCCTATCTATTGCACAGGATTATGCATGGTAGTTCTGTCATCGCACGAGGCACTTGCGCAGAAGCCTAACACTTGCAAGTAGCTCAACTACTCACCTCAGCGAAACACTAAAATCCATTATTAAGGATTAATGAAAAGAACAGTAAATAGCCATGAGATAAGCAGATCAAAAACCGGATCACGGCCGATGCGTTTTGCGCTGTGTCAACGGATCGGATCCCTGCCCGTAACATGTTGGATGGCCTCCACCGAGTCAGCCAGCCCCGCGCCGGGCTCAGGCGCCGACATTTCCACCAAGAACTTATAACAAAAGGAACAGAATCGCTTCAACCTGCCGACATCCTAGTCCAAGCTTACCATATTCATCTAATAATACTATCTCCACATTCATATAACACAATGTCTGCTCAACAGCACTCAGCATTTGGCGCTGCGGAATACATCCCGCCTGACCCCATTTTTGAAGTGACGAAGCGTTTCAACGCTGACCAGAACCCTCAGAAGGTGAACCTTGGACAAGGCACATATCGTGATGAGAATGCTAAGCCTTGGGTTCTTCCGTCTGTGAGGGAGGCTGAGAAGCTGATTGGCAATGCTGGTCATGAGTATTTGCCGATTGAGGGTTTGCAGAGCTTTCGAGATGAGGCGACCAAGTTGTTGTTTCACGACACGTCTGCGCTAAAAGAGGACAGAGTGAGTTGAAGTGTGTGTTCGAATGTATATAGAAGCTAATATCTCCTAGATTGCCAGTTGTCAATCCATTTCTGGAACCGGATCTCTCTTGCTTGCTGGGCTTGTTCTTCGCAAGGCCAACTCAGGTATCGAGAACATCATCATCACAGATCCAACCTGGTCAAACCACGATCTTCTTTTCAAAGAAATCGGTTTCAACGTAGTCAAAGCACCCTACTACAAAGATCGAAGGTTTGACTTTGAAAGTTACATCCACGCCCTGAAGAAAGCCGATAAGCGTTCTGCTGTTGTTCTCCACGCATGCGCGCATAACCCAACTGGCTGCGACCCAACTCGTGATCAATGGAAAGAAATCGCAGCTGTGATTAAAGAGAATGGAATCTTTCCAATCATAGATTCAGCATATCTTGGCTTCAACTCTGGCAATTACGATGAAGACGCATGGGCGATCAAGTACATCATCGAAGATCTCGGCCTCGAAGCCGCGATATGCATGTCCTTCGCCAAGAACATGGGTCTCTACGGAGAGAGAGTAGGACTCACAGCAATAGTGACAAGGTCTGAAGACGCCAAGCGAACGGTGTTCTCACTTCTTCAGAATGCTCAGCGACAGACCGTCTCAAATCCTCCAGTCTACGGAGCTAGAATTGCAGCCACTGTCCTTGGAAACCCCGACCTCTCAAAGCAATGGCATCAAGATCTTGTTGTCATGTCTTCACGTATCCGGTCAATGAGGAAGAAGCTATATGATGAGCTTGTACGGCGGGGAACTCCGGGAGACTGGTCGCATATTGTTAACCAAACTGGCATGTTCGGTTATACGGGTATTAACAAACCTCAGATTGAACGTTTGGAAGGTAAGTGATCTTTTTATTTTTTGAGATGTTTACTGACGTGGTTTCAGAGCAATATCACATCTACATGGCGAATACGTCAAGGATAAGTCTTGCCGGACTGAATGAACACAATGTTGAATATGTAGCAAGATCATTGGATGAAGTGGTCCGGAATGTACAGTGAAGACGTTGGATACCAAGCTGCAAATAGCAGGGTTACTTGAGCGAAAAGACTCCATACTAGTAAAATCCTTGACATATCTTACTCAGACTTGCTTGTATCCGGCGCAAACTTCCCAAACAGTGCACATAATATGGCTTCAGTGATATCCAGGGAACTGCAAGAGAGCCCAACATAATGCAAACACTTTCCTTCAGCTATGTCAGTTCAAATGACCGGCCCGAAAGCAGGGTTCTTCATCGATCCTCCGGGGCTGTCATCGACGATCAACGAGCAGATAACAGATTTGGAGACGCGCCCCTCAGATACTTCGAGAACATGTAGATCGCATAAGGCTCTAGGACAACAACACGACCCCTGAACTCAACGCACGTCCCAAGGTCACCGGTGCAGAACTAGGTCCGTCCATAGCCGCTCTCCACCAACCCCGATGTATGCTTCACCAACAAACACTCGCATCCCATTCCATCCCACGCCGGTCACACCTCCGATGTAAACTAGAATATGCAAAATGGCTTCTAGCGTTGCACAAACCCGAGACCCAAGCTCCCAACCCCTGCCCTTCGCCAGGACAAGCCGATGCACGGCGTATCACGCCCTTACCCCCCAACTACTGCATGCGGACTAACTTCTCCAGATATGATAAGATCCCAAGACCAGCGGTGCCATTCCCGTAGCTAGCATATCTCTTGTGATACGTGACCAAAGTGGGGTTAGCGAAAACCATCGGGAAACTCTCCCGCTTCCAAGTCTAGACCTCTAACGCACATCGCTAAAGATAATGGAATAAAAAAAAGACACCGATAAGATGTCCATGTGACGAATTACCCCGCTTCCCCGCGGTGTTTGTTCAAAGGGAACGCGTATCGGTTGGGGTGCCGATAGGGTGTGGCCAAAAGGTTGTTAGAGCCGCGCGAGATGGGGGGTTCCAAGTCAAATAGATGATAAGGTTATGATGGATGCTTCACTTCAAAAAAGCACATCTTGTCACTGCCACTACCTTTTCTTCCCTCTATATCAACGCAGTACTCGTCAGCACAGTAAGAATTGTGAAGAAGATTTTCAGTGCCTGACATGACAACACTCTCAACTACTACTCGTTCACGCGCCGCTCAAGGCCTCACCCTCACACTCCGCCCTACCTCGCGAGTGCGGCGCGATAGCCTCATCGCGCTCGCTCGCTACTCCTCCACCAACGCCGCTGCAGCGCTCGAGGCGACACGCACAAACACACCCGTCGCCAAAGGCGCAGAATCACCACTTTCAGAACTCCCTCCCTTGGTTCTCTACCGCTCTCTCTTGGTCAATTCTATATCATCAAGACCATGGCTCCTCATCCCTTCGCTGCATCTTCTTCAGAAGCTCTCCAACCCTGCGAACCCATATCTCTTCAATGTTGATCGCAACCCGCTCCTGCGAGGTTTGCTGAAGCATACGTTCTATAAGCAATTCTGCGCGGGTGAGACTGGCGCTGAGACGCAGCGCACTATGAAGTCATTGCAGGATATGGGGTTCAAGGGAACGATTCTCACATTTGCGAAGGAGACTGTCTTTGATTCAAAGACTGGTAAAGACCAGGGGTTTGGTATCGAAGTCTCGAGCTCGAATGAGTGTCAGTGGTGCGAGAACATTGAGGCCTGGAGGGACGGAACTGTCAGGACTGTTGAACTGCTCCGCGAAGGTGATCAATTGGCCGTCAAGTAAGTCGCCCCACGTTACTCATTTGCAATTTGGCATACTCACAGCTCTTTAGGATGACAGGCGCTGGACCTGGAGTCTGCGACGCTTTCGCCAACGGCACCGAACTTCCCAAGCAATTCGTCGACGCTTGCCACGAGATCGCCCAAAAGTGCAAAGACCGCGGCGCATACATCCTCATCGACGCTGAATCGCAGCACTACCAATGGGGCATTTTCCGTCTCGGCATGGAACTCCAGCAAAAGTTCAACACCGACGGCAAGGTCGTTCTCTACAATTCCTACCAAGCTTATCTCAAGAGCACCCACGACACTCTGGCCAAGCATCTCCAAGCTGCTCTGGACAAGGGCTTCACACTCGGCATCAAGGTCGTTCGCGGCGCATACATGGCCTCCGATCCCCGCTCCCTAATCCACGACACAAAGCAAGACACCGACGATTCCTACAACCAAATCGCCCAGGGCGTTCTTCGTCAAGAATTCCGCTCCTTCGGCACCACCAAGCCCTTTCCCTCCGCGCAGCTCCTTCTAGCCAGCCACAACAAGGAGTCGCTGGTCAAAGCTCACGAAACGCACCAGGAGCGCACAAAGGCGGGCCTTCCGACTGTGCCGGTCAAGTTTGCGCAGCTCCATGGCATGTCGGACGAGGTTAGCTTCGGGCTGCTGAAGCTAAAGGACGATGCGGGGGTGGCTCCCGAGGTTTATAAGTGCACTACGTGGGGTACGCTTCCGGAGTGCATGGCTTATCTCACGAGAAGGGCTATTGAGAATAGGGATGCTGCTGCGAGAACGCTGGATGAGTATTCGGCGCTGAAGAGTGAGCTTTGGAGACGGTTGGCTTTCTGGCGATAGGCGAAAAGTGTTTGCAATTACAACGAGTCATTAGTTAAGAATGGAACTAATCTAGAATTTGATCTGTGCCATCGTGTATTCATTCAGTCTCAATGTTCACTTGTAAGAGATGCTCTATCATTCACCGCCACGATAGCGCTAGGATGTCTCAGCTGAGATAACATGGATTGGATGTAAGTGCAGTGCACTTCACACGCCTCTCCTGTCAATGACACATTCTCAATCCTTGCAAATGCTGTCGGTACTCACAAAGTGGGGTATCTCATCCAGAAACTCAATTCCTCCATCTTCACAAAGTGTCACGAGCACTGAATCGTGTTCCATCGCACATCAAGTGGCGCCGGTGAGGGTCCCGTAGCCCTGCCCTGTAACCCACTGTAAATGCGGAGCTTAGCTCTACCCCACGGTCCAGCATCATTCATCGGCAGCGCTCCCGTTGATACTACCCCTCATCAAAACAAAGAGATAACATTCCTGCATCTGCACGACTTGTCAACGTCTTTCCAGTCGTGGTTTGGTCTATTTCCTCGTGTGAGGTCACAAGATCGGCTGGCTGCTCACACGTCTTATGTGTATGTACTTCTTTGATAGGCTACAATTTGTCTGATCGTTTGGCGAATAAGACATTATATTTTGCACCGTTGAATCGTGTCCCCTGTCACGACAGATATCGCAACCATGGCTGGCCTTAGCAATGCCACACTCACCATTCTGGGAACAGGTAAGATATGCACCCAATGAGTCTGTAGTGCTTGGACTGACGACTGCAGGAAACATCACAAAGCCCATTGTGAAGAATCTTCTTCCTGCCATCAAGGACGGCAAGACAAATCTGCCTTTCACAAAGATCATCGCTTGCGTGCGATCAGAAGGTTCAGAGGCAAAGCTTAATGACCAGTTCTCAGAGTACAGCAGCATATTGACTGTGTCTCGTGGCGACAATGTCAAAGCTGTTCAGAACGGCGACGTGATCGTCTTGGGCGTTGATCCTGCTGATATCGCAGATGTTCTCACCCAAGACGGTATTCGCGATGCTTTATCAGGAAAGCTTCTCATCAGTGTAGCCGCTGGCTGGACAAAGGAGAAGCTCGAATCTACACTCTACGGAAGCGAGACTACCAAAGAGAATGCCTCTGGCAGGGCTTGGGTTATTCGTACTCTGCCCAATATCGCCTGCATGGTATCAGAGGGTCTCATCGCCATTGAGAAATCACCTACCGAACCCCAAGTCCCAGCAGAGCTTATGGATCTCACCAAGAACCTCTTCAACATCATCGGCAGAACCACCGAAGTTGCTCCCAGACTTATGAACGCCACCACCGCCGTTGGAGGATCTACCCCCGCAATGTGGGCTATCATCTGCGACGCCTTCATCGATGCGTCCGTGGCCGTTGGTGTACCCAGGGCTACTGCACAGACTATGATCTACCAATCTATGAGGGGTTCTGCTGCAATGCTTCAGAGTGGACTGCAGCCGGGCGATTTGAGAGACCAGGGGACTTCACCTGAGGGCTGCACTATCGGAGGAATCATGGTTCTAGAAGAAGCGGGAGTCAGGGGCCATCTTGGACGTGCACTACGGGAAGCAGTTACTCTGGCAAGGTTGATGGAGACTACTACCCATGTCAATGATACAAGGCCTACTTCATAGATTTGGTTAGGAACGGTGGATGATAGAAAGTATTGTATACCAAAGAACCAGACGCCTCCTCCTTTCTTCCAGTTAGACTGTTTACAAAGTGCAAATTATCTCCGATCTACTATACTAGCCTTCCCGTTCTGTGTGCATTCCTGTACCTGCTTTTCATTCTACACTCCGTACCAATAGCCTTCTAGAAGCCTTCCCTATAACAGCTTATGAAACCTTGACCTTGCCTCCATGTTTGCCACACACCCTACCCCAAAAGCCGGGATGATTCTCAGAGACCGCAGTATTGTGGCTGAGAACAGGTCCCTTCGGATCTGTGCCGAGCGCTCAACCCACGGTATTCCCCGTGGTCGGGCATACAGGTCCAGCCCAAGCAGGTGAACTGGGGTAGCAAAGAATTGTGAGAAAATGGGCACTGTCAACTGTGATATAATCGCCTTGGAGTGCGGGCTTGATGATAAGCTATCAGGGATGAGAGATGATAGCCAAGGTGCCATTGTGAATGACCCAAAGATCGTGATGGCATCTCTCATGAGAAACGTGGCTGTAGCGGCTCGAGGAACGCCAGGCTTGACAACAGGAGCGACTTTATCTGTTGGCGTTGTGGAAGCACTGAACATTTGAGCAAACCGCACATCTTTCAGCACACCAAGAGGAACATTCACTATCATCGTATTGACAAAAGTAATCGTCCCAACAGCTGCTCTGTGAAACTCGTGAGCGAGTGTATCTGATGCGTTTGACACAGCATACGTCGCTCCGTATAGAGTCCAGACATAGCCGAATGCACGGCTGAAGATGAAGCGGCCTGGATGTTTGATAGCGTTTAAGCTGTGAACCTTCATGCCCTGTGTGAGAGGTCTGTTGAAAGAGACTTTTTCTACCATAGATCTGAAGCTTGTTAGTTTAGTTTTGTGATGAGAGGTTATCGGACATACTGGTCAATCACCGTGATTACCGGTGTTATTAAAGTTGCAGAGATAGCGGCTGCTGCTATGTCCCCAACGATGGGCTTCCATAAATGGCTGCGACGGAATGTTGTTTCAGTGACATCTTGGTGCTTTTCCATAAGGTATGATGTTCTGTTTGAAGGGCAAAGGGCAATAACAAATGCTTCGTAGGTATGGCTTGATCGGAGGGGGTTCTCAAAGCGTTGGTGTCGCGATGTTTGATAAGATACAGCACCTTGCAAAAATGATAGCGATTCCAGAGGAAGAACAACTACCAAGCCAGCAAATGCCGGGAGCAGTCCCTCAAGCCCAGTCATCCCTCCCAATCTGTACAACAATACAACTACACCAACACCATCGCACGGCCAAACCGACACCACGGGATCCTCAACCGACCCTTCTAAAACTCACCAAACCCCACCACCAAAACCCCCCATCGGTGTCCCTCCCGTGCAGCGCCTTCAGTGTCTTGTGACACTGTCGGCCCCCCGCCCGGTCGCAAAAAGTGGCTTAACTTTAGCGCTGTGAGGGGTAACTGAATCCCCCCTCCACTCCACTAAAAAAGTTTCGGTTGCAGCCCCGACTTCAGTGGGATAAGGTTGAGATGTCAACATAAAAACGCCCTGTCAGAAGCGCATCTGTTTATGTATTTCTCTATTCATCAAACTTGCAGCTGTTCAGTACGAGATCACATTTCCTCATACTACAAAATGGCTTCTTCGGTTCGTGCTTTGACGTCAAAGGGTCGTTTGACTCCTCTCTGTCGTGTTCGTGCTTCTACACCTGCGATTTCACTGCAGAAGCGAGGCAATGCTACGATTGTGCCTTTCAGACTCCCCGCCGCTCGCAATGAGCCCAACGTAAGTGACCTACTCTTCAAAACGATTTATTTCGGTTATTAACTGTTTAGCCCACATACACAAAGAACTCGCCCGAGCGCGCAAAGGTAGAAGCAGCCCTCAAGAAACTCCGCTCTCAACTCCCTCTAAAGAGCGAAATCATCTTCAACGGCGTGTCCCAAAAGATTCACGCCAACGAAGACCAAGTCCTCCCCGCAGAACACGCCACAACATTCACAAACTACCCTCTCGCTTCAAAAGAACAAGTCAGCGCTGCTATCGAGTCTGCCCTCAAGGCGAAGAAGGACTGGCAAAACACACCTTTCGTCGACCGTGCTGCTATCTTCCAGCGCGCTGCGGAACTTGCTACTACAAAGTATCGATATGAACTCATCGCTTCGACGATGTTGGGGCAGGGAAAGAATGTTTGGCAGGGTGAGATCGACGCGGCGGCTGAGTTGGCTGATTTCTTCCGTCTGGCGGGACACTACGCTGCCGAGATTATGAGCAAGCAGCCTGAGCGTGGAACAGATGGTATTTGGACGCGCATCGACTACCGACCTCTTGAGGGATTCATCTACGCTGTTTCTCCGTTCAACTTCTCTGCCATCGGTGGAAACCTGATCGCTCCCGCTATTCTCGGCAACGTTGTCCTCTGGAAGCCTTCGCAGTACAACATTCACCCCAGCACCATCATCTACAAGATCCTCCAGGAGGCTGGTCTCCCTAAAGATGTTATCCAATTCGTCCCTGGCGACGCTGCCGAGATCACCGAGACTGTCCTCGCGCATCGCGAATTCGCTGGTCTCAACTTTGTCGGTTCTTCAGAGGTTTTCCGCTCGATCTATGGAAAGATTGGTCAGGGTATTGCTGAGAAGCGATATCGCGATTTCCCCCGCGTTGTTGGCGAGACCTCCGGAAAGAACTTCCATCTTGTTCACCCCTCTGCCGACATCAACAACGTCGTCAACCACACTATCCGAGGTGCCTTTGAGTACCAAGGCCAGAAGTGCTCTGCGACTTCTCGCGCCTACATCCCCGAGTCAAAGGCCAAGGAGTTCTTCTCTCTCATGCAGCAGAAGATGAAGGACATCACCCAAGGTAGTCCCGACAAAGATTTCGAGGCTTTCATGGGTCCTGTCATCCACGGCCGATCTTTTGAGAAGATCAAGAAGATCATTGATGAGAGCAACAAGGATCCCCAGGTCAAGCTTATTGCTGGTGGAAAGTACGATGGTTCGGTTGGATACTTTGTCAAGCCTACTGTGTACCAGGTTGACTCGCCTGATCACCGACTCTTCAACGAGGAGATCTTCGGTCCTGTTCTTGCCGTCTACGTCTACAAGGACTCCGACTTTACTCCTATGCTCAAGAACATTGATGAAAACGGTGGTGGTCTCGCCTTGACTGGTGCTGTCTTTGCTCAAGACCGTGCTGCTCTCCGTGAAGCTGAGGATGCACTTCGCTACTCTGCCGGTAACTTCTACCTCAGTAAGTTCTCGCTTCCCATAACTATTCTTCACGCAATACTAACAAGTTACAGACTGCAAGACAACTGCTGCTCTCATCGGCCAACAGTCTTTCGGTGGTGCTCGAAGCTCTGGTACCAACGACCGAGCTGGTAGCCCTGACATGCTTCGACGATTTGTGTCTCCTCGTCTTGTCAAGGAGGAGTTCTTTGAGCTTGAGGAGTTCTTGTATCCTTCCAACACCCAATAGACTTAGCATAGTCTATCTAGATTTGTACCAAAAGCTAAAAACTGAAATTAATGAACTTTTAATGAACAATTTCTTTCGCCACCAATATCGTGACCTGATACTTGACGAGAAGTGATGGCAAATAGATTGAAGCTGATGATTGGAGATCTTACAGGACCTTGCTACCATCTTACCAATATTCAGGCTTTCATTCGCATGTAATTGGTTTGCGTAGGCATATGTTTGCAAGCCTCTTGACGGCTGTCTCGAGGCTCTACCAACCGCTTTACTATCGATCTGGCGGATATCCATTCAGCAAGGCCAGGACTTACAAACGTCTTCACATTTGTCTCTCATAGTGTCTACGTAACTCACGTTAGACCATGAAGCTGGTCACGCCTGCGGACTCCTTCGATCCCCTCGTTGATGCCCTGCCGATAATCAGATCAACATACATATTACATAGAATGTCAGAAGCCGCAGAAAAGCTAGCAATTAAGCTTTTACAAGCCACAATGACCTTCATCGGAGGGTATGCACTCATCCAATTGGTTGCTCGATAAATGCCGTCTTGGTTTCAGACTACAGAACAGCCTGGAGGCCTTGATTGGTACATGCATCCACGCTATATTCAGCTCAAGGTTTCTTTAAATGCTTGACAGGTACAGGGTTTGTCTTCATGGCATATTTGTGCCTGAGAAATATTCTAGAAGCTTGCTGTGATGTTTCCCGATGTATTCTGGAAGGGTTGTTCACAAGAATTGGTCTCGGGTTTGGAAGTCGAGGGCTGAGAGCAGTTCGCAGTATTGATACAGACTCAAGACAGATATTTCCACTATTACTGATATTATATCTTCCCTTCCGTCATTTCTCTTGTCTTGTTTTGTAATCTCAATTCACCGTCAAGTCTGTAGAAAAGCGAGGTGACTGTTGGTGTCAGCATCTGCCATGTACAACCTTGTCTGCTTATCCTAGCTTCACCCCAGTAAGCAGTCATGCATGCACCCATGCCGGTAAACGGCTTTTAACAGACCCCCGCGATAAACACTCTCCGATAACGGCTGCAATTAACTCCCGAATCTTCCATATCAGCAGAGTCCAGATAATGCACGTCGTCACCAGACCCAGAGCGCCAAAACCGTAATCAAAGATCGTCGGGTTGCACTTGCGGCTACGCTAACCTTCCAGCCAGACTCCACTTCAGCACGGATGGGGAGACGATAGCGCTAAAATAGCGTCCAGTTTTGTCAGTGCCAATCATGCTGGTATCAGCATCGGGAGGTCTCCCGGTGTCGCATTGGCGGCGTCACCAGTCTATTTTTGCGTTTCTGGCTATTGTTGATACTTCGGATGGTGGAAGGGCGTTAAGCGTAGGCGCATCACGAGACGGTGGTGGCCGGATATCGAACGACAATGGGTTTGGAGGCTCGGAAAGGGGAATACTTATAGAATAACACCTCAATTACTTCGGGCTTATTAGTGATAGCTTCAATTCTCTTCCAATTGACAACCATGAGTGTCTCCAAATCTGAACCAATCCTTATTGTCGGAGGTGGTGCCTTTGGCCTCTCAACAGTCGTGCACCTCCTCAGAGCAGGCTACAAAGACATTACCGTTCTCGACAAAGATGAAGAGATCCCCTCTCGATGGTCTGCCGCGAATGATTTGAACAAGATTGTGCGCGCAGAATACGAAGACCCTCTGTACCAAGATCTCACAGTGGTGAGTCCCCCAATTACCCCAACTTCAACATTTTACTGAACCAACACTGACCCATTGACCAATCAGAAAGCAATTGAGGCCTGGCAGACTCCCCTGTTCGCTCCGCATTTCCACCAAGTCGGCTTCCTGCACTGCGTTTCTGGCAAAGCACCCAAAGAAGCGCTTGACACGCTCAATCGATTCCGCGCTGCTGCTGAAAGAGATCCTCGTATGAGATCTCATCTTTCGCCACTCAATAGCCAAAAGGATATTTCAGATGCTGTTTGGCAATACCAGGATAGCGGGTTTCCTGGTTGGAATGGGTACTTTAATAGGTTCGATGGGTACGCGCACTCTGGTAACGCGTTGAGGTCTATTTTTCTGGCGACGCGGGCCCGAGGCGTGAAGTATATCCTTGGTGCAGCAGGTGCTGTATCTGAGATCGTCTACGAGAAGACTTCGTCTGGTCGAAAAGCAACAGGCGTCAAAACCACTGGCGGGCTGTTTTACCCTTTTAATCTGGTCATCGTCTCTGTCGGCGCAGCAGGTGCAAAGCTGGTCCCCGAGATTGGCAAGCAACTCGTCGCAAAGTCGTGGTCTGTGGCTCATCTTCATCTGACCGACGACGAGACATCTGCTCTTCGCGGTATCCCTGTAACATATGCGCGTGATCTTGGTTTCTTCTTTGAGCCTGATCCCAAGACAAACCTCCTCAAGCTATGTCCCATGGGCGGTGGTTTCATCAACACTGATCCCAAGACTGGAATTTCGCATGCACCTACAGATTTGAATCAGAGTGCTTTCCTACCCGAGGGTGATGAGAAGCAGCTTCGTGAGCTTGTGAGACAGACCCTTCCTCAGTTCGCTGACAGGCCGTTCGTGAAGAAGACGCTTTGCTGGTTCGCTGATACAGCCGACTCGGACTTTATCATCGACTACGTACCCAACACGTCTTCGTCGGTGCTCTTCTTGTCTGGGGATAGTGGCCATGGGTTCAAGTTCTTCCCTATCTTCGGCGGGTTTGTGAAGGATCTGTTGCAGTCAGAGAAGGGAGAGCAACCTGAGGCAAGATGGAGGTGGAAGAACCCCAAGACAGATGAAGGAAAGGGTGATTGGGGCGGTGCTGTGAGCTGGAGACTGGGTAACTCGACTGAGCTCGTTGATATACAGCCTGTTGGCCAGACCAAGCTCTAATGCCCCGGCAATCGGCACCCTTCCAGAATCCTTTGCTTTTTGAAGCACCGATTAGATACAACTGCGATATAGTCAGCTGAGCCCTTGAATAATAATACACTATTATAATTTGAGTTCTTACCAATATCTACTCAGCGTTTCGTCAATTCAAATCTTACTTAGCCCGGCATCAGTATGCGAAAACGTGGCTAGAATATCGAGCTTTTCCCAAATCTTTGTCAAGATAATAACGTCTCCATACAATTTGTACTTCTGCAGGTATTGAATTATAGATAAATATGATATTTCATAATCTATCATTTTAAAATAAACATCTAACCGTGTAGCCTGGTAACTCGTACATATTTGTGCATTTATGCTATTGCTAGGACACAATTCCAGGGTAAGCAGATCAGCCTAGAACTTCTATCGGTGTCGGAAACCCGAACGTCAACCCTGCCCGAAGAACAAGAACGAATAGCTCGAATTTGATAATTTCTCGAAGACTTATAGAACATAGAGAGACTATTGAGTCAGTTATCCGATTCTTTACCTTCTCAGCATATTCCCCAAAATAAACTTGAGAGTCAAGAAGCAACCCCGAAGTGACTCGGCCGACACGCCCGAGCTTTTGCAGCACATGACTGGCCAGAAATGACTTCAAGGCCCACATAAGCTACCGGGAAGCCTGCCGGTCTCAGCGGACGGGGTCCCGGGGCCGAGACACAGAGCAGCAACCACTGAAACCCTCCATCTTCGGAGCAGCCTTTGACACGTCGGAACAGATTCGCGATACAACCCCACTTCAGATGAGGAGGTGATAATCATGATGCTTTTAAAGAACCACGATTGAGTCAAATATTTGCATCAATTAAAACATCATCAACAACAAACTACGTTTTTACCCTAATTAATTCATCAATCACATCCAATACCATCATCATGGGCTCCCTCAACCCTGCACCCTCCCAACAGCCCCATGTCCCCAGGTAAGCCTCCATCTCCAACCCTGGGTATTATCACCATCACCATACTGACATTCTCAGCCCCGGAGTATGGTGTCCAGCAGTAACATTCTTCAACCACTCAGACGACACAGTAGACCATGCCTCTCAAGCAAAATACTTTGCCCATCTCGCCGACTCCGGCCTAAACGGCCTCATCGTGATGGGCTCCAACGCCGAAGCCTTCCTCCTCACCCGCGAAGAGCGCTATGAGCTCATCGCCCTCGCCCGCAAGACAATCGGCCCTGACTTTCCCCTCATGGCCGGTGTCGGAGCTCACTCTACCAAGCAGACTCTAGAGCTTGCTGAAGATGCTTACAAGGCTGGCGCGAATTATCTCCTCGTGCTGCCTCCTGCGTACTTTGGCAAGGCGACGGGTATGAATGTTGTTAAGCGCTTCTTCTCGGAAGTTGCGAAGAAGTCGCCTTTGCCAGTTGTTATTTATAACTTCCCTGGTGTGACTAATGGTGTTGATATCGATTCTGAGACCATTGTCCAAATCTACGAGGAGAGCAAGAAGTCTCATCCTAGCGGAAAGTCTAATGTCGTCGGCGTGAAGTTGACCTGTGGTTCCGTTGGAAAGATCACCCGTCTCGCAGCTCAAATTCCCTCCTCAGAATTTTCTACATACGGCGGTCAATCCGACTTTCTCATTGGTGGTCTAGCAGCCGGTAGTGTAGGATGCGTCGCAGCATTCGCCAACGTCTTCCCAACCCTTACATCAAAGATTTACGCTTTATACAAGGAGGGCAAGTTTGATGAAGCACTGAAGTTGCAACAACTTGCTGCTCTTGCTGAGCGGCCCTGTAAGGCAGGTGTTGCTTCTACAAAGTATGCTGTTGCCGTTTTTTCGGCAAGATTGGCAGGTGTTGAAGGCGCTGAGGAGAAGTTGGCACCGAGACATCCGTACGAGCCTGTTGGTGAGGCTGTTAAGACTAGTGTTAAGAGCATCATGAAGGAGGCGGGTGATAAGGAGGAGGAGTTGCTCGAGACTTGGACGGATCGTGTCAAGGGACGCCTGAACTAGATAGAGGGAAAAGTCTGAACATCGAGAATAATAGAGCTGCTAATGACATGAGACGAGAGATGTTATGCTATGATGAGACATGCAAGTGACGTGATACCTTCGGGGAAACGCCCGTTGACCGTGTTCTTCCAGGACCATTCCCCGGACTGTTCGATCACCCTGCAGCCGAACAGCGGGAGAACAATGGCGAATACTTCCATCACATCTCCATGAGTCAAATCTCAACGTATTGGGATGAATGTATATCCAGTATCCGTCCCCCATGCACCATCAATGGACCTGTTGCGTCGATTGTGTGACATGCCCAACCCATCCGGGAAGGCCGTGGTCAAGCGCACGGTGCTTCGATTATCGTTTCCCCATGTTCTAGCCCAACTAAAACGACCAGGGTCAAGCCTAATCCACTATCAAAAAACGGCGAACACCAGCAGCTATCCCACTGCAAAGTCGTTATCAACAGTGCACCTCCACTTGGTGAAAGCCCCCAAACTCACCTCACTTCACTTATTAGAGCAAAAAGATAACCGTTTCTACCCCGCATACCACCATCTTCTTCTTTTCTCCCTCTGAAGTATCTTCATTACCGATTATTCCCCTAGCATTTCGTCTTTTTTACCTTTTACAGCATAATACTCGTGACCCAGTGGCGGCTGCTCTAACCCCAACATTACAGCAGGGGCAAAAACCGCTGCAGCGCTTTGAGCTTAAGCTAACGAAACTTTCTCTTCCCCGCCAACCACCGAAACAATTTCTTTCCATTTCATCAGCGCCTTTGTTCTTCATCATACGATTCGCTGCTATGGCGCCTGGATCGACGCATGCACGCAAAACGTCTGGTACGACTGCAGGATCGGGTCGTGTTTCCAAGAGATCTGATAATGCGTGAGTACGGCGCTGAGACTTGATCCCCTGTATCCGCACTGAGCTTCCCCTCACCTTGCAACGTCAACTTCACCTCACTCACCGAGCATCGTCAATGACAGGGAGGATCAGTGTTACTGACAGAGGATAGGTGCTCGCGATGTCGCAAGCAAAAAATAAAATGCTCAGGTTCACATCCCTGCGACGCGTGCAAGAAGCGCAAATTATCATGCGAGTTTGATCAACGCGATCAAAAGGTTCTCGTCACGCGTGGGTAAGCTCACCGCAATTGACTTTTTGCGACATGACGTATTGATGGCTTCAAAGGTTCATTCTAGATTTACAGCAACGCGCTGCGACGAGTCAATCGAGCACTGGGACGGCCGAGTATATCACGCCGGGCTCTTTAGATACGAACATCAATGTTGGAGGACCTTCTGATTCAGGTAAGTTTGACGTCCTGATGGAGGGTGATTGTTGATGGTCATAGTTGAACCTCCGCCTCATTTGACTTCACCCGGCGGCAATGTCTCTGCTTCGTTGCCAACAGAGGACTCGCTCCTTGGAAGTCATAGTAGCACCAATAGCAGCGGGAAGGGGCTAGACCCCATCGCGTCAGCCCTGGTGAATCCGTTGTCATCTGGGCAATCCAAGTTTATGGTATCGGCGCAAGGTCGAGAATGTAAGAACTCATCGCTTTCAACAGGGCTTCAGCTGACATTCCAGTCTATCTCGGAACATCATCAAACTGGTCCTTCACCCGACGCGTCCTCAGCCTCACTCACGAATACATCCACCAAAGCCCTATCTCAGTCGATAACCTACTCTTCGATGGCTTAGCATACGACCTTGGATGGGACGGCTCTCGAATTACTCCAGCACTGGATCCGCCCGTGATGCCCAGTCTCGACCATGCAGTCTTCCTAATCAACACAGTCAAGTTTCACTGCGGCCAGCTGTTTCATCTATTCGACGAAGAGACGTTCATGACTTATCTCCACGAGTTCTACGCAGACCCTAGCAGTCATATCTCAGCTGCGGACCTGCCATACATTCACCTCCTTCTCATCCTCGCCTTTGGCAAAGCTTTCGCCGAGAACAACAACTACCAAGCAAAGAGGCCCCCCGGCGCTGATTACTTCGTCACGGCCCTCCGACTTTTACCAAGCATTCATATCCTTGTTTACCAACCATTGATATCGACAGAGATCCTATGTTGTATAGCTCTATACTTTGAGTCTCTCGACTACAGACACTCATCACATGGATTTGTACGCTCCCTGCCGTGCTTCAGCGAATTCAGCTAACCTCCGACAGATTGGACAAGCAATGAGAGTTGCACTCGGGCAAGGGATGCACACTGACATGCCCGTAGATCAACTTGGAGACCGTATTGTTGAACGAAGTCGAAGGATATGGTGGACCGTCTACGTATTGGACCGCGAGATGACATCTCTAATGGGCCTACCGCAATCCGTTCATGACGACGACATTCATCACCAGCTTCCGCACTTTGACGGATCAACACAACGAGTGGCGGCGCTTCATATGCAGATTCGACTTTGCAGAACCATTGCATCGGTTGGCAGAGGTGAGAAGGCCTGTCGCATTATCTGTACCAAGCTGACTAGTTGTTAGGCGTATATGGAGCTAATGGCCGACTGAATAAGAAGTTCCTGCTCAGCACCAAGAAGGTTCTCGAGAATATCGCCGGCCTTGCAGACGAGCTCCAACAGCAATTCCCTCTCGGTGCAGATAAAGCAGTAAACGGCGTTTCAAGGGTAGCAGGATACCTCCACACTCTATATCATCAGGTAACATCATTGCTTCGGCAAGCCAGCGACCAGTGCTGACATCTACAGTGCATCGTCCTCGCGACAAGACCTCTACTACTCTGCTTCCTCAAAATCCGCTTTGAAACCCCCGACTCCATAGCGGAAGCCCTCAACTCATCCCAAACTGTCTGGAACCTGATCAAGATGTGTATCGACTCTTCCTATCAGATGATCAATATTCTTGGCTGTTTGCAAAGTCAAGGTCTGCTTGGTAAATTAAGAGATTGATCTAGTCAACCCCAGTTACTAACGATTTCTTAGAAGCATTTCTCCCTTTTGATCTCGAGTCGCTCTTTGTGTCGAGCTTCAACCTCCTTATCGCGCCCGTTCTTGATCCCCGATTCTCAGAATACGACGCTACTTTCCGACACAAGACGCATATTATCTTTAACGAGATGATAAGCAAGGGCAATCTCATCGCCATGTTTCGAAGGTCAGAGTTGCAACAGCTTGATGATATGTTGGGTCGCTTGCCGCGTGAACAATCTGACACAACACCTATTCCAATAGATGGACAGATCATTGGAGGGGCGGTTGGCGAGGGTGAAGGTGGCCTGAATGAACTAAACGATGATAATGAGACCATGGCTTCAATGTTGCCAGATATGGACGATTTGGGAATGGATGCGTGGTTTACAACTGCGCAGATGATTGATATGGCGAATTCGATTGCGAACAGCGATACTGAGTTTCTATCGCACACAATGATGGAACATGATATTTGGTGAAAGAGTCGGGACAGCTTGGGCATTGTTGGAGTTTGGGTAATTATGGTGTTACGAGTTCATGCTTAATGGAAGGGTGATTGGACTTGCATGCAGTTGGAACCTCGGTGGAGTTTTAAAAGCTTTTTGAGTAGTTGGATGTGCTTATTATGTATTACAAGTATGAAAAGTCGTATACACATATTGACAAAAGCTATAAGCTACAAGACAGTGCTTGTGAAGATCGCAATAGGGTATCGTGAAAGCGAATCGTACTCAAAATCTGAACTTCCATTATCCGACAGCTCTCTCCAACTTCTCTCGCAGCACCATCCATGACTTCCTTATCTGTCCTCCACCGTTAACCCAATCATCCTTCTTCCTCTGCAGTTCTTCCAAACTTCTCAAAGACTCCACAGCCCGTTGACCTTCGATATCCTTACCAGAGAACCAAGTTCCGTGCAGACCGTATGGCACTCGTTGCGGAAGCCGGACCTTGGCCACGACATCACACATGTTCTTAGCATCGAGAATCCAAAGCTCAGATCTTGTAGATGGAGGGCAATCACCCGTAGGCAGTAGTTGAGACTCGTCAAAAACGTAGAAGAGCAGATACCCAACGTCCTCTGCATCTGAGGAAGCTCGAGGAACAAACCGTGGCTCTTGAGCGTAGTGGTTTGGGGGAAGACGGAATATCTTTATAGGGTCGTCCTTCTGTTGTTCTTCAAGGATCTCGCCGACTGACCGTCTATCGACACACCCAGTGATAGCTGTTGTGTTCATCTTCTTACCGCGTTGGATGAGGGTCTTGGCATCCATCTTGACAAGAAGATCAACCTTGTCAGCTCGTCCGAGAGCAACGCCAAAACAGGAAATTGATGTGCTGCAGCCGTAGATGTAACGAGCCTCTTGCATCTCAAGATCTGGCCGAACGGAAGGAAACTCGAAAGGTATCGCTGAGAGAGCCCACTGGTTCTTGAAGTTGCTCGGGGACTTTGTCGCAATGTCAAATTCGTAATAGTACAGCCGGCATTGATCGTAGTCGTCAGACTCTGTGGGGAAGTAATCAGCCAGACCAGTCGCTTCCCTGGGTGATTCGAGAGCCGGGGCCTTTCTGTATCTACAGACCGTTTCCTTCTTGCTGACTGACCAGTCCTGTGCTCGGGTAGATTTAGGCGTCACCGGTGGCCGAATATTTCCAGCTGTATACACCAGTGTGGAGGAGGTCATCCGGCATGCAAGGAGATTAACAGAGTTTCCCCCGTCACTGGAATGAGAATCCCACGTATTCGCAGTATGAAAGATACAGCATGGGGCTGTATGAAACCACCGCACACTGGATGGTTGATTGCGCGGGAACACGCCAAACCGTGAAGGCTTCGTCGGGTCATATGATACAACCTCTTTGCCTTTCATTGTATTGAGAGGGTCGAGACTAAGAGGAAGATCCATAATGATAGTATGACTCCGAGACGCCCCAAAGTCGTGCATCATTCGAGCACCAGAAACCCCCAAGACCGGCTGGTTCACAAGTCTGTGCCCAGACGCCTTTTCGTTGCTCTTCGGAAGTACTGAGTAGTGTACGTATGGTGGCATGAAGGTGTTATGATACAAGAGCATCTCTCCAGTGACGGGGTCGACTTTGGGATGCCCTGTTGTCCATTCCTTCATGAAGCTGAAAAGCCCGCTGCCGCCAAACGGAGAGTCGTTATTGTTGATTGGAGATGTCTTGGCCTCTCCCTCAGCTCGCACACCGTCGAACCAGCCGACAGTATCCAGCGAGGGAAGCTGTATCCTCATGGGCGGGCCACTTTCGCAGGTCGCCAAAACCCTCCCATCGTGGTATAAGACAGCAGTATTGGCAACACTGATGCGCTTGATGGCTTGTTGAGATCCAGGTAGGTTCGAGAGAATGACCAGGAATATCGTCCTGAAGGTCGCAAACATGATCTTAAACATGGTTGATAGCGGGTTTACCAGGGTCGTGATGCTTGGCATTATCGGCGACACAACAGACGTCGTCTTTTTGGATAAGTACAAATCTGTCAAGATATACTGATTGACGAATTCTGGGATAATCTTGCCATCCGTGGATGTCTTTCTGAACGCGACGCCAGAGAGCATCCCATCTCCGTCAAACCAATGGGCATCTTTGCCAAGGTCTTGGTGGCTGACGGGATTGCCGCCATTGCGAACGTACTGACCACCAGTCAGTTCTGGCGGTATGCATCCACTATATGTACATGGAGTGAGGTTTGTTGTCTGATGTATTGGAGCAAAGTTGCCAGTGAGATATCTGTAACAAGTGAGCTTTGTGTTATGGAGCTCGGGGAAGACTTACGGGTGACGAAGTGGCGAGGAGATATTCTCGTCTGGCTGATACATTGACGTTTGTGTGAGGGAGTTTTGTTGTAGAAACTTCATGATGATATGTGGACTCTATAGAGTATTACGCGGTATCGACTCGCGATCGTATGAGGTCTGATGAGCAGGGCGCTACAGATAAGACGAAGAGAAGAATAGACGATTAGTATTTGGGAAGACTTTCAAACTACATCGCGAGATGAATCCAATCAAAAGCGAAAATGAAGATGGAAGTATGTCAAAGCATATAATATTCCATGAAGCTATACAGAATACACTCAACTATGTATGGCCAGCAGACCACCCATAACTTAACTATATAACCCCAACCAGATCGAGATGATCAGGAAAGACGTAGGCAGCATCAATCGCTGCACAGGATGGAGATATCCATCCATCAAAGCTACTAGCACGATCTGTCATTTTCTCGAACCGCGTCATAATCAAGTTCCATCTCCATAACGGTAACGGCAATGTCAAAAAGACCGAGTATCCCGAACAAGGGGTCTCGAATTAATTGATGACAAGTACACTCGATACCCAAAAAAGCTGAAGAAAAAAGTCGTGACGTCAACGAGTCCCTGAAATGTAACACGACAGAAAACCTGTCTCCACCTACACCAGATTATGGTGGTGATGAGGGTGTAGTGGGGGAGCATTATTGTCACCCGAGAAATAACGGACAGGGGTACGTTGTGCCATCAAGGGCTGTGTTAGTGTCTGAAAAACAAACTGTGGACACAAGCTCCGACTTCTTCCTTAACAACCTTTTTCCTTTTCACTCTTTTTGACTCTGGCTTTATTTGAAGCCCATATCGTATGCCGTGACAGAATTGGTCTGTCTTTTTTGTTCACGTACACGAAATAAACCTCTGTCAAAATGGGCTGGGAATATGCCCAAGTGTACGTATTCTCGGCGTTGTTGAGGGGGGTTACTTTTTTAACTCATCCCTTGATATAGGCATCTGAAATACACGATACCGTTTGGTGTTGTTTTGGCGGCGGTTTATAGACCGTTGATGTCGCGGTTGGATGTTTTTAAGCTTGTGTTTTTGATAACGGTGAGTTTTTCTGGGAGGTTGAAGGGCTTGAAGCTAATTTTTGCAGGTTGCTGTTGTTTCTACCATGTATGTTGATTTTGGAGGGGGTTTTGTTGAGGTTGACTGACGCAAACAGCCCCTGGGACTCATATCTCATCAAAAATCGCATATGGACTTATCCCCCTGGTGTCGTGGTCGGTCTGACAGCATGGGATATCCCAGCTGAAGAATTATTCTTCTTCGTCATTCAGACTTTCAACACCTCTGTACTCTACATGATTCTCAGCAAACCAACCTTTCACCCTATTTACCTGTCCAAGACGACTGACTGGGGTAAAATTGCTGGCCAGGTTCTTTTCGCATCAGCTATTGTTTTCGGCCTCGTTTCTGTTTCCTCTGACGGTAAGGGCATGTACATGGGCCTTATCCTCATTTGGGCCTGTCCATTCCTCTTGTTTCTGTGGTAATACTCAACTCGAGAGACTGTTTCACGCTGCATATTCTAACCATTGGCAGGTCGATTTCATATCAGTTTATTGTGAATCTGCCTTGGACAAATACTGCACTTCCTATTGCTTTGCCAACCTTGTATTTGTGGGTTGTTGACACATTTGCGTTACGACGAGGAACGTGGAGTATCACTTCTGGAACCAAATACGGAGTCGTTTTGTGGGATGGTCTGGACGTTGAGTAAGCAACGCGCCCATTCTTCTGAGAGAGGTGGCTATTCTAACAATTCACAGAGAGGCTGTCTTTTTCCTTCTCACCAACACCTTGATTGTCTTTGGCCTCATCGCTTGTGACAACAACCTGGCTATTCTCGACACTTTTCCTGAGCATTTCCCTCGGACAAAGGGAGTGCCCAGCTTGCTTACAATCATCCGAACTCTTATCCTACCCAAAGAGAAGTATGATGAGGAGCGCATTCAAGGTCTTGTCAGCGCCGTTGCTTTACTTCGCAAGAAGAGCCGAAGCTTCTATCTCGCGAGCGGCACTTTTGAGGGAAGACTCCGCATTGATCTGATTCGTTTGTATGCATTCTGTCGAGCTGCTGACGATCTCGTTGATGAAGCTCCCTCTGTTGATGATTCCAGAGCCTCGATTAAGAAGCTGAGAAAGTTTCTCGATCTCGCTTATGAAGATAATCAAGAGGAACCTTCACAAAGACTACGAGAATATGTCACGTCCAACATCCCGGAGATGTTCCACATGGCTCTTCTACAACTCCCTACATACTATCTACCCAAGCAACCCTTGGACGATCTGCTGAAGGGCTTTGACACGGATCTTCTCTTTGACAGAAAGTCAGGCGCATTTCCTATCGAGACCACTGAAGACCTTGATATCTACGGAAGTCGCGTAGCTGGCACTGTCGCAGAACTCTGCAACCACCTTATTCTCTACCATACCCCAGAATCTGTCCCCGAAGACATCCAACGTGAAGTTGTTGCTTCAGGCCAAGAAATGGGCATCGCACTCCAATACGTCAACATCGCCCGCGACATCAAAACCGACGCAGAAATTGACCGCGTCTACCTTCCCCTCTCCTGGTTAAAAGAAGTCCAACTGACTCCTGAAGATGTAATCCAACAGCCTCATGGTCCTACCATTGAAGCTCTCCGTCACAAACTGCTTGACCGTGCTTTTGAAAAGTACAACATGGCAAAGAGCGCTATTGATAAGCTTCCTTCAGAAGGAAAAGGTCCAATTCGCGTTGCTGTTGAGAGCTATATGGAGATTGGACGCGTTCTGAGAGAGAAGGGTCCTACGATGAATAAAGGCAGAGCTACTGTTCCTAAGATGAGACGAATTCGTGTTGCATGGTCTGCATTGAACAAATAGCGTGGTGAAGCGTGGAGAATGTAATGGTAGAAGTTCATAGATTCATAGATTATTCATTTCATTCCACTTTGAGCATCTGTTTTTTCAAGGTTTAAAGAATGTCTCAAGCCATTATCTTTCCAACCGTTGGAATTTACTTGGCGTCGTAAAGTCTCGTGGCGACCTAATACTCGTAGCCTTACCGTTGGCATTTTGACAGCACCACCACCATAAACACACTAACCAATCATTCAACACGCATCCCATCACCAAATCCACTTAAAAACCCTCCAAACCAAACCCGTCAATGATCGTCAACGCATCAACGACTTCAATTCTCCCTCTCAGTCTTCAATAAATCACTTTAATCCCTCAAAATGCGAACTGCGCCTCGTTCAGCGCAGGGTACTTTAGTTTCACATGTAGCCAAGTGTCTCATTAAACGAATGCGAAGGAAAAGTGGATCAAAACAAAATGGAAGACGTCATTGACTCTATTGCTCTGACTATCAAAACCGTTGGCTTCGGGTGAGTCGGTTATTGACTGAGCATCTTCACTTTTTACAGCCAAAATGAGCGACATCAAGAAATCTGTTATTGTTATTGGTATGTTACCCTCAATGTCATGAGCTATGAGAAGGTATTGACTGATAATGAATAGGTGCTGGTGTCGGTGGTGTTTCCACTGCTGCGAGACTTGCAAAAGCTGGCTTCAAAGTCACTATCCTCGAGAAGAATGACTTTACCGGTGGACGCTGTTCTCTAATCCACAACGATGGCCATGTACGTCTTCCCTCTCACTCTCTTTACGCCCACTAACCTTGTCAGCGCTTCGACCAAGGTCCATCCCTTCTTCTCCTCCCTCGCTTCTTCCACGAGATCTTCCAAGACCTAGGGACATCTCTAGCCGCCGAGGGCGTTGAGCTTTTGAAATGTGAACCAAACTACAACATCTGGTTCGGCGATGGTTCATCCTTTGAGATGTCCACTGATCTCACCAAGATGAAAAAAGCTATCGAAGCCGTTGAAGGCATCGATGGTTTTGAGAGATATCTTGGTTTTCTTCAGGAGTCGCATCGACATTATGAAGTCAGTGTTGAGTCTGTTCTGCGAAGAAACTTTCCTAGTATTTTGAGTCTGGCGAGACCTGAGGTTCTGTTCAATCTGTTCAATATTCATCCTCTTGAGAGTATCTGGACAAGAGCGAGCAAGTACTTCTGGACTGAGCGGCTAAGAAGAGTTTTTACCTTTGGAAGTATGTATATGGGTATGAGTCCATTTGATGCGCCGGGAACGTATAGCTTGCTTCAGTATACTGAGCTTGCTGAGGGTATTCTATATCCCAGAGGTGGATTCCACAAGGTTAGTCTTGCAACTCGACATTATAAGTTCCTCACTAAAAGCTTCAGGTCGTTGAAGCACTGGTCAACATTGGTCAGCGTCTCGGTGTCGAGTACCGTCTCTCCACCGGAGTTAAATCCATCTCCATCGACCAAACAACCGGCAAGGCAAACGGTGTTGTTCTGAGCGACGGAACACATTTGCCTTCAGATATTGTCATTTCAAACGCCGATCTTGTCTACACTTATAACAACCTCCTCCCCAAGACCAGCTACGCAGACTCGCTATCAAAACGAGAGACTTCTTGTAGTAGTATCTCTTTCTACTGGTCTGCTTCCAAGATCGTCCCTGAACTCAACGCTCATAACATTTTTCTCGCGGATGAGTACCAGGAGTCTTTTGACAGCATTTTCAAGGAGCACCTCATTCCTTCAGAACCGTCTTTCTATGTCAATGTCCCTTCGCGCATTGATCCCTCGGCTGCTCCTGAGGGCAAGGACTCTATCGTTGTGCTTGTCCCTGTTGGCCATCTTCTCTCAGACTCTGAAGGAACACATCGAGGTTTGTCCAAGTCTGGAAACTCTGGTGGCCTCGAAACAAGCCAGGACTGGGATAAGATGATTTCTCTCGCCCGCGACACAGTCATTGCGACAATGCGCGCGCGAATCGGCGTCGACCTTGCTCCTCTCATTGAGAACGAGATCATCAACACTCCCTTCACATGGCAAGAGAAGTTCAACCTCGACAAGGGTGCTATTCTTGGTTTGAGCCACTCCATCATGAACGTTCTCGCCTTCCGACCTGGTACTCAGCACTCCAAGTACAAGAACTTGTACTTTGCCGGTGCCAGCACACATCCCGGCACTGGTGTTCCTGTCTGCATTGCTGGTAGCAAGATTGTTGCAGAGCAGATTCTCAAAGACTCGGGTTTCAAGAACCATCAGATTCCTTGGACCCAGGATACTGCTAAGTCTCCCAAGGGTGGACTGGACAAGATGAGTGATTCGTCTTTGACTCTGTTCCAAGGGTTCTTGGGGGCTTTGGTTGCGATTTTGTTGGCTTACTACTATCTTGTCATTGCTGCGAATTAGCGAGCATTAGTTTAATTGATCAGGAGTACTTCTTTGGTGCGATTACTTAGTCAGAGATAGAATGAACTCCCCTAATATCTATGATCTACTTGTCTATGTCCATGATCCTCGAAAGTCAACGTTATGGAGTGAATAGCGCGACCACTATCTGATTGGAAAGAACCGGACTGTCAATATTTCTTATGCACTGTCCCGGACTGTGCTTCATCTGATCATATCCAACCCTACCAAAACGTCGATCCCGTCGCGTTACATGGAACATTCCTATCTTGACCTCAAACCGTCATCATTTTCGGCAAATACATCGATCAGCCTTATAATTCCCACCTAAACTACCGCTGGATCTTACATTTCACGCTACGGCTACCGGCAACGTTTTTAGTCACTCGACAGCACGTTTGAAACCTGGTGGTGTGGACTCAACATGTCAGCACGTCATAGACTCGATATCAGCCATCGCAGATTCTGACAGCGCATAGTGATGAACGATGCACTTTGTTTTGAACAATGACGATTACTCGGCAGCTATTTCCACCTGAGTTCGGGAGGGTCGGATATGAAGTCATGGAGAGGGAGATGGAAAACGTGGGAAAGACGCTTGGCTGCATTTAAGGGTTTGACATCCATACCTGTCATCCTCTTGACTTGCAGACATAGCATTTTTCGCTCCACGAATACGAAGTTACTTTTTACCGTTGAACTAACCGTTGCTCACCATGGCTGATCACCTTTATGCAAGAAAGAACGATGCTCTCAATGTCAACCGTGAGCCATATCAACCTCCCAGTCAAAACGAGTTTACTAACGATTCACTACAGCCGACATTGTCAATGGGCAACGCAGTGACATTAACATCACCGTCAGAGGCTCTGACTGGTACTGGACTGTCTGCGCAGGTGTGTAGAATAGAACAACGTCTAGGGTTATGTGATGAAAAGACTAACTATTTTCAGTCATGACCGTTTCAACCTTTGCGTTTCTTGGGCTTGGAATGAGAAAGCCTCGCACCGACCGTATCTTCCAGTAAGTTCATCAGAGTTCCAATGGACATTCTTTAATCCTTTCCCATCCATGAGTGGGCATGAAGCCGCTGTGTCGTCGCGCCTTACTGACCTGCTTAGCTACATCACTGCAGGCATCACAATGATCGCATCTATCGCATACTTCACGATGGCTTCGAACCTCGGCTGGACGCCTATCGCGGTTGAGTTTCAGAGGTCCAATCATAGGGTTGCCGGGATCTGCAGAGAGATCTTTTATGCAAGATACATTGACTGGTTCTTGACAACTCCTCTGCTACTCACAGATCTACTTCTTACTGCTGGCATGCCCTGGCCAACTGTGCTGTGGGTAATCCTTGTGGACTGGGTAATGATTGTCACGGGACTGGTCGGAGCACTTGTGAAGAGTTCTTACAAGTGGGGTTATTTCGCCTTCGGCAAGTCGTCTTCCATGCATTAACACCGCCATCACTAACTGTATGAATCCAGGCTGCGCTGCCCTCGCATACATCGTTTACGTGCTCGCATGGGAAGCTCGTCTGCATGCTAAGCACGTCGGGCCTGATGTCGGTCGCACTTTTGTCATGTGTGGTTCCCTGACAGCCGTTGTCTGGATTCTCTATCCCATTGCCTGGGGTGTCTGTGAAGGCGGTAACTTGATTGCCCCTGACTCTGAAGCTGTCTTCTACGGCATTCTTGATCTCATCGCAAAGCCTGTCTTTGGAGCGCTGCTCCTCTGGGGACACCGAAACATCGACCCTGCTCGTCTTGGCCTTCGTATTCGCGGCATTGACGAGCGCATCTTCCCAGATGGTCCCAGCAATAAGGCTACATCTGGACATGGTGCTCGAAACGATACTGCCACTGCCTCTGGCGCCAATGTCAACCCAAACGTTTGAGTGGAAGGCCACGAATAAAGACAATCGGCGGCCTGGTTCTTAGGACCGCAATGAACTTATATCTTGATCTGTTGTGCGGTTTTCTGGTCAATTCACCAACCGTGCCTGTTGTATGTTCCTCACGAGTTGGATACCTCCGTATAGTTTTCATGTACAAGTACTAGTTTAATGATACCCGAAGTTTGTTTCGTGGCACGGATATGTCTTGGAGGCTTGTTCTAATTATCTAATTTCTATCTTTGCATCTTTAGTCCTATTACATAGCGATATTCACTCATTGATTCAACGTCCACCTGTTTCACCGGTTTGGTGGTGCACATCAACCACTTGAAAGACGGTATAACTTCAGGACGAGTGATCAGACGTTTTTCGATGATGTCCTTTAGGGTATTATCCACATGATAAATATTTCATCTTGTCTAGCATCTAACTCTTCAGAGGCTCTCACACTCAACATCATGATATCCAGTGAACGAAATAATTGTCCTGCAATAAGCTAACTACTACTACCTCCCTCGACTTAGTCGACCTTCCTCTCTTCACTCTTGTCGGGAGTTTGCTGAGGAGTTGAAACTCGCATAGGCGTTCCCTCCATAACAGGTGTGATACCTCCATTCATGTAATGATCCTCCCAGTCCATATCACTGAGATACTTGTAGTCAAGTCCTCTGATCTCGTGTTCCTCGCTGGCTCGAAGGTGCAGACCAGGGATCTTGCCAATGACAAAGAGCAATATGCATGAGATAACGAATGACCAAGCGGCACAGGTCACGGCACCCGCAATTTGGAGACCAAGCTGGCGGTAATTCCCATCCCACCATCCACCGGCATAAGCGTCCCCTGATACACCGTCCAAGGCAGGAACATATCCAGTAGCAAAGAGGCCGGTCAGGATGTCACCGATAACGCCGCCGATGCCGTGGATGGCAAAGATATCGAGGCCATCGTCAACCGAGAGAATGTACTTGTACTTGACACAGTAGAAGCACACCAGCGAAGTGACACCTCCGATTACAGGAGAAACATAGATGAGCGTGAATCCGGCAGCGGGCGTGATGCCGACTAGTCCTGCGATGATACCGCTGCAGAAGCCGACCAGGGAAAACTTTCGAGTATGTAGGTATCCGAGCAGAACCCAAGCAATTCCACCGGCACAGGCAGAGAAGTTCGTGTTTGCGACGACGTAAATCGATCGGAGACTAAGGTTTGCGGTACTGCCACCTAAGTTGGGGGATGAAGGTTAGCTTTCGGCCACACATCGCACCGAAAATTGACATACCATTAAATGCAAACCAACCAAACCAGATAAGGACAGTTCCAAGTACCATAAGCAGTGGGTTATGTGGTTTGTAGTGTATGGCTGCCTTGCGATCGGTAATGCTGGCGTCGGGGAGTCGAGGTCCCAGCATAAACGACCAAGCTAGAGCACCAAACCCGGAGGCAATATGGACGGGCCCTGATCCCGCGAAGTCGTAGAGGCCTAACGCGTACAACCATCCTGCGGGATTCCACTCCCAATAAGCTAGACTGTAGCGATATTTGTTAGTGACTCTTCACGGGACACGGTTTAGTCCGCGCTGGGACCAGGCCAGGGTTGCGATCCAAGAGAGACTGCGACAAACAACTTACGGATAATACACAAAGGTTGTCCAGCACAAAAGGAACACCATGCTAGGCCATAATCTGCCTCTTTCCAGCATCGCTCCAGCCAAAATCATGGCAGTGGCGGTGACGAAGGTGACACCGAAGATCGCATCTAGAGGACGTAATCGTCAGCTGGGAATGTTCAATTACTCAAGGTTCTGTGTTCAATTACACATCCATACTCGTCAATACATACATAGGATCTCTGGGATATCAGAGTTTGCAATCGATGGCTGGGCAAGGACGTTGTGGAATACAGCGAGCGACAGGTCACCCAACATTGGGTTCGTAGTTCGAGATTGATACAAACTATAACCATAAATCCAGAATTGGATGCCTACAGCACAAGCACAGAAAAGAGACTGCAGGATTATCGTCAATGCTGCCTTCTTCCTATGCATACCGGCATCTGTGTCGTGTCAGTATATGGGACCTGGAATCTCGACGCGTCGCGAATCCCTACAAAGAAAGCCGATTGCAGGAGTGATCTGCCAGCAAAGAATCGTGCAAACAAGCATCCATGCCATATCTCCCTGTAAAACATCATTTGTTAGAGGTAGGATCTTCACCGAAGTTTTCGTGGAAGCGCAACATGAGGATGAGAGCCGGCGGGGCGAATGCACAATCCGGCCCCTGCCTCGCTGAGAATGACTAACCTTGTCATAAGTAGCATTCAAGTCATGGGTAATAGGATTACCGCCCGTGGGATCGTCATTGTAATCGGGCCACTCAGTGACCGGAGTAATTGTGGAAGCCATGGTATACGAACTTGAGCTGAATATCCAACCGTCCACTCTGGGGCGCCATCCCGACAGCAGCACCCACTGTTTATTAACGACTTTCCCCCTAATGAGGCCCTGAATCACCGTATCTCAGACATATCCTAGTGTTTTGCCAAGAAATGGGTATCATGGCTGAATCGGGAACATTTTTCCCTTTCTGGCGAAACGACGCGAGATAAGAATTAAGGTACAAGATAACGTTGCTTCATCGCGACGTGGCGTAGATTCCTTATCTTTGGCTGCATGGTGTGTGGTTGGACAGATCTGAGATCGGCAGAAATAACGGACGAGCGGAATGGTTGTTCCCCTGGCTTCAAGGCGTTTCGGCTCAGAATAGAACAGAATAAAAGAGCATGCCAGGTAGCAGAGTTCTTTCTGAATACTCAGTAGAAATCCTCTGATCTCAACGGAGAGATCAAAACTGACGCAAACCTCGTAAAATTTTAGCTAAACCTTAGCCCAATCTTATGACAATTTAGGTAATCTTAGTACAGCGCCTCTATCCATGAGCCAATGGCAAGTAATTGTTATCCAGTACCTTGCAGGGGATGGAATGTTGGTCGGTAGCTAGCTACGACCTTATCTTTGGCCAGGTTCGCTAGTTGAGCAACGCGGAGAGAGGCATGAGACCTATTGGCGGGGAGCGAGACCGCCGCGCGTTGTTCAGTCACCAAAGGTCGAGCCAAGTTTAAGGTTGCGGTTGCGATAAGAGATTATGCTTATCTCTCTTAAGATTCAGGGGAACCAACCAGAGGAGGTTCTGGGCCCAACATGGTTCAACTGAGTCTGGCTACCCGGGAGTCCAGCGACTACCCAGATTGGGAATGCCAACGTTTGCATTTATTCGACCACCAGATCATTTGAACAACATCTATGCGTCTAAAGTCTCCTCAACTAGTATTTAAACCAGTTTTGAGATTTTTTTGGAGCAGAAGCATAGGTCGTACATATATAAGTGAATTCCTGCGTGAAAGCGCAACAAATAATGTGTGAGATGGGGTTATATCTGCAGATCACATTCTCATCTCAGGAATTAATTAATACCAGTGCCTAACTCATGTCGAAAACTTCAACACTGCAGCTATAAATAAGAGTAGAACTCCAGGTATATGAGGGCCTCACTCTGAGCTGTTGCTTTTTATAAAGAGCTCGACTGATGGTCCTTATTAAGATTGTGGGGCTCTGTCTGACCCGTGACGCGCGCTACGCGTCAGTGGGAAACGAAAACACGTTTTATTACGAAGGCAGCGTTTATTAAGTCTGCTTTTTCGTGATGCTGTTCAAAGAAAGATATCAACACTTATTGCAGTAATTCTGTTCACGGCTTTGTTATGGTTACATGTTGTGGTAGGTGAGCAAGCCGGGTAAAATTGATCTCAGAGTGGTTGAAAGCCCACGATTTATCAATCCCGAGCCTTTCAAGGTTGAAGCATACAGGGGAAAAGTTCTGGGTACTGGAACCAATTCTAGCAGCGGCATCGATCTTCATCCAAGTACGGTAACCTGTGACTCGGACCTCGGACCTCCCCGCCTCAGCGGCGAGGTCATCATCGGTCTCGGTGACGATTGAT
Source organism: Fusarium dlaminii (assembly GCA_013186775.1). Lineage (NCBI taxonomy): Eukaryota > Fungi > Ascomycota > Sordariomycetes > Hypocreales > Nectriaceae > Fusarium > Fusarium dlaminii. The sequence continues at coordinate 254,912 of JAAOAL010000083.1, read as the reverse complement.
GAAGACATCGGATAAGTGGGGACGGTATACCGGCCAAAACGGGCGCCGGTTCACAAGGCCAGCTCCACAGCCATATCCCCGACATGCCGATCCGGCATCACATGAAGCTTTATTTGCCTCCGTGATTCTTTGTAGACAAGCCTTTTATTTACTTAAAATAAGATCTTATAATATATTGCTATAAACCCCTGCTGTATCCTGGCATTCCAAATCATCACCATACAGCACTACTTGTTCCGTTCATTCAGAAATGCCCGACCAAACCGTTATAGTCGTCGGCGCAGGCCCCGTTGGCCTCTTCACAGCCTTGATCCTTGCTCAGAATGGAATCAAGGTAACAGTGATTGAGGCAGGTGAAGGAATCTCCCGTAGTCCGCGAGCCTGCGTGTACGTCCTCTAATCCAACCGCCATTCATTCATTCACTGACATACCATACCAATCGCAGACAGCTCCCTTGCGTCAATCTCGAATTCGCCAAGGCTGGAGTCGTCCAAGAAGTGTTAGAATCCGGTTGTAGAAGCGACCATGGATACTGTTGGAGAGACGGATACGATACAACAAAAGTCCTCGCAGACTACACGCCGCCACCATCCGATAATCCCAATCTTTGTGCAGCCATGATAGGGCAAGACGTCTTGGCGCAGATCTTCCTCAAGCATTTAATCAACACGGGAAACGCAGAGATCATCTTCAATCATGCTTTTACCCGTGTTGAAGACCATGGAGATTCAGTTACCGTTTACGCGCGGCGTGTACTCGATGATCAAGAGCTCAGCTTCAACTGTCGGTACGTCGTTGGAGCTGATGGTGGTAAGAGTTCGGTGAGAAAGTGTATGGGCCAGTCTCTCGAAGGTTACACCTGGCCAGACATACGGCTTATCGCAGTCAACATCCTCTACGACCTCGAAAAGTTGTGCTGGAAGCATGGTAACTTCATTGTACATCCTGAGGACTGGGCAATAGTTGTAAAGCGTGGACCAAAAAATCTGTGGAGGGTTGCAACCAGCGTTCCATTTGCTCAGGGCGCTGATGGGGAGCCTATTACTGACAAGGCTGTCTTCCCCGTCATCAAAGACAGACTTGCTAGGATCCTGCCGGGTAACACTGATGAGATAATCTACCTCCAAACAGCTCCGTACACGATTCATCAGCGCTGTGTATCGAAATATCGCGTTGGGAACATCATACTCGCCGGCGATGCTGCCCACGTAAGTCCTCCCTCAACATTGCATCCTTCGTCGCTAAATATTCTATAGCTTAACAATCCCGTCGGTGGACTTGGACTGACTACGGGTTTGCTTGATGCCGCTCATCTGGGAAAAGCTCTGACTCAGATTCTGAACGAGAATGCCCCAGAAACAGAACTCGATGAATATGCAACGGCCAGGCGCGACGTCTACAAGAACATCACAGACCCATTATCGACTGCGAATCTGTTGAGGTTGAAATCGACTGCTCCTGAAGACGTTGCCACGAGGGAGGCGTTTTTCAAGATGTTGAATGATCCGAAGGAGAAGGGCCAAGTGTTTGCTCATATGGCGAAGGAGATGGGGATATCGACTACCTTGGATATGAAGGATTTGGGGCCAAGACCACAGCTGTGAATTGGGGAAGAATAGATACAGTAGTTCCCCGCTTGTAATGAGAGAGTGGTTAGCAGAGTGGCAGTGATTGTCTTATTTGCGACCAGAAACTGACGACTTCAACATTCACACGATATAAAGCAAAACATTAGACTTAATACTGCTCCACCATCCAACTGTATGAAAAGCCATATCTGCCTCTCCCCATACCTCTCTCTCTTTCTCAATCTAATCATGCCAATTACCAGGCGGTGGTACCTCCCATCACTTTATCCACGACTCAAATAGTCCTCCAAATCCGCTTCAGTGAAATGATGCATGGGTGACCACGCTAGCCCGGAGAGTCAGATTATACGCAACTCGCTGGACTTGCAGGATTGCTACTTCAATCATTATACGTGGAATCGCTTAATGCTAGTATTTTATCATCTGTCGCGGCGTCGCCTGTATTACTCCCGATCAGGGGAGGTCTTCTGAACATGCGTGTTACCTTTTAATCTTGACCTTAGAGGCCGGCTTCAAAGAAGTCAATACGTCAATGTCCAGCCTCGGCGAGAGCAGGACGCTACTGTTTGAAGTGGCGGCGCGGTGCTAAATGGCCGGTGCGTCTTACTACCGCGACTTGACCTACGGTCCCGCGGTCAGCGCGAACACCGTCTCCACCATCCCGATGGCCCCTCTCAACACTACCCCAGATCTCAGTTCGGATTTCTGGCTGGGGTAAACCTGGGGAAGACGCTAACTATACTCCCCCTATTTGCCCCAGCACCTTTGTAGAACACCTTATCACGCAACATGCGACTTTCAGCCACCGGCATTCGAACACGGACGTGCCCTCCCTATCACTTACGATATAACAAAGCCTAGTCTCACGTTATTTTGCTACTGGCATATCCTTGCATCTCAAGCTTCAGCTTCTGAGTCGCATCGCCAGCATGGCTTCCCAATCCTCTATCAGCGCTCCCTTTGAGCAAGATGCTGCTCGGATCCATTCCAAGACGTTGATTTGCCTTTTCGTAAGTCACTTTGCATCTTTGACACCTCCAAGCTAAACTAACCAATGACCAGGCAGTCAACATGATCTACCTCACGCAAATTCTCTCTCTCGTCGGCACAGGTCTCTTGGCAAATACCATGGCCGCATCCGTCGGCGGTAGTAGCCAGACTGTCTGGTACTCATCCTGCATCACGATCCTCACCGTTGTTCTCAACCCGCCTATCGGTCAAGTCGCTGATTACTGGGGCCGCAAAACTATCCTCGTCGTTATGCCACTTGCTGGCGTTGCGGGTAGCATCATTGTGTCCCGAGCTCAAAGTTCCGGAACTCTCATCGCCGGGTTCGCAATCTTGGGTTCCACTTTCGGAAGCCAGTCACTCACCGTTGCTGTCATGTCCGAAATTCTTCCTCGGCATTACAGACCTATTGGACAAGCAGTTGGAAGTGTATCCACCGCACTTGGTGCCATCGTTGCCTTGCTCATGGGAGGCGGCCTACTCCGTCACGGCGACAACTCCAACTACCGTATCTTTTGGTATGTGACGGCTGGTTGTTATGCTCTTGCATCTCTGGGCTGTCTCATCGGATATAATCCACCGCCTCGAGACCTTCAAGTCTCCCTCAATGCGTCGCAAAAGATCAAGAGTCTTGACTGGGTAGGATATACATTATTTGCCCCAGCCCTCGTCCTTTTCTGTATAGCCCTATCATGGTCTCAAAACCCCTACTCCTGGGATAGCGTCAACATCCTTGCAACCTTTATCATCAGCATCGTCGTCCTGGTAATCTTCATCGTGTATGAATGGAGATTCAAGAAGGATGGTATGCTTCACCATGAGCTATGGAGGCACAGAAACTTCTCCATCTCCTTATTTGTCATCTTTATTGAAGGTATCGCTTTCTTCGCCGCCAACTCCTATTTCGTGTTCGAAATCTCTCTCGTATATGATGTCAGCTTCCTTTCGGGCAGTGTCAACTTTGCTATTATGTTTATCGCAGCAGCTGCTGTCTCTCCCGTCTTTGGCTTATGGTCCTCTAAATACAAGACACTTCGGCCGCCACTCGTCTTGGGTGCCGTCTGCCTTCTTGCCTTCTTCATTCTACTGGTAACCTCAAAGATTGACACTCCTCGATATGCTTTCTGGATATATCCTATCCTACCTGGCATTGCACTTCCTTCCATTGTTCCATTGACCATGGTTTCTGCGCAATTCGCAACAACACCGGAGCTTATCGCTCTCACGTCTGCTCTCATGACTAGTATTCGCAGTTTAGGGGGCTCAATTGGTCTAGCGATCAACAATGCTGTCCTGCACAATGCCTTGGATAAGGAGTTAGCCAAGAAGATTGCAGAGGCGGCTCTACCACTCGGGCTACCTACCTCGTCTCTGCCTGCACTTATTCAAGGGCTAGCTTCCCAGAACAAACAGGCAGTGGCTGCTGTCCCTGGCCTCACACCTGAAATCGCGAATGCTGCCGTTTTAGGTATGAAGAAGGCGTACTTGATCGCCTTTCGAAACGCATGGATCGTTTCGGCTGCATTTTGCTCTCTCATGCTTATAGGTAAGTTTGACCTACCAATTCCCATTCACAACTCGACTGACCAAAAAGCCTGCTTCTTCATCAAAGAACAAGCATCCGAGTTTGATGCAACCATTGATGCACCAGTTGAGATTGATTCCAAGACCCTGGAAGTTGATGAGACCGTGCCGCCAGGAACACAGGAGAAGCAGTTTGAGAGTAGGACAGAAGTGAGCCATCAGGAGAACACTAGCTCTTGATTGATCTAACATGTTCAGAACTCTAGGCTGTCTTGGTTATGTCGTGGAGTGGGTGGCTTTGCACGTTTAGTAGCTTTAGGGCAATTCACACAGTACATAGCTTCTGCCAGACTAGTGATTAGGGTTGCCAAGATGTCTACATTGTCATTAGCTGAAGAAATACTACCAGGTTTGAATGTTCCAACCGTCTCTAGCCACACACACTCGGCGCTCGCAGTTATGACCCTTTTGACTACCGCTATGCCGGATAAAGGACAAGCTCTGTCAACGCGAATAGCGCATCTCAAGTGCTCGGAATCACCTTCATAGCAAATAAAGTATTGGCATCTGTACCTGATTCAACATGCGTTACCATTACTTCAATAATTCATCTATATGTGCCTCATAGCTCATTTGCGCTCCCAAGCATGTCCCACTTATATCACAGCTGTAGGTAGTTGAGATGCTGATGATCGTCGTCAAGGAAATTGAGAGAAATGCCGCTGTTCCAATCGGATTGAGTGTCTCCTGGGACGTATCTTGGTAATCCCCTTTCAGCCATATTGGCAAGTTCTGTCATCAAAGCCTCCGCATCTCCCAGTTCTGTCGGCTGAAGAAGTTGCTGCAGCTCATTGTCACGAGAACTGCTCTCTGCTGACATGTTCTCACTTCTCAGTTCCTCAACATCGAGCCCTCCACCTACGGTGGGCTGGTCATCTTTCCGATTATTGGGAACCCGCGAAGGGAAGAATAACGCAAATCGCTTCTCAAATGAGTTGTCCTTGTCACGGCGCATCAATGAAGCCTTCAGATCTGTCTCTAGTTAGTAAACGAGCATATCAAAAAGCAGGCAAAACGTACTGATTATAATCGAGGCAAGGTTCCACACAGTAGCATACTGCGACAAGACAAGGCTGACCAGCTCACTGTTATGGTAACCGGTATATGAAGCATCGGCCATCTCTTGTGACGGGTATGCTCGGTCTGATAACAGACAGCATGCCAGGAAAGGTTGGCATAGAGGGATATAGTCCGGATACCAATGATAAAATATCCGAGATAAATGACGAGGCGAACGCAATGTCTCCGGATTTTGAGGTTTGAACGTGGCCTGTATAGTGGTGCGGGTGCAGGTCAACATGAGATGCATACCAATAATCCAGTTATGCCTTGCAGCATCACCTGAAGATACCTCTCGCTCTAGGGTCTCCAGGTTGAACCTCTGTGACATGGCAAGTGAAAAGCACGTAATAGCATCAATTAGCTCCTCCTTATCCCGCTGACAAGTGAACCGACCCGCTGCAAATTCACTTGCGACGCTCAAGAGAATATTGGCTATGAGAAACCATGCCCGAGGGTCCTGATTTGGAGAGTCGAGAAGGAGTTTCCAGACCTCACTGGGTCTTGGGTCGACAATAGGTGACTCAACAGGTCGGTCAGCAAACCATGCTTCATCACTAACCGGAAGCCTGACCATCACCATTGACCGGGTGATGGAACTTGGGCGTCTTGATATGAGGGAGCCAAAAGTGTCGAGTTCCCAGGTGATCCAAAACGCACGACGCTGCTCTTCCAGAACTGACCAGTCGCTTGATTCATCCTGCTCATCCATGCTACACAAGTTTAGGTCGTAAGCGAGTCGGATACAAACGCCCGCAAGGATCCAGGCGCGGTGAGATGGGCCACAAGCATATTCGTAGGCAGCTAGCAAGATGCAGCCCTGCAGGTATTCGAGACTTGGTGTTTGGTCAGATTGACACTTCTCGTAGTATGTATTGGCCTTCTCCAAAAAGGCCTGTCCACGACCGGGGGCTGAAATACCGTGAAACCAGTGATTTGACGAATGCCTGGCTGCCAGGGCAAACATCCCGCAAAGGAGGAGTGTTTCGGTGTTGGAGTGGTTTCTATCATCGAATACGCCGTTCTTCATGAACCGGGCCAAGAATCGTGGCCTATGAAGAAGCGGGAGCCATCCTTGGGTCTTTGCGAAAAAGATGTGAACAAGTTCGGTCAATACAGGCACAGGTATGCCTAACCAGGTAGGTGCCTCTCCTTCTGTTGAGCGGAAAGTGGATGCTGGTGATGTTGAATCGTCACAGACGATGCTTGCGCCCAAGACGATGATTTCTGACTGTGATTCATCGTTACTGTCGTCTCTCATAGGCTGATCCTCTTCTCTGTCCAGAGAGTTTGGAGTGTGTATATCGTTGACTTTCGGAAGCTGTTCTGTTTGCGATAAGAGCATGTCGATGTCTTGCCCATCGCCCAACCGTGACTCAAGCAGGCTAACCAGACGTTCTGATTCACGTATCAGTCCTCAGCCATTATTTCAACGCGCTACTCTGGACTTACCAAGCTTTTGTGAATCAATCTGATTCTCCTGGCGACGTCGTTGCGGCGTCTTTCGCTTTGTTGGAAATGTGCAGGATTGGCCGGTTCTTGTACATAAACCGCAGTTGGGTTTTCTCATGTCACCTGAGCCTCGTCAGTTCGCACCCGGAAATCCAAAGTCGTAACCTACATCTCGTCTTCTTTCTGTCGAAGAATCAGCGTGCGTCAATCGAGAAGCCGTACGGAAAGGCTCACATACCGTCTGCATTCAAAACAGGCGCGGTGGCCCTTCCACGTCTCAGGTGGAGTCGTACGTTCTGCCTCGTCTTGGGTCATGCTGGGAGCGTATAGAATCTGTGATCAATGGATGAGTATCGCGATCCAACGTAAAATGGAGCTGAGTTTGGAGCAGGTTGCATGCTCCCCAGATTTGTCGTTTGCGGGGGAATGTGGGCACCCGAAGCTCAATCTACCGATTCTTCCGTTCATTGGCCTCAACCGAGGTCGTTAGCTCCAGTGGTGGGCCCGGTCAAACGCGGTCTTTTCATGTCCGTGGTGAATTATGTGTATGCTCATTAGACAGTTTGCTCACAGCTATATTTATTTCCCTGTACGACTATTGCCCAACATGGCCGATTTGAATCTAACACATCCCTTAAACTGTCCAAAATGGCTCCTAATTCGGAAATCCTCGCCAGCACTCAACCAGACCCCGAGTTTCTCGAGGCATGGGCCCTTCCCCACCACCAAAAGTCCGACAAGAATAGCACTAACAATGCCAACTAACAGATCTTAAAATCCAGCAGCCCTTCGCCGCTTCCGACTAACGTCGACATACCAACTCTACGAGCTACATCAAATAAGCACAAGAATGAGGCGCGAGACGCTCTAGGAGGTCCTCCTCCGAACTTGACCGAGCGAGATATTGAGATACCTGTTTCTGATGGCAGCAGTATTCTTGCCTATGTTTACTCTCCGTCCGATGTCGTTCCTGGAGACGAGCTCCCTATCTTTTTATTCTTCCATGGCGGTGGCTTTTGTCTAGGCACGCGCCATGATGATATGGAGTCCAACAGAATCTTGGCTCTCAAAGCTGGTATCATCATAGTCTGCCTTGACTACCGTCTTGCACCGGAACATCCGTTTCCTCAGGCCATTTATGATGGAGTTGATGCCTTGCATTGGGTATGTTATTGTTTGTGCCAGCTGTTGTTCGTAGCGGGGCTGACCTTGGGTAGATCGCTCAAAATCCTACGAAAGTTCACCCTTCGGCGTCCCCTTCAGCAGGTCTAATCATCGGTGGCACTTCCGCCGGAGCAAATATTGGCAACAGCGTGGTCTATCTAAACCGCGACCTTGGATCTCCTGCAAAGGTCACTGGGCAGTTTCTCGGCGTTGGACCTCTTCTTCCTCCACCATTCGTTCCCGAGAAGTACAAAGATGATTACGTCAGTCATGAGCAGAACAAAGACGTGACTATACCTCCAGAGGAACTAGCTCGCGCATTCGTTGGTAAGAAAACCTAGGACGTTGTGTTGGAGAGAAACTAAGATATTTGCAGCTGCATATAAGCCAGACCCGACCTCGCCGATCGCAGTGCCTGCTGTCCATCCATCAGGACACTCGGGAATTCCTCCAACGTACTTTCAAGTTTGTGGACTTGATGGTTTGAGGGACGAGAGTATCATTTATGAGCGGATGCTTCAAGAAGACAGCATCTCCACGCGACTAGATTTGTATCCTGGTCTACCCCATCACTTCTGGGAATTCTTTCCTCAATTGACCAAACAGGTTGAGAAACGAACAAATGATACAGTGGAGGGAATCAAATGGTTATTGCAAGGGCCGAAACTCCAAAAATTGTAATACTGAATGGGGAACAACGTAGTTGTAATGTGGAATTTGTGTGTTTAAATATGGCGAAGACAATCTCCGGAAAGGACGGCAATGAGAATACCCATTATTTCCCACTGGTCTTCACTTAAACCTTGTTGAGTCTCCATTCTGTAAGCGTTAGTCAGCCATTGTCAGTATGTGTAAGACGCTACTAGCGGCTCTCGTAAGATCTGAAAACTCATCACAATGCAATATCGGTGAAACCTCGCTACATCTAACCAGGAGCGGCCGCTGTTGCCATATATTACCGGACGACAATGTCTGCTTTGAAATAACCATAGATTTATTCACTGTAAACTCCGCGCAACGACAGTCTCACGACCCATTGCAATCATGGCAGTGACGAATCGCCGAAAGGCACGCGACAGCGGAGATGTCGAAGCCAGGCCCAGCTCAGAGCCTTCGGTTCCTCATTATCGAAGCAACAGTCAACCCTTCGCTGGAAGACTCGGTGCCAATCAGGCGTACGTTGTCGAAGGAGGAACATCAGAAGACGACCATTTACTGCATCATGCACCAGATGCAACGCCGCACATGTCTTTCCGGGAGTTGATGGACATGCGTCCGATCAAGAATTTAGATTTATGGAAAGCGGCGCTTATTGAAGGAATTGGTAATTTCATCAATCAGCCTCAAGATCTCAACTGACCAGCATCAGGTACTTTACTGTTTGTATACATAACGATATGGGTAAACATCTCTCCGGATACTGCTCCCGCTGCCCCAACACAACGATTTGGGAGCTTTGACAATGCTGCTTTCCTGGGGCCTCTTATTGGCGGTATAACCAACATGATCTTCATAACGCTCTTCATCACCTCTTTCGGAGCGATTTCTGGTGCACATTTCAACCCTCTGATTACCTTTGCGACTTTCTGTGCTCGACTATGTTCACTACCACGTTTGATACTCTATGTCGCAGCTCAGATCGGCGGTGGTGCCCTGGCAGGCTTATTAGTCAGAGCAAGCTGGGGAGATCGAGACTTCAAAGTCGGCGGATGCTGGCTGTTCACGGATATCGTCCCGCCAAGGGAGATATTTGTCGTCGAGCTAGTATCAGCTACCCTTCTCCTGTTTCTCGCTTTCGGTGTTGGACTGGACCCACGACAAGCCAAGATCATTGGCCCAGCGTTGGGACCATTCCTGGTAGGATTGAGTGTTGGGACTATGAGCTTTGCTAGTGCCTTCGCGCGATATGGATATGGAGGTGCAGGCTTGAACCCTGCGAGATGTATGGGCGCCTTTGTTGGGAGTCGATTTCCGAGCTGGCATTGGATACACTGGGTTGCTGACGGAATCGCCTGTATCATTCATGGCGTATGCTATTATTTCATTCCGCCTTGGACAGAGGTTCGTCAATGAGAGCTTCTAACATACCTTAGCGCCCAGGAAGGAATGTGTTTGATTAGCCAGACCTTGGGGACAGCTTTCAATGAGCATGTCGTGCATTATACCATCAAGGTGGGGGTAGGCTGCTGCATCTGCATGTACGTATCTAATTATAGCAAGCGAGGCCTGCGGCTACTAATTTTAGTGTCAGCGGCACTCTTGACATTGCCAATGCTGATGCAGCTGACAAGTAGGATGCTTCCACGGGCCATTCCAGCATTCCTTATGTTCCTATCAGATCTCCTCCATTAAGAGGTCGAGGAGCGCTCTAGGCTAGGTTCAACAAGTGGGGATGTATCATTTAATACCCTTTGGTATCCCGTATGTAATCCGAATAAAACCCATCGTCAATGTCGTTGGACCTGTGATCTCAGCTGCATATGATGGATCGCTTTAACCTCCTTACCATTCTTCAGCTCTTCATCTTCAACCATCTGATCAAACATAACCCGATCCGCTAACTTTGATTCCATAGCAGCTTCATAGCTCAAAGAGTCCAGAAGAGCATGAGGCTCTGTCCAAGAAGATCCAAAGTCTACCAGTCGTCCATCACGGAAGTTATCGATACGTATGTCCATGTTATATATCCCCGCTTTGTTCATTGAAACGACTTTACCTAGAATCTTCCTCATGTTCGTCGAAGTGATACCACTTTTTGAAGACGCAATATCTTTGACGATAGCTCTGGCTCTAAGCCCTCCGATCGTGGACCTTTGATAATTTATGTCGACCGAATCCAGTCCGAGGTCAATATTACGATTCTGTAAAGCTTCCTGGTCTTTTGATTCAAGGAAGAAGAATCCGTGAGTGGCAACAGCCGCATCTGATTTGAGAATCTTTTTGTCCGTAGCTTCGTGTATTCGACCATATGCTCGGCATTCTGCGTAAAAAGGATCGGTATAGTAGGCAGCAGTGTCAAGAGACGTGTCTTCACCTAATAGTGGCCCCCAGAAGTACTCGGTACTCATAGGGTCAAAGAACCTGAACTGTCATTTAAGCCGTTATCAGAAAAGAACATGTTTTGAAAAGGAGAGAAGTATTAAAGGATTCCGGTCGTTACATACTACTTTTACTGCGTACTCGCGACCTCGAATGAGAGCCCGGAATACATAGCCTTGGCTTGAGGTCACGGCGTCATCTTCATCGAGTCTCTCAAGCCATTGAATGCGCGATTTATGGTATGGAAAGATATGGAGCTTTGGCCCGTCGCACGGTGGTAGCTTCTGAGGAAATGATAAAATGCGTCGTTTTCTCGGCATACTGGAGGAGCTAGAGGGAAGAAGACGAGGTGTTTGTGATAAATGTGGGCATACCATTAACCCTCGCCCACTGTCATCCTTATAGCTGGCGGCCATCATCCGTATGCGCGTCGGGCCGCTTTTGGCGATAATCAGGTTTTCATGCAGCATTGCAGCATCTGTGGAGGGGGCGCGTGGTCTGTGAGTGGCTAACATGGGTGGTAATGCTGCAGAGATATCACCAACATCCAATATGCAGACTTCAGCTCCAAGGTGGGCGAATGAACTGATGGAATGAGCTGAAATGTCCACAGCCTGATCTGGCTGTCCGAACACTTTAAAAGTGCGGAATGTGCCCTTCAATGAGAATGAACAGACTCTGTTCGAGCATGGTGCATTGCCGCATTCCAGCTGTGCCACGTATAGCAATCACATCATCCCTGCTTGTCTCACATCAAGATGGCCCTGTCGTCCCCTGCGACGTCGATTCTTGAGCTACTTACGCACCCAAATCCATCCGTCAGCCATCAAATACCTAAGAGCAAGACAAACTCTCGAAGTCCCCTCTACTACTGGCCCAGACAAATAAAGAGATGGGAAGAACTGGAAGACGTTAATATTTTAAAAGATGTCTTCGGGGGAGTTTTGTTGAAAGAGGCTTGTCGCAGAGGCCGAACTCTTGACCCATACCCAAGACTTCACTCACAGGCTGACTGCATCATACGTAATGAGGATGATACCAGAGATCTAATCCATAAGTGGAACAAGTCAATTGTTACTGCCGCCCTTGATCCTATTCAGGATCTTTTCCATCCGGTCATCTGGAGCAAAGGCGATCTCCCATCCAGCAAAGAGGTATTTCCCTCTCCTCCCCAACAGGACGAAAAGAAGCGTCATCAGCCCTTACGCAAACGGTCTTTAAAGGCAACACATACAAGATTACAATCATTGTCGAGACTTCAACCAGATTCCGGGTCTATTGCATCGAGTCCGGTCTCGTCTAAAGCTGGCGATATAACGATCTCTAATTGCCGGGAGAGATTTCCAAAAGAGTACAAGATCTCCACAAAATGGAAGAGTGAACGTATTCTCAAAGGCGGGCTTCTTGATGATTCTGGGGGTTTCATTAGGGGAAAGACAAATGATAATTCTGCTTGGCCTATCAGACAGGCTTACACTTATTGCATCCAGCATATGTGCCGATATGGGTGCATCTTGACGGCTGAAGAAGCTTTCATATTTCGCATCATGCCGCGAGAGGACAAGTCCAGTAAGTCTTGTTCAATTTACGGCTTCAATCTTTTAATGACTGACTTGGTCAGGCAACAATTCACAAAGCATTAATTTGCTAAGGAACGAGCTCATCAATAACGGTCTTATGGAATACATCTCCATTCCCTGGGAAAACTACAGTCAAGGTCAGAGACGATCCCTCGACGTCTGGACCGTCAACCTAGGACTGTGGTTCATGCATGTCCTAGCCGGAAATAATTTTGAAGTCGAGTGGAGTTACGTTGAACTGACAGCTGAGACCTTGGTTGCTTCTCCGCTGGTTGACGCTGGTGATCAGCCAAAAGCAGCTTCTAGCACGGGACACTCTGGTGATGTTGGACAGCATGGAGGGGGCGAAGACGACAATGGATCAGTTACTTCGGAAGAGTCGGAAGTGACTGAAATTTTAAACTCATCTACTACAAAGCGAAAGCGGGACTCAGATGATGACAGTGACTTTGAGGGCATTCATCTTTCATTTACCAAGCGTCAATTTGTATAGTTGGGGGCATTAGTAGTGGTGAATCTTGAGCTTATCATGGAAGGACACAGGTCATGTATTGAGCAACATTGGACATGCAAACACTATGACTGAAAAGAATACTCGCTATCTCTCAACAACGACCTCATCGAACTCCACAAACTCCTTCTTGCTTGTTTCCTTCATGCTTGTTCATTTGTCATTAATGTCCACCAGGATCTTGACTTGGTTGTCCTTATCAGTGATCAACGCATTGATACCATCCTCAACAATGTTCTCCATCTTGATCTTTCTGGTGATCATCTGGCTAGGTTTGATTGCACCAGAAGCGAGGTTATCGATGACCGCTTGGAAGTCTTCCCGCTGATATCCTAGGACAGATTTATAGGCGCTCTCCTTGAAGGTCAACCAATTAGGGTTGAAAGGGATCTCCTTCTCCCAGATTGCAATATTTACAACAGTGCCTCTTGTTCTCACAACTTCGAAAGCACCTTTGACACTATTCATTGTTAGTATGTTCACAGAGCCTAGTGTAAGAAAACTCACCTCGCCGGTACACCAGCGCAATCGAAAACAACATCAGCACCCAAACCACCAGTCAAGCCAAGAACGATCTCTTTGAGGTCCTCTTTGATCGGATTCACAACCTTGGTTGCACCAAACTGCCTCGCAAACTCCTGTCTCGACGCTGCAACTTCAGAAACAACAATCTCACTAACCCCCTTGGCCTTCAAACACAATATCATCGCCAAGCCAATCGGTCCTCCACCCAAAATTGTAACCTTGGACTTCTCATTGATCTCCGGCGCTGCAGACATTGCATGCCAAGCTACAGAAAGCGGCTCGACAAGTGCACCAATCTCGAGGGGTAGATCTTTTGGCAGCGCAAAGACGTGCGTCGCATTCACACAGACTGACTCGGAAAGACCGCCGCCACCGCCAGAGAGACCGAGAAAACCACCGGTATGGCAGACGTTCTCGGCGCTGGTGTGGCATGCTGCGCAGTGACCGCAGAAGAGGGTTGGCTGGACTGCGCAGGGCTGGCCTACTTCGAAGCCAGTTACGCCGGGGCCAACTTCGGAGATGACTCCTGAGAATTCATGACCGAGTGTCACGGGAATACTTTCTGATGTGAGAGGGTGAGGCTTGGTTGGGCAAAAGTTGGGTCCTCCGAGATATTCGTGTAGATCTATTGCCTGTCAGCATGCATTTGACTGGGTGTTGAACTGCGATCCTTACCTGTGCCGCAGATGCCAACAAATTTAGGAGCAACCTATTGATATTAGTGTCTTCATCTGAGTATATCTTGTCACAGATATCTACCTTGATTTGGCCTGGCTGTACTGAAGGCTCAGGGACCTGCTCGACACGAATGTCCTTGATGCCGTAATACCTAGCAGCTCTCATCGTGGCGTAGAAAGACCGATTTATGTTCCTGGATACGGACCCACGGAATTGTTGATTAAAAAGTTTTGTAAATGGAGTTACTGGTAGTTTCATAATCTTCGAATTTCTCTTTTCCTTTCGTCAAGAGACGGCGATCAGCAGCCTCTTTATATAACTCCCAGGTTTAAGCTCACGTACGATCAAGTCAGTTCACTGCCCCACCATCCGACATGGGGGATCCGCATCACGAGTTCCGCACAGCCGCAAGCACAAAATCTCACTTTTCGTGCATTAAAATACATCGTTTTAATTCGTGGTTTTTGCTTAATGTAACGGTTCTGAGACTCCAAATGCGGGGGGAAAGGACGTTCTTACTTCTTTCGTCTTCCTTTGACCCTTTCCCCGGATTCAAGAGAGTCTGAATCTGGTCAAGCGGGGCCTGAGCCGATTCGAATTGTCGGAGCCGATCGTGCGCTAACTTGTCGACGTGAAAAGGAAGACTGCAGATTGTGGATGCGAAGCGGATGGAAATGTCATGTTTTTAATTCGCTCTCTTGAGGATGACTGTCTTGTCAAGAAAGGTCAATAGGATATACATGGCTCGGCACAGTATTTGTCTCCCAACTCTCTGGCCTTCCTCATCGTCTTTGCGTCGCGTTGATCGGCAGCTCAAGCTTCTCATATCTCGAGGAAATACGCGTCGCGTACACCACAGAATTTCCCAAAATCCTAGAAATGCAGAGAAAAGATATCAGAGACGCTGGATTTAAATTGCGGCTCTTTCTAGAAATGGGTTTCCGCAAGAAAGCCGATCTCGCAGGCAAAAATGGGGATATGGCTCGTTTCCGCCTCACTGCGTCTTGGCTACGGTGGAGTCTCCTGTCAAATTGTACAGTATGACTGTGCAGTGGTGTGACACGGGACCTATCGATATCTCGTTACCGAGCTGTCAGATAACGGTCTTTGATAAGCGATTGACATCAGGATATGATCTCCAGATGAGGCTGATCTTGTTGCTCGCCGGAGAGTTTCTTGTACATAAACTTAGAACCAAGTCTGGGTGTCAGGCGAGACTGGAAAACGACACAATGTCGCTACCATTCGTCGATGGACTCTCTTATAGAGTTGAGTTTTGCACAAGAATTATAAACAGAAAAACTATATATATAATAGTAGTTAATTGAGGTCCTGTTGAAACCAGCGGACAGCGCACTGTTAAGTTGGTCATCCAAGTTTGTAGCCTGTGCGACATATTTCTTCTTCCTGTCATTCATTCATCCTTCCAGTCAACTTCCAACTCATCTAGTTTATACAATTGTTTAGAGATTGAGACTTCAGAGCTGATGTGTGAGAAGTCCATTGAGTTAATAGGTACGAATGCGTTTCATCAAATAGTGATTGATGTATTAAAACCAAACATGCTCATGACAATGCTCCTACCCTGCACCGGGACGATTGAAGGGTCTTGGAGGGCGACTCCAACTCACTCCATCTGTTGGAGTAACTCCACTTCAGAGATAAGATAACAGCGATAGCGATAACGTTGGAGCTTAGCGTCTGGTCTTGCAGCCCATGTTCTGGTATCCATCTGGGTCGGCATGTATGCTACTGTGTAACTCTGAGATAAGAACTACGCCGGTATCGCCACGTAGAGAGTCCCCTCAATCCAATCCGCTGTCTTTCTGAGTTTCCGTTAACCAATTTTCACAATCAACTGGAAACTATGTCAATCTTCAATGGCGTTGCGCTCGTGACTGGGGCTGCCTCAGGTGAGAACCCTGTCACCTCGCTGGCCTCCGCTATTCCGCTAACAGCTTGCAAGGTATCGGCCGTGAGACCGCTCTATCCTTTGCACGGGAAGGATGCAAGAAGATCGTTATAGTCGACCGTGATGCTGACAAACTCGGCGACACAGAAGTTGCCATTAAAGAGACATTTCAGAATGTTCAGGTCCTTGCTGTACCAACAGACATCTCTAAGGAGGAGGACATTGGGAACCTCTATAGCGAAACCGTCAAAGTATTCGGCAGAGTAGACTATGTTGTCAACGGTGCTGGTAAGAGTTGTCTTGCTACTGACGAGTGCTTTGTCAACCACTGATCATATCATAGGCGTATTGAGTAACAACAAGAGGTCTCATGAGTCTTCGGTTGAAGAATTTGATATGATCAATAATGTCAACTACCGCGGATGTTGGCTATCTTCCCGTGCGGCGATTCAGTGTATGATCAAGCAAGACCCTCTCCCTACTCATGACGGAAGACCTGGAGTTCGAGGAAGCATTGTCAACATAGCCTCACAACTGGGAGTGGTTGGTCGCCCAGCAGCACGTAAGTGTCGACATGTAAGCTTCAGATATGAATTCAACATTAACCGTTGTCAACTACAGCGGCCTACTGCGGCAGCAAAGCAGCTGTTATTAGTATGACAAGATGTGATGCTATAGATGTGTGTATCTCGCCAGCACCTGACTTGGTAACACCACTGACTAGCATAGTACTCCAAAGATCTCATCCGTGTCAACGCCGTTTGTCCTGGTCTTATCGATACAGCCATGACCCGGCCTCAAGCTGATGTCTTGAGTCCTGCCATCAACATCGCTCCAATGGGTCGTATGGGCAGCCCGCAGGAAGTCGCTGATTGCATATTGTTTCTTGCTAGCAGTAAAGCTAGTTTTGTGCAGGGATCTGCGATGATGGTTGACGGTGGATATGTTATCAATTAGTTGTAGCTGTCGCTTTAATAAAGTTCTCTTCTGATGGGCTGTCCAAGGTTCAATGATATTCCCTAACAGTGAAGCAATACCTTAACCAATCAAAAATCGGTCGGGCGAATGGTTTAGTATAATACTCCCTTAGCATGCCCTTAGCATGATTCATCAGAATAATCTGGGAGTGGTCCAGGGTTCGATTCCCTGTTCGTCCAATATCGGTGGTTAGATTCCACCTGTACCGTCTTTTTGTCCTTTGTCGCTCTGGTCCGACTGGTCTTTTTGGGCAATTCATGTTGGACTTGACAATATCCGTGAGTTACTTACTCAATGTTCCACAAAGTAATGGCTTTGCAACTGAAAGTTAGATACCTTATGTATTGGCCTCCAACTCCATTTTTGTCGTAACGACCCCATTCATCTCCACTATCTATGTCATGATGTTACAATCCACCAATCAACATTACCAATTCTTCATCGGCATTGACGAGATGGGTCGGGATAGCACCAGTGAAACCTCATAACGTAGTTTGAGACGTGATTTCAAATCATCTCCACTGACAGTAGCTTCTAGACTTCGTGTTCCCTTCTACAAGTATATAAGATCATACTCAGCACCCTGTTAATCAGCCATATCAACGAACCGCTCTATCTAAGACAGTCACAGGGTCTCAAATCTCAAAACACCCAATATTCAACATGTCTTCTATCAAGCCCCTCGTCCTACACGCTCATACCACCGGCCCTAATCCTTTCAAGGTGGCCATTCTCCTTGAGGTTCTCAACATTCCCTATACTGTCAAGCTCTGGCAGTTTGGAGATGCACCTAATGGTGTCAAGGGTGAACGCTTCCTCAAGATCAATCCCAATGGCCGCGTTCCCGCTTTGGAAGATCCCAACACCAATGTCACCAGCTGGGAAAGTCTGGCCTGCATGAACTACATTCTCCGCGTCTACGATACTGAGAACAAGTTCGGCGCACGACAGGAAGCTGGTGAGCAAGGACGAGCTGATGTCGACGCGTGGACTAGCTTCCTTGTCAGCACTCTGGGACCATTCCTTGGCCAGTGCAATTGGTTTCGACATTACAATAACGTCAAGAATGAGAACGCATATGAGAGATATCAAGCCCAGGCATACCGATGCTTTGGAGTTTTGGAGGAGCAGCTGAAGAAACACGGTGGAGACTGGATCTTGGCTGGGGATAAGCCGAATGTCGTCGACTTTCACTTCGAGCCTTGGATGAGACAGTATGAGTATGCTGGTTTGAGTCTGGATGATTATCCCAAGGTGAAGGCTTGGTTGGATCGCGTGGAGGCGTTGCCTGAGGTGAAGCGAGCGTATGAGAAGGTCAAGGCTGGAGAGGATGTCTAAACCCACAAAGAAGCATAAAGCGATGTCAACGTACTTAGACTTTTGAAATAAAAACTCAATCATCGCTATCTCTCGTAAAACCTTCGTCACGAATTGTTGACCGTGATGACATCGATGATGAAGTCGTCGGGTGTAACGCATATGCTGGATTGCTTAATGATACTGGACTTGAAAAACGAGAGTACCCATAAGTAAAAGGCCTGGGATGAGAAAGCTTGGTTTAATAAAAATTTGGAAGGGATATCACTTGTTGCCTCGCTCCGACCGCGTATATGGATTCATCACCCCCGGCCTCCAAAATTAACAAAGTTGTCATGATCGAATAGAAACATCCAGCCACATGTCTCAGCCGCAAATTGCCCTTCTGGTAGACACTTTCAATTGGCAAAGTCGGAATATTGACCTTCCTGGTATTGATCTAAGCCATTTATTGCCTCGAGTCATTTCCCAGGAGCTTTTGCCCCTGGCGCTCCAAAAAATTTCGGTAGCGCAAGTTTATGGTTGCGTGTGCGTCCGTCAGCCACTGGAACCTGTTTCCTATCTCAGAAGGTGGTTGGTTGGTGCTTCTAGCTGAAAAGAGATGATGGCTTGCAAGATAGGGGGGCATGGAGGCGTATCAAACAGATTCTAACCACATTGAGATTACGGCGTTCTTGAATTGAATTGCCTCCTTCACCTGTACGCAGACATACAAGCCAAGCCACGTCCGGATTTGCTGTGGAGGTACAAAAGGCATGTATGCGATGATCAATGCCGTGTCGTACTGCCGTTCCAGCCCATTATGCACAGCAGTTCAAGCACGCGACACTTGCAGTGCTTCTCACCACAAATTGTACATGCTGTTTCAAGAATCCATGCTTATTCCCCTGGCTTTGGCGCCAAGTCGATCCGTCAGGATCAGCAAGCGGGCCGACATCTACGGTCCACCGTCCCACTCGGACTTAACGTTTTGGTGTGTAATGTTATTGATGTGTTGTACGGAGTACACCTTTATGGACAACCCCGTTTCAAGGCTTTTGTCAAGATAACAAGCACCAATTACCAGATTTGCCATCAGTTATGGTGCAATACATTGACAGGTATGCAGCCGAGGTCTATTCGAGAGGAGGAACTTTGTTGTCGAATGCTGTTATCGGATCACTCCGAGCATGTGCCAAAGACGCCAAAGCAGCGCTCAGACATGTACAACCCCATTGAGAATAGTGCCAAGGTCTAGCTGAGCCAAGCTTTAGACTCTAAAGTCTAGTGGTTGGTTTCAGTGAAACGTTAAAAGCTAAATGCGCTGCCATCCGCCAGCGGAATTTTCCTTGTTCAGTTACCCATGTCCCCTTGCTGTCGCATTTTTGTTCGGCGGTAGAACCAAGGCTGTGGCCGCCAGCCAAGCATCAATGAATATCAATACTTCTATTGTATGTTGGTCGATTATGTACACATTCTTGGTACTAACTGAACTTGCGTAGGCTATACAAGCAGTCCTGCTTGTTTTGGCATTAGTTGTTCTTGTTCTACGATCCTGGGCGCATTACCTCCTCAAGCAGAACCTTCTCAACCTGTCTGATATCTTTGCATGGCTAGGATGGGTCTTCAGCTTAGGATGGTTCATCTGCTCGACCCTCGCGCTCCAAATCCTCATCGACAACCCTGCGGTTGGATCTGAGCTTGTTGTCGATAGCGTTGAGTACCTAAAAGTACGGCAATATGGTGACTATGATAGGGGAATTAAGATGCTGATTAACTATCTTGTAGACTGTTTTGGTTGCTGAGTACTTCTTTGATACGGGGATCTACTTTCCCAAGATATCTATCGTTCTCTTCTACTGGACGTTAATCCCCAGGGTTCTGGAAACCTTGAGAAGAGTCTTACTCGGAATCTCGGTCTATCTCGGTTGCGCTCTGCTCGCATCGGTGCTCACAAACACCCTCATATGCCAGCCTTTCTACGACAATTGGTAAGCTCAACGGCTTCACCTGCCAAGGCGTCTGAACTAACCGACCTGACAGGTCTATCGAAAATCAGCTCAAGTCAGCTTGGAACTCGTATCCTTCCTTCTGTATCCAGTGGGCTCTCAACTTTTCCACGGACTTGCTGAGTAGGTCCCGCAGGCCTCGCTGCTTCTTTGCTTATCTAACATGGTCTCAGTATTTGTCTATCCATTCTTCCTACTGAAGCACTTGAGATTGCGCAAGGAACAAAAGATCGGCCTCATTGGCGTCTTTTCATTGGGAACCATCACATTGATAGTCAGCCTTTCACGATTCATCGCATACAATGTTACCGACTTTGAGCTCGAGGACGAATCCGGCAGTGCGTTTTATCACTAAAGCCCTCTTTCAAATACATTAGCTGACCTAGTGGATAGATACCTTAACTCTCGCCGAAATGAGTACCGCCGTCATCGTCGTTTGTCTCCCGGGCCTCCGAACATTCATCGTACGATCGAAAAAGTCTACAAATCGCTCGTCTTCACACCAGCTCAGCGGCTATGGCAACCACACAAGGATCGGAGTAGGACAAACATCCAAGACCGGCGCACATAAAGGACAAGGGCCACCATCTTCGTATGCAAAATGGGGCGTAAGAGATGATGAGATCGAGTTGGTGACTCACATACGCGTTTCCCACGAACTGGCGAATCCAGACGCTTGCAGCGCGAGCGAACAGAGCGCGACGAGTCGTAATATGGGGTTATGATATTCACAATAGAGCTTGGCGTTGGAGGAACCAGATACATGATTTATGAAATAAGAGACATTGGAATTCGACAGCATAAATGCACGTGCTACACGCTGGTGGCTTCACATATAATGGCAGTTACATATTAGATAGACGAACAGAGTATGATATCATTTGGCATCTCTCTCAGAGACCGCGAAGCCTGGAATTTCCATATTAGACGGAAGATAGGCGGATTGCCCAAAGGTACCTGTAATCGCCGTTTCCTCTATTCCAACAGTATTGACATACTCCTACCACGTAAAAGGGAGGCAATGGACTAAACAAGCTTGAATTTAAACTCTATACTAGGCTTGAGTCATAATAATCTACCTATCATTGTTCTCACAACTGAAGGCTCCTCCAATAAGTCCCTGTGAATAAGCGTCGATGATGTTTTGAATAACACCATAGGTTCCACCAATAGTCAAGAAAACAGACAACGCAATCATCAACCAGTTAAGATAGTAAACGACAACCTGCCACATCTTTCCCTTTCGGTAGTGCTGGTGGTCATAGACCCAAAGATATCCGGGCAAACCCAGAGCGAGAGGTGAAAAGGTGAGACTTCCAGCGAGGGCCAGGAGGTAGTTGAAGATGGGGATTCCAGAAGCAAGGAGGAATGAAACAGCCGACATGGCAGTCGTGCACCCCAGCCAAACTGCCCAGTGGACCACAGTGTTCTTCTGGAAGTGCTCTGAATGTCGAAGGAGTCGAACGAAGAGGTACTTGGCCGCGACGTGGACATACAGACAGGCACTGACAAGGAGACCAGTCAGACCGATACCATAAGCGACCTTCTTGATGGTAGGGCCTGCACTTCCCAGAGATGGCGAAGCAACCCATTGACCGCAGTACTTGTAGACGACAAGCGAGAAAGTGAGGTATGAAGCAGTGACGATACCCATACAGAGGTAGACGGCCTTGTTGTAGTCTCGAGGTCGGCGCATCTCAGAGATGACCGGCAGGAAGGCGGAAGTTCCAGCACCGCTGCAGAAAATTGTAGAGACTGAGGTGATGGCCGCGACAAAAGTGGGATTGCCAATGACATGGTAGCCAAATTCGTAGTCTCCGGTTTTAGGAGCGGCAGCTGGTCGATCGAGGGTTGTAACACCGACACTAAGACATGTAAGCAAAAAAGGGATACTGGATATAAGAGACTTACACGACGATGAAAACAGCAACATAGACGGTCAAGAAGCCAGCCCAAGTGAGCCAGGCAATGTTCTCAAATTTGCGAACGCTTGCGAGGATCAGAACTGCGATTGTCGCCACTAACATGAACCAGTTGGTACAGATAGCATGGTTGCTAAGAACATTGAGCGCTACAGAGGTACCGAAAATACCCGAAGCACCGACAATGGCGTATGTGACGAGGAACAGAACTCCAACGACCTCTGAAACGGTGACTATTAGCCTTTGTGCATATGATCCAGCCAGGTTTTCTTACCCTTTAACCAAGTACCGCCAACTACATTCGCCATATCGGCGATGCTGTGGCAGCCTGCGTGTCTGTTTCGGAAGTTTCCCTGAACGATAGCGCAGTAGGTGTTGAGGCCTTGCCAGCCAAGGACATTGATCGCACCAGGGAGAGCACCGAGGACGAACATGGCACTCGGGATTGTGAGGACGCCAGTGGCGAAAATGACTTGAAGAGTTAGCTTAAGCTTCAAAGACATGATACAAAGACTTACCCTTCAAAAAGATGACTGAGGCCTGAATCCACCCAACAGTGCGGAAGTCAACCTTTCCAGGAATTTTCTGGAAGACCTCTCCATCATCAACACCCTCCTGTCTTCCAAGCTCAATGCTTCCACTGCTGAGCATACCACCAGACTGCTTCTCGCCTTTCTCTCCTTCAGAAGAACTCATATTGGTCGATGTAATGTTCATAGAAGATGATGAAGAAACAAGATGGATGATGCAGGACTCGAAACGGTGGGATCGACCTGTCTATTATGACTTGTCGATCAACACCGGCAGTTCTCGCCAAGCTCAACTTTATCAAGAACCCAGCAGTATCTCCTTGTGCATGCTTCATCAAAGTCCAATGATAAGGTCTGGGGTAAGAAACAGCCCCTGTAAAACTCTGGGGAAGATCCTGACTCGTAGAGTGATAAGAGAGTTGGAGCATAGCGTTGGAGTTGGAGACTAGCGTGAGATTAGTTCTGGGCTGAATGATACCCCATGATAAGTTGGTTGCCGATAAGCGTCATTACCCCTCTTAGTTATCGGTATTGGTGTAATCTATGGGTTGGAGACGCGGGGAGACTGCCGCATGCGTGATTCTTGAGGGTCTAGATTCTAGAATCTTGACGTATTTCTAGCCGGAGCTATCTGAACCACTTGACTTCCTGGAGATTGTTCGCATCCTTATTGCATCGCATATCGTGTTGCAGTCCTCAATTAATCTCCACTTCTTCTTATTGTCACAAAGCCAACACCACCATGCCTAAGCGTATTCTGTGCTCGTATGGAGTCGATGTTGATGCCGTCGCTGGATGGCTCGGCTCCTATGGAGGTGAAGACTCACCCAGTGATATATCCCGTGGCCTGTTTGCCGGAACACATGGGACTCGTCGGATGTTGAAGCTGTTTGACAAGTACAACATCAAGGCGACATGGTTCATCCCCGGACACAGTCTTGAGACTTTCCCGGAAGAATGCGCAATGGTCCGTGATGCTGGACATGAAATAGGACTCCATGGTTCGTCATATGACTATCTCACGTTGGCCCCTGCAACTAACGACGATCCGGTAGGCTACTCTCATGAGAACCCTTCAGACATGACACTAGAGCAACAACGTGATGTCTTGGAAAAGACTCACAAGATGCTCACAGAGTTCTGCGGCAAACCACCTCGCGGAAGTGTCGCTCCTTGGTGGGAGACTAGTAAGGAGGGCGTCGATCTGATGCTGAGCTATGGCATCGAGTATGATCACTCAATGTCTCATGATGATTGCCATATGTACTGGCTACGAACTAATGATAGCTGGACCAAGATTGATTATAAGCAAAAGGCTGAAACTTGGATGAAGCCATTAGTCAAGGGCCAGGATACAGGACTTGTTGAGATCCCAGCAAACTGGTATCTAGATGAGGTGAGTTTTGGCAGTCATTAATCCAATACCCAAGTGCTAACGTTCATCACAGTATGACATCCCCACTTGCGACAATGCCGCTGAGAATGATCCTGACACTGTGATAGCCTTCCCCCCATGATGTTCATCAAAGATGCCCCCAACAGCCACGGCTGGGTCAACTCTCGCGATGTTGAAGACCTGTGGCGAGACCACTTTGACTACTTCTACCGTGAATACGCTGATGATCCCGATGAGATCTGCGTGTTTCCTCTCACAGTTCATCCGGATGTGTCCGGTCGGCCGCATGCTCTGCTGATGCATGAGAGGTAAGAGCCGTAGTCAATGGAGACTGTGCCAAGACTAACGATGAACAGATTGATTGAGTATATCAACAAGCATGAAGGTGTTGAATGGGTGACGATGGAGCAGATGTGTGATGAGTTTAAGAAGAAGAACAAGCCACCAAAGGGAGCTGTTATGCCAAAAGCTCAGGGACAGAAGTAGGGTATCATTTTTAGTCATAAATAAAGCGTTTCCAGAGCCATATGCTGTCATGTGAAGACTTCAGCCGATGTTCTTGTGAATAAGTATTTCCCTGTACTTTTCCAACCCAACGCCAATAATGTTGATGAAAGGCCACTGGGTGTTGCTCTTGAAGAAATGTGCCCATATCTTCAAAACTGCCAGGCATAAGTTACTGGGATCTCGGAAGTCAAGAAGACTTGGATTATCCGCGTCAACGCCTTGATCAAAATCGACAACTGTGTATGCCTCCTCGACGATGCACCTCACCCAGTGCAAGATCCTGTCTTCGCTATCTGGAGTACTTGTTAGCGTCAAAGGTCGGGGCATCGTATCAAAAACAGACTTACCACTCAGTGGATGCTCAGCAATCGTTTCTCCAAGTTTCGATAGCCACTTGCTCAACAACACTGCGCAGTCAAGACCAGAGAGCGAGTGTCTCACACTCCAGAAGAAGGCTTGACTTCTTGCAACACGGTCAACACCCAGGCGGACCGGGATTCCAATCATGTGCGCTGAATAAAGAAGTGCAGCAATGACACCGTCACTCCTCTCGATATCGGGACTGCTTGCGATGGCATTGGCGATACGTTGGGGATCCCGTGTCTCGAGCTGTCTGTAAGGACCTAAGTGCAGGTATATGCGCACATATGCCAGTGACAGAAGAGAACTGGAAGTGAAGGGGATGGGTCCATTCTCATTGTTTGGGTCGAGGGTTGACTCTGGTGCTTGTTGCCAGCACGAAGTCCAGGAGCGCAAGCCTCGCTCAAGTTTCTCAACCTCTTCGCTCGGAAGGACAGCCGAGCTGCTGGTCACCGGAAGGCTCAGATCTCGCACGATGTGTATTCTCTGAAGTAGTCCATGGAGCAGGACGTAGTTACCCAATGGCGTAGGAATCGGCAATAATGGCGCTGTGTCATTCTTATTCTTAAGAAGTAATGACAACGCTTCTCGGAAGAATAACTGTGGCTCCTGAATCTCTTTTGTCGCAGCGCGCCATAACGCTGGCGTCGGAGCTTTCCACTCCTTCGTGGAGCAAGGCAACCGAAGACCGATCTCGTTACTACGGAGCGTTGGGTACACATTGTATGCGATGCTGTGAGTATGGAGGAATGAAAAGCCGATCAGTTTCGAACGCCTGTTTGACTCTTGCTTGATCCAGGTCTTCCATTCATGCCACAATGAGTTGCCATCACTTGGCTGGTCTGATGGCGTTGGTGATGCGGGCTCATCCACGTCCTCAAGGCCAGAATTTCGAAGGACCTGAGTGAGAATGCCCTGCAATGCGAAGGACTCCTGGACCATGGATGCTTTAGGTTCCCATGTTGCGAAGCCCATCAGCGTGATCAAAGCTCTGATAGTTTCGACCGCTGCATCGTTTCCAGCATCGCTTCGACGACCATTGTGTGGCACGGCATGCGGTATAGGAACTGAGGACAGACCAAACGAGTCTGCGTCCCTTCTCAGTCTTTCCATCAGTAGAGCCTTCCCAGCAAAGAACAACCTCTCTGAGGCTCTCGACTCAAAGCAATACTGCGCTCCAATGGCAGCGATACCGAAAATCAGCTCAGGTGAGTGATCGTTGATCTGCCATGTCGGGGTGTGGATGAATGGCATATGTGTATGAAAGCCGCCGAAGAAGGAAGTCACGTAACGTGTAAGAGCGTGTCTTGATGGGACACAGAACACTGGGTCAAGGAGATGGGAGTAGTCTAGGATGGATGCTTTGAGCTTCGATCTTTGCTCTTCGGTGACTTTGAACGGTCGTGTTTCGGGATCAATGGCCCTTGGATCTGTCCATGTGAGCGTTCACGTTGATCAAGGTCCGAAGCAAGGACTTACTGTCTGTATCAGAAACATAATTGGATATCCGATTACCCGTAGGTGCAGACGGTAGCCACGAGCTGAAAGGCGTCCCGGCTCTGGTCGGCGCTCTTTGCCGAGGTGAAGTCTCCTCATTATTGTCTTGTGTAAGCCCAGGATCGATGGGTTCCTCATGCCTGTCAGGGTCGCCGAAGAAAGGGCTCCACTCGGCAGAGAGTCCAACGCCATCGAGGAAACTGGTGAACTCGCGGAAGTGAGTGTCAAAGTCGACGCCTTTTCTGAGTTAGCTGTGTTTATCGAGAAATGGATAGAACTGAGAGTATTGACCGCTGTCGAGCATCTGTGGTGACAGAAAGCTGGGGACGAATTGACCATCGTCACTTGGTTGATGTTGCACTTGTTCACCCACTGTCTGAGGAACAGCAACAGGGAGTTGCATCGGCTGTTGTGTTCTCGCACAGAACCATGGGTCAACACTTAGGCCGGAGAGTGACACAGCGGCAGCCAAGTCTGGATCACCGATGCTGTCATTCCTCTGCTGCACTACAGTCACTTGTGCTTGCGCAGGTTCAGGCGATGGTACATCGCCCTCATGCTCGGCTAGCCTTTGATGGCGCGTGAGCAAGTCACGTCTCGCAAACGATGCCCCGCAATGGCACAAAAACGGCTTCTCTTTGGTATCTACTCATACACCCTCACATTAGCTAGCTACCCTATCTTGGATCAGATAGCGAGACTCACGTGTTCTGACGTGCCGCTCGAGATGCTCGGTTCTCTTGAAGGTGCGCCCGCAATGTGGACACATGCGTAGATTGACTCCAGCTCCATTGTAACCCACTCTTTGTCGCTTGTTGGGAGTCTCGTATGTGCCGATGTTGTCACCCATTTCTGCAGCAATGACTCCAAGAGTTGGAGAGGAATCGTGACGGAGGGGGCGAATGGGGTAGTGCATCGTTTATCATGGAGTCGTGGGTGGGGCAGGCTTGGAGTAGCGTCTGATAGCGTTATCTTTGGCGCGCCATCGCGGGCAGATAATCAACTAACACAATAGGGTAGGCAAAACACAGTATCGCGTTAGTCACATATCGCTCAGGCCGATTGCGAATGAATTTGTGAGAAATTAATTCACGACGAGATATCAGCAGCTTTAGACTAAGACGAGATGAGGTTTTAAAGATCAAGGTGAAATCCTGTAACTTGTAGTCATGAAGCGTTCAACAAGCATGCGCAGTAAATGATCAAAGGTAACATGCAAAGCAATATAGTGATGTTCCTTCTACAGGCGCCAAACACTAGCCTCTACAGATGTGAAGATTCTCTGACACGTCGAACCTCATTCAGCACATCCTCCGTCTCTTCAACCGTAGACTTCCCCTCCTGCTCCCAGTCAAAACTACTTTCCAGCGCCTTCGCAACGTTCAGAACCTTTTTCTCTTGCCAGAGGCCACCAACGATCTGTAATCCAACCGGCAACAAAACACTCTCATCATCGACAGCCTTTGACCAACCGACAGGAAGCGACAGAGCAGGATTACCCGTGACGTTGAAGATGGCAGTGTTGTTCGTCATCCCGATGCTCGGCTCGAATGACTTGAGCACAGATTCTCGTGAGCCGTGACGCGGTGCGACGAAGGGCGTTGTTGGCATGATGATGACGTCGTATTCCTTGAACTTTGCTTCGTATGCATCGCGTATTTGGCGGCCGATGTTGACTGTCTTTGCGTAGAGGCCGGGGAAGTTGCGTGAAAGATAGATGCCGTTGATGACAGTGTTCTTTGTGGAAGGGAAGAGCTTCTCGAATTCAGAAGATGTCCAAGGAAGACGGGCTTGCTCGAACTCAGTCAGATAAAGACCTCGACGACCGTTGGCTTGGCCCAGGATGCCTGCCGAGCCGGATATGCGTTGCTGGATGGTCCATATTGAAGGGCCTTCCTTGTGAAGGGGAATCGAAACTTCTTCCACAGTAGCGCCGAGAGCTTTGAGTCGGTTTATCGTGTCGAAAAATGTTTGCTTGACTCCTGGTTGCACAAGATCATTGTCGTAACCTTCTTTCAGAACGCCGATTCGGAGACCCTTAACAGATGCACTGGCCAATGAGTCCAAGTAGTTGAATGATCCGGGTGATGGTGCGCCAAGTGATCGGTCATCGATGCCGTCGTAGCCCGCGATGACGTCGAGGCAAGCAGCAACTTCGTCAACTGTTCTGGCAAGCGGTCCCGCATGATCATCAATCTGATCGCCACTCGTGATACCTGTATATGGGACAAGTCCATGCGTCGGCTTGAACCCAACACAACCGCATAGCGAGGCTGGTACGCGGATGCTGCCGCCTTGATCTGTACCAATAGCAATGTCGGCGAGACCGCCCGTGACAAGAGCCGCGCCGCCAGAGGTACTGCCACCGGCCGAATACCCTGCTTTGCGCGGGTTGTCGATTGTGCCCTGAGCACTTGTGAAGGATGATGTCGAGTTGCAGAAGTTTTCACACGTCGCTGTTCCAGTAATCACGGCACCCGCCTCAAGAACTCTCGTGACAACAGTGGCATCAGTCGACGGCGTCCAAGCGGGAAATGCATCACTTCCAAAGAACTGCGGCACACCAGCTACAGCGATACAGTCTTTCAGACAAACAGACTTCCCTGCCAAAGCTGAGCGTGAAGACTTGTCGCCTTCGATGATGAAACGGTGCGCCCAGGCATGACCGTAGCTTTGCTCGTGTTCTTCGGGAAGGTGGAGGTTTTGACGGGGGAATCTTTCGATATCTGGGACGGGCTGATAGTCGGAGAGATTGGAGACACGTTCTGCGCAGTCGTGAACTGCTGCGAGGAGGAGTTGGTATTCTGATGTCTCTTCGGGACGGATGGTGAGGTTGAGAGGGTCAAGAAGCGCTTCGACGTCGCCTGCCCGAACAGGGTTGCCACTGGAACGGAATGTTAGTATTTTGGCTTGAACTGTGGGTTCGGCTTAGAGGATAACGCACGGTAGAATCTCTTTGAAGAAAACAGACATGGTTGCGGTGTCGATCGAGGGGGAATGGCGTGAGGGAGGTGACGAAACGTACTAGCCAAGACAATCACAATCTAGAGACAAACTTATCAGTTTATCAACATAGATAAAGTAATCCCAACATTCTATTTCTAAAGACTTGATTGTTAACCTGAACCCGCTTCGTGGTCCACTCAAGCCGTTGGAGTACCTGGACCATGGCTGGAGACTTACCCCAAGACCCCTGTTGGGGTACTCCAACACCATGACATGCGGGCTAGGGGAGGAAAGAAAACTCAGGACCTTGACCTTGATCCTAAATGATAGGTTTAGGTAATATAGCCTAAGTTTAGGATAACTTTTGCTGAGTTTATTTTGACACCCTATATCAAGGTATGACGTTTTCTTGCTCCCTGAGGGCGGGTCTTGATGCAACAGATAGTTGTGGCGACAGAGCCTAGGCCGGGAGATAACACGGCAATCGGCTCTGCAGGTAGAAGTCTTGATCTCGCTTGTCGAGGTTGATATCGGAAAGGTATATGAAACAAAGAAGCAATTGCAATGGCGCCCAACGCAGCTTCACCATCTCAAATGAGAGCAGCGTATATCGCAGAGGTGAGCATGACTACACAGAATTAGCCGTCATGGAAGAGTGCTGATACTGCCTAGTATAACAAACCGTATGCCTTGGGGGAGCGTCCACTGCCCTCCATCCGAGACACAGATATTCTCGTGCGGGTTCACGCCGCTGGATTCTGCCACTCAGACCTGCAAGCTCTGCAAGGCGAGTTCGAGAAACCAGCGCCAATTGGTCTGATCCCATCTCACGAGATAGCCGGCGTTGTCGAGAAACTCGGGAGCAAGTACAAGGGAGATCTCAAAGTTGGTGATCGTGTCGGTGTCCTCAACTTTAAGCATGCTTGCGGTTCGTGTGTAGGATGTCGCTTGACGCAAAGAGGCGAAGACCTTGATCCCAGATTCTGCGACAACCGGGAAACAGCTGGCTTCTTGCACGACGGAGGGTTTGCGGAGTATGCGTCTTCTGATCCCGAGACCACCGTGAAACTGCCGGACTCGATCTCGTTTGAGCAAGCTGCACCGCTTACTTGTGCGGGAGCGACAGTCTGGGGAAGCTTGGAGGGTGCAACGACGGGTTTGGCAAAAGGAGAGACGGTGGCGATCGTGGGAATCGGTGGACTCGGACACTTGGGTGTGCAGTTCGCAAAAGCGCTCGGGTTCAAAGTCGTTGCGGTGGATAGCAGAGAAGCTGGTCGACAGTTAGCATCAGACGTGGAGAACTCAGCCCTGAAGCCTGACCTTGTCGTAGACTCTTCCGACACCGCAGCGGCATCAAAAGCCATCTACGACTTCACAAACGGCGAAGGCGTCGCCGCAGCTGTGGTCTGCACGCCATCATTGGAAGCAAATCGGTGGGCGCTCAATATTCTCAGAATCAAGGGGACGTTGGGAATACTCGGTCTTCCGCAGAAGTCGTGGCAATTCGACGCGGCGCCTATTGTGTTTCGGGAGTTGACGATAAAGGGGAGCTACGTGGCGGGGAGAGCGGCGACGGAGAGGATGATGAAGGTCGTGGAGGAGGCGGACGTGAGGTCGCATTTGACTGTGCTGCCGTTCGAGAAGATTCCGGATATTATTGATATTTATGAGGATGCGGCGTTCAAGGGACGGATTGTTATACAGATATGAGTAACGAAGAGATAGTGAGACCAATGAGGCTTTCAGGTGTAATCTGACTGTGCTTGCAAGATTTAGTGGAAAGTCTGCTGGAGATGACCCTTGAGCAGAAGGCGAGTCCTGGTGGTAGGAGATGAGCATGATTCATGTGACTCCACAGGCTCCCGTCACAACCACTCGACAGTCAATCACACATAGGCATTCATCTACACAGGCCACAGTGATACTGTCCGTCTCTCTCGGCACACCCGCCCGAAATCTTTTATATCTTATACACAAAGATCACGCTTACTTGTTTCTTTGGCATCACGCAGGCATCCATGTGCGGGAATAGACTCATTCATGTACTCATTACGGTGAGCTAGATGTGTTATTTGCAGTTGAGACCTATGGCTGAGAGCTTATAATCACCACGCTCGTCATGTATTCCGTAGCCTGGTCCTTCATCTTCGTGATGTCACTGTACACGGCCTGTGAATAGACGTGGATGGCTCCCAGGCCGTCCACGAAACTGCACGCTCCGGTGTGACAGCGTACTGGGGATGCCTGTGTTTACGCAGTCCGGGCCCCTCCTCCAAAACCTCCTTACCCGTTCAAAGTCATTACCCCCCTTCTGCTGCAGTAGTTCAGGCGTTCCGATGTTACGAATGAAATTCTCCAGGTCTTCCCCTCACCCGTTTAAAGTCATAGCCCTCATTCATTCGTAAACCCAAGCCTCTTCCTGACCCTGACCATGTCGTGAAACTCACAAAATCGTTGATATCATAGGTTGGTTGGTGTCGATTGAGAAGTGTTGTTTTGAGTTGATAGACCCTGACAGCTGATGCTTGTATCGCGCGCCTTAGTCGACCGCCCGCAGGGTCAAACCGTCCAAAGCCGTTTGGGATTGCGAACCCAACATCACCCCTCCTTTGCGCAACAAGGCTGTTGGAAGCCCCAGGAGGGGGTTCAAACTGCGAGCCGGGGGTGCAATCAAATGGGCTCTGTGGATGACTGGCCGCTGGCTGTGTCTATACAAATACGTTAGCAGCTCTTCTCAATGTGGAAGAATCATTAATACTGACTGGTAGTACCTTTATGCTTTGTGCTAACGGCTAGTCTGAGCAAGCTCTGTACAGAGTTCCAAAGGGAAACGCATATTGTCCAAATCGCTCGCGATAGCAAACAGCAACCGATACCAACTGCGGTGGATTCCACCGAGGCCATTCGTCGTTCAGTTGCATCATCCAAGTCTTTACCCACCGCAACACGGACAAAGTGCCGGGAGGTAAAAATGTTTCCACTGGCGATAAGCCGAGCAGGGTGCTGTGTTGGAGGCTCGGGTTGGAGGCTTCTTGGATCTCGGCGTTGTTGCTGACGTAGCTGGACCATTTCCACAACCCGTTGTGCTTTTTTTGATCCGGGAAGAAATTGGCTTTCCAAAAGGTATTCATTTGCGGGTATATTCGACGATGCGTGGGCATTGGCGAGCGTGGGGCACAGCGGTGGTGGACGCTTGGGGGTTACCATGATGTGAGTCCACATTTGACATGGCCTAGGGTCGGGACATGGATTGCAAGGCAAAGAGCTTGAGGTGCAAAGGATATCGGGAAGAGATGAAAGGGAGGAGGGGATTTTGGAGAGTGAGGCCTCGGCAGCTGGCTTCTGTTTGGGACGCAGTCAGCTTGAGGCTTCTACATTCACTGCATCGGTTGACATACAGGAGATTGCTCAACTTAATGTGAGCAAGATCCGGTGCTTGCCCTTGAGATCAGTGGCCAAGAGCCCGCGTGCACTGAGGGAGTGACAACGCGTGATGGCGAGGGGGGATAATAATAATGAGTGCACAGCGAACTGCTGGCTTGGTAGAGTGAACAAACGGTAAAAAGTGAAGAGGGAGAGGTCCCGGGAGAACATCAAGAGAGGGGAAGGAGTTTTTTGCGGGGAAGCGAAGGATTTGGGCTTGTGTTTGGAAGGTAAACAAGCTGGAAGGCTGCCAGCGGCAGAGGGAGGGCAAGTGGTTGCCATATCACACCATGCTTTTTGATGAGGGCTCAGGATCTGGCCGCTCTGCCTTGGCTTCCAGGCATCATCACAGGATTAGAGAGGAACAAGATGGAAACGAGTTACAGTAGGCATTGATCTGGAAGAGCGTCAAAGCACTGGCAATCAAATTGTTCGAGGCAAGGGCCATGAGCCCACAACAAGGTACACTCTCCGACACAGCCCAAGATCGCGCACGGGACTGTGGCCAAATGTACGGACTTGCAAGCCACTTTTAATATGTATAGGGGGAGCCTACTGCTATGTTCTCAAACTGATGCTGGCGATCTGTCACGCTCCAACCGAGGAAGCCCCCCTGCTTGTGCACCCCCCTCGCATCATGTTCACAGATCGAAACGACGACAAACACTAAGATTAGACCATTTCCTCAGATAGCATCAAAATAAATAAGCTCAGAAGGACACTCACGCCATTCTTCTTCAGCCAATTACGTGAAGTGCAATTTGAACAAGACAAAGCTAGCCCCCAACTTCGTGACGCCCCTTGATCCCTCGTCCATCCTGATACAGCGAGTGAAACACGTTCGTTCCTCGGTCCCAAACTTCACCGTTGAGAACTCTACGACCTATCATGTTGATCTTCAAGTCAGGTCATGGAATACCGCCAACCCACGCGTTGTGTGTGAATTATGGGAGTGGAGAGAACTCCGTGCTGTAGCAAGACACTGACACGATTCTCTCCAAGCTGCCACATGACGCGCACTGCCAACAACTGAAGTAATTATGCACATTAGAGTTAATGACGGGACACGAACAAACTTAAAGACTCACTATGATCTGTAATGGCCCCGCTTTGGAGAACCTTCGACCACACTCGATGTCGCTGTGTATGCCCCTTACCGACGGCCGATTTCCATGAGTTTGAACTTTGACAATAGGCATCTCAGGCGTTCCTCATCAAGACCTCATGAGATTTAGTAATAGCCAAATTATCCACGAGCACAAATAAAGGGGATCAAAATGAGAATCGACGTTTGCATCCGGCCCTTGCCCCGACATGAATCTCTGCGAATTGTGCAACTGCGAAACCACAGGGCAACCCCTTTTAATCCCAGATTTCCGTGCTTGCGCCAAAGCCTATTTCTAATTCTTGAGGATAGACTTTGTATCTTGGACTGGAACGACTAGTAACGTGTGCTCTCAAGGAGAGAAATTGCACTGACTCACTGAGCCGGCGGACTTATCCAATATGCCTGACACCTACACCTGAACATTCCTGTGTGTACTGACGAACTCGTATTACATGGTATGCTCATTCTGCTATCAAAGATGATGTATTAATGACAGTGTCCCTCGAAAGTCTGTGTATTGTCATTGGAGCAGTATCCTCAAATTGAATGGACCATGATTCAGTCGACTTCAAAGAAGTGTCCCATAGTTTTGTATTTCAGACCCATAACTGCTGTCAATCTCCACCTGTGGGGGCGGTGCCCACCACAGCTTATTTCACTGTTGTTTGTTTACCTACACAGACCACTGCCCAGTGACAGGTCCCAAGTCTTTTTCTTCCTCCTTCAAGCTGTGGGCTTTTTTTTCTTCCTCCTCACGATCAGCAGTTCTTCCTTCAACAGCACAGACCGACACACTCGTCAAGATGTCGGAGGACTCAAACATGAAGCCCTGCGCCCTGCTGTTCGTTGCCTCCCTCTAGTCTCATACAGGAGTTCGATGCTGACATCTCCTTAGTTTCGGTGACGCTGGCACCATCATCGCTGCCACTCCCAGCCTTGGCCTTCGTACCAAAATCAAGACTCAGGTCGGAACGGTCGTTCCACCAAGTGCAGATCCATATTTCGGATTTCGCCTGACTGTGCGTCGTGATCGCGGACAACTCGTTAGCGAAGATGAGGGGAAGGGCGTATGTTATGCATGTAAGGGAGACACCTGAGGAATCACTGATACAGCGCATCTGACACTTGACTCTAGACGACCCCTCGCTCGATAAGCCTGTCATGGCAGACTTTCGCATCACGGTCAAGTTTCCCCGCGGCGGTGTCTCCTGTGACTATCTCCCAGTTCCTGAAGCTGTCCAGGTCAAATTTCCTACCGTCCAAAATTGGCAAGGGTTTACCTACCTTGTCGTGCGCCGTCAAACTCCCAGGATTGTGATCCAAGGTTATGGGCAGGAGTATTATAACTCCCCCGACCCCAAACTTGAGGAGTGGGTTAAATTGAATGGAAAAATCAACGACGTCTCGCTTCTGGATGTGCTTCAACAACACGATTTCTACTTCGTTGTGGATATGGATATCGGCTCGTGCAGAGAGGTCATGGGAGACGAAGGCCTTCCTCCCAGATTCACGTATGGCTACCCCAAGCAGCCAACTAACGTTGAGGAGATGAAGGACCTCGTCGACGAGAACCAAGGTGGCTCATTTGCGCCTTGCTACGCGTGAGTATATCCGTTTCACACCGAGCACCGCTTATGCTGATGAACATGGTAGTTTCGACAGCGACGAGGAACAAATCACAGCCATAAACCAGAGTGTGGTCCAGGACACGCTTTGGGTGCACCTGGAGGCTGAGATGGTATGTATTACAGTATATGGTGGATATCAACAGGGGCTCACACATCGATAGATTGCCAAAGAGCGCTTCCAAGCATACTTCGTCGCACATCCTGGAGAGATCCCTGAAGGCAGCGGCCTTTACCTTGTGGTGTCGGTACCCAAAGAATGGAGAGAACGTCACGAGCTCGCGTGGCGGCGTTTGATCATGAGTAACCCTCTACTCAAAGTAGAGATCCATAATATTGTTGGACCCGAAGACTCTGAGCCAGCGCTATGGTAGGTCCAATTATGAAAGTATGTAAAACACGCATTGACGACCTCGCTTGATAGGGTAGGCAAGATCATGGAGCGGAGTGATTCCTTTCCCGAACTTGACTCACATCTGATTGGAGACAACGAGGTGGTCCTACGAGTTCGCGCCGCTGCCGATCCCAAGGTTCGCATCTACAACTATAACGACCGCGAAACCGCCTACGAAGCTCTTGCACAAGGAGCACAGAAGTAGAACTCTGTGTCCTTAATATTTGATTCGGGGATAGGAGAGGTCATGAGAAGGGTCAAAGGCATGCGAGCATTCAGGCCCCATGCCCCGCCAACGAACCCACGGGCTTGGGGCGTGGCCCTGGACGCCGCAGGTGACATCCTTGCGCCGCATCTGCTTGACAGAGACCAGATGAATACGGCCAGTGAGGTTCTTCTCATGATGAGAGTGCACCGTGCCGTACTTCGTGGTACAGGCTTCTATGAAGTGTTCGGAACGACGGAAGCCCGGAGGATTGGCTATTTGCCCGGGATGTGTTATACCCTGCACGATGACCCCTACCTCATACAGTGCATTCTTGAAGAAGCGAAGTACATTGACCGGAATCGCTTCCGGGAGTATCTGACGCATTGTGCGTTCAAAATTGGTATCGTCATTGGCGTGAGTTCTTCACTTCTAGTAACATCCACGGCAGCTTGATACTAATGAATCTCCTTAGCAACCGAGATCCGGAAAGACCACGATAGGAGCTGCTGCAGCTCTCTCCATGGAGGCCCAACTCGGGCAAATCTTGTGTTCTGGTCCATCGCATGCGTCGATTGACCTCTTTGCCAGTCGTCTTGACACCAGAGGCCGTGCGGTAGCGGCGCGGTACAATACCGTCCTACCCGCGGGCCACCCTGATAGACGCCGCCATCATCTGGTGATACGCATGTACGCGCAGGCAGATGAACTGATGGCGATCGCTCAAATTTTGAACAACCCCCAGGCTGTTGACTGGGCGCAGAACATGGACGAGTTCTTTCCAGAAACACACTGGAAGATGCACCTCTCTTTGGCCTACTGGACCTTGGCCATCTTACGGTCGAACGCTGTACCAGCCCTCGACGCCGATTGCAAGCCGTTCCTGCGCACTATCCAAAATGCCCTCGACAACCAAGCCATTATCTTACCGCTCCGCCAGGTAAAGTCCCATTACTCTTAATGAGCCAATGTTGAGATCGTACTAACAGAGCCAGGTCGCGCGTGGAGACATCAGCTGGGCTCAATACACCGCCACGCCGAATGCCATTCCGATCATTGAGAGAGTTATGTGCATGATCATGCGTCAGGCCGATTTTCTGTGTGTGCATCCATCAGATGCCGAAATCGAGCCGGTTCCTACTTGGAAGAGTCTTTTTGCCCGAGGCCTCGTAGTCGACGACGCTGGCAGGAGTAAGTAAAGTGCACCATAAAAGATGCCGAGATAGCTAACCATCATGCAAAGTGAATCGAGCCGACTTTTACAGTCTCTGGGGGAACACCCTCCTTCCCGTATTTCTCGTTGGCGATCCCAATGAGGAGCCTGTGGTTCTCACCGTCGACGAGACTGACGCGGACGGCAAATTGTACAATCGGTTTGCGGCAGATGGCGCAGTATCGCCTTTGAAATATCTCATGGCAACCGGTATCCCCGTGTTCCGCTTGTAGTTCTACTCGGCGCTAAACGAATGTTTTACTGGTAGGCTGTGTGGTATTATGATAACATATCAACGACGGCTAGGATGGCATTAGTGAGGAGTATCGATTTGTTGAAGTATGAAAGGATACTGTTGATTATGTACGATGTGAGGAACGGACTCAGATGCTGTAATCTGTTGGTACTGCTCGCATATTGTGAGCTTCTTCTTTAGTCATTCAACTGAGTCAATACAAGTCCTGGTCGTTGCCAATGCTTCTTACAAAATTGCTGAGGCATGTGAACGTTATCAGAATTGTTCTATAAATTATGGAATTTGTGTACATTTATTTGAACTCGCTGTAAATCTTGGTTCACCATCAAATAAAGTACAACTGGCTATTTCATACAACATGGTGAGACTGACGGATTGCAATAGCATTTTTCTATTTTAAAGATAAAGTCATACAATTATCCCTCGTACATTTTCCAATCAATTCTCCATCTTGCGCGTCGTCGAATGAGCCGCCGACCAATGATCACCGCACGTGAAAACCAATCGCTGCACCAATCGTCAAAAACACCAAAAAAAGCGCCGATCAGTGAAGAATCTAGATTCATCCATCTCACAAATGACGAACCCCAACCGTTTTCTGAGTGCAACACACCAACATCTTATCTTCGGGGCAAACCGTCCGAGCGGGCAACGCCTGAACCTTGTTTAGTGCCACATCCGCAGTGAGAATGCATGTCATTGTGCTGCGGGGTCTAGCCTGAGGGTGTCATCGTTTGCAGCAGTTGGTATGCCACTGGTCGGTTTGTGGCACCCTGTAGAGGTGTGGTCGTTATCAATTGACATCAGATATCTTTCACCGACTTTGTTATCTGACTCTGAGGTCACGTCATTGTGTTCGTTGAGATGATGTTAAAACATCATGACGCCTGCCTTTGGTGTTCTTCCATCACGCTCTGCAATCTTAGCAAAATGTCGCTGCCTACGAGCTCACCGATTAATCCCGACGGGGAACGTCGAGGAAGAAGACATTCTATCTTTGCTGATTTTATTCCAGACGATTTGACATTCCCGCCCTCATTCATCGATCCGACTCCAAATGTGGAGGAGATTCTCAACCGCGATATTGACGAGTGCTCTTCTGGAGATGAGCACCCTGATGAAGAAGCCATCGAAGACCCGCGATACGTAAACGAAACAGACGTTCAATTGGCCTTCCATCCAACAGGCATCGCCTTCGGACAAGGCTTCTCAACCGTTCCCCCTTCAAGCATCGACATCCCGCCCCCAAACCCCCACGACTTTGAGCAATCCCTCCGCGCCGAAGTCTCCCTCCTACGCGACAACGATATCATTCCACCGAGGCACCCCCCGACAGGATGGAAGACCACGAAACTCGGCCGTCTGTATCGGCACCTGTTTAGTACGCGTGTGCACGATCATGACAAGCCGCTCTTTGCATCGGAAGATTCGGGCGAGACAACGCCGTTGTTGAGGGAGAGAGTTGTGAGGTTTGATGGGATCCCGCCGACGCCGGGGCCGGATGAAGTTCATAAGCGTTGGGAGGAAGCGTTGGCGTCGCATAAGATTGATACGACGTGGCAACGTGAGACCAAGACGTTGATTCAATACGCGCTGCCTCTTATTGTCACTTTCCTATTGCAGTAAGTACCGCGACGATGCAAGCAAGTCATGACACTGACGGATCACAGCTACTCGGTCACCGTCGCTTCTGTCTTGACAGTCGGTCGTCTTGGAATGGAGGAGCTCGCCGCTGTCAATTGTAAGTATTCAGCGTATTTCTCAATCTGATACACAGGCTAACATCTCCAGTGGCCACGATGACTGCCTCGATCACTTACTACGTCCCGGTTCAGGGCCTGGCAACCTGCCTCGACACCCTGTGCGCACAGGCCTATGGCTCCGGCCACAAGCATCTTGTAGGACTACAGGCGCAGAGAATGACCTGGCTCCTTTGGATAATCATGATTCCTATCGCTATCGTCTGGTGGTTTTCTGAGCCTATCCTCGCTGCAGCCGTTGGTCCAGGCCGCACAACACAATTGGCCGCTTTGTACATGCGTATCCTCATCGCGGGCATGCCTGGTGTCAGCGCTTTTGAGAGCGCAAAGAGGTTTGTTCAGAGTCAGGGTTTGTTTCATGCTACAACTTATACTCTTTTTGTTGGAGCGCCATTGAGCTTCTTGCAAAATTGGCTATTTGTGTTCAAGTTTGGATGGGGCTTTCCTGGTGCCGCCATCGCGATGGCTGTTACTCACAACCTGCTCCCTATTCTTCTTATCCTGTACGTCCGGCTGTTTGAAGGATATGAGTGCTGGAAGGGCTTCAGCCGTAAGGCATTCACAAACTGGGGTGAGTCTACTTCTTAACTCAGCAAAACAAGGTTTCTGACTGTCGCAGGCCCCATGATCAAGTTGGCTTTGCCTGGAATGATCATGATCGAAGCACAATTCTCCGTGCTGGAGATTCTCACCATCGCCGCAGGACGGTTCGGTACAGCGCAACTAGCAGCTCAAGGAGTCTTGGTGACGGTCACGTCAATGTCTTTCAACATTCCCTTCCCGCTGGCTATCGCTACCTCGACTCGAGTTGCAAACCTTA
Source organism: Fusarium dlaminii (assembly GCA_013186775.1). Classification (NCBI taxonomy): domain Eukaryota; kingdom Fungi; phylum Ascomycota; class Sordariomycetes; order Hypocreales; family Nectriaceae; genus Fusarium; species Fusarium dlaminii. The sequence continues at coordinate 214,565 of JAAOAL010000083.1, read as the reverse complement.
TTGGGGCTGATTTGAGCAAGGCTGCGCGAGTAACAGCCAAAGTGGTGAGTCCAGACTCATTTTGGTTACGATACAAACTGACTGATTTTATAGGCCATCTTTGCTGCACTCATCGTGGGGAGCATCAACTTAACAATCTTTACGACTCTCCGAAGACAGATCCCCGCCGTGTTCACGGAAGACGAGCAAGTCATCGACATCGCATCCAACGTTATTCTCGTCTGCGCAGTCATGCAAATATTTGACGCGTTAGCAGCCGTCTCTCACGGTCTTCTTCGCGGAATCGGAAGACAATCCATTGGTTCCTACGCCAACCTCTTCGCATACTACGTGGTCGCTCTTCCAATTGCCCTCGGCACCAGTTTCGGATTGGGTTGGGGGTTAGCTGGACTCTGGGTTGGTCTGACAGCGGGCCTTGCTGTGTAAGTTATGCCCTCCTATGCTTGTCAACGACTTGTCACTGACTTTTCCTTTTTCAGGGTATCTGGCCTTGAGGCCATGTATTTGTACTTTACGGATTGGGAGGAAGCTGTGAAGCAAGCTGAGGCAAGAATGCGAACCGAGACGAATAGAAGACGGTCTTCGCTGTCAGGCCTGTCACGGGAGAGAAACTAAGATGGCTATGGTCATATGATTCGTTGTTTGATCTGTAGTTACATGTTGTTGGCGACGAGTGGGCCTTTGTGATTTCCTTTGGTAGCTTCGCCGCGAAGCGTATGGGCATCAGATTGAGCAAAATAGCATGCAAGCGGTATTTCTTTTAGTTCTTTTTAACGATTTAATTATTTCTGTCATTTCAAGGTCTAATGTGTTTATGCGCTCTCGCAGTTCAATCCACGCACGATGTTAACAATCTCATTAAGCGACGGGTGAGAGATCGCGATGGCGTGAAGCTTGGTGTTGTGGAGATCTTGGCCTGGTCCGATTTTACTGCTAAAGCCGAATAAGCTCTTGCTTGGCCTGACCCTTAATACATTAGCGAATGCCAAAGCGTCTATCATCAATAAATCAAATCGAATTAAACAATTAGTCACCCTATCCTGATTACTTCCTTATCTCCAGCTGTCAAGAAATCAGGCCCAAAGCTGTCTAAATGCAGTTAGTCGCTCTAACATGGCCTGTTTTGACGTTACACGCATGCGGAGTCAATGATGTCAGATCAATGACGTATGCCGATCTCTTCAACTCAAGGGTCTCCCTTGATCAACAGAATGACGGTTGTATTTTGCAATTATTGTGCTACCCCTCCATCATCCCAATTTCCAGGGTCTAAACCTTACAAAATATCATTATTCCCGATGGCGACGCAAACTATTAGTCCACCAGTCGTTGACGGGTATCGTGATTCCGACGATGAGTTCAGCGCAGACGATCAAGAGTTCCACGTCGATGAACGCTCTGGAAGGTCTTGGCCGACCAAGATTCTTCACAATGTTATCCAGCCTATCAAGCCAAAGTTGGTAGACATTGGAAAGGTCTCATCTGCTGACCCTACGAGATGCAAGCCTTCGAGGGGAGCGAGGAAGAGATGTGATGTTCAAGAGAACAAGGTTGAGGGAATTTGGACATATGACCTTGAGCCAAAGTCTTCTGATGGAGAAAAGAGGTCCTATGCCAGAAGGATATTGTACTTTGCTGGAGGCGGATGGCAAGCTCCTCCAAGTGGTAAGTAAACAATCATCTTGCCAGGAGCCCTGTTGACATTTGCAGGCCAACATTGGACATTCTGCGCAGAGATGATAAACCGCCTGCAAGACACGAGACTCACCCTCATCTCATACCCCCTGGCACCCAAAGATCCTGTTCAAGACTCGTTCCCCGCAATCTGCAAGACATACAATGTTCTGTTAAAGGAATCGTCTGAACTTGGCGAGAGGGTCATCGTTGCAGGAGATAGCTCAGGGGGTAACATCGCGTTGTGCGTTGTGACCTGGACAATGAGGGCTCAAGATGTACAAGCCATCCGGCCTCCTTCTGCCATTCTTGCGATCACTGCGACCACTGATCTGAGTCACAATCATCCTGATATCAAAGAGGTGGACAAGTTTGATCCTATTCTGAGTGAGTCGTCGATCAACGATACAGCCGGTGCATGGGCACCTGGTCACTCAGATATGCATCAACCGCAACATGATGGGACCAACACACAATCAAACGGTAGGGATGAGAAGCTGGACTGGTCCGTCAATGATCCCCGAGTATCTCCCATCCACGCAGATCTCGGCGTCTGTATCCGCAACAAGGTCAAGATCCACGGGATAACAGCTTCCCACGATGTTCTTGGACCAGAGGCTGTCGAGTTTAGAGAAAGATGTCGGAAGGAGGGTGTGGATGGAGAGTGGTTGTCTTGGGGTGATCAGATGCATTGCTTTCCGTTGGCATACAAGTATGGCTTGAAGGAGAGCAAGGAGGGGCTAGAATGGATCATTGATGTTTTGAAGAAGTGCTGAGAGATACCCTGTATACGAATGAGATAGAGTATAATGGAGTTGGTGGTGACTTGGAATTGTGCTTCTTAAACAAGTGTCGGTGATTGCCAGTATTCATCCTGAAGGTCAGATGGCTCAAACATGGTTAAACCTACCAGAGCGTTGACATGGCTAGGAAGCAATCTTTTGACTTGTAAATGAAGTGAATACTACCCATAAAGTCGAACTACTACTAGTAAGGAGTACCCAAATCAGGGTGACGGAAAGAGTCGGGAGTCTCTGAGACTAACTTTTACAACAAGGACATCTTTCGATACTCACACCCCAGGCAATGACAGCGATAGTCCCAGCAGGCCTTTGACACATCTGTTTAATTTACGCTCTTATCTATTTAGAATTGCATCACAATGGAATTCGTGCCGGCAGGAGTGCTGCCACTGCTATTCTGAACAGTGCACTGCCTGAACAAGTGACGGAACCATCTGATTCATCAAACAAATAGGCACCAATCCAGTGAACACTATTGTAAGTCTTCCCGCTGGTATCCCAAACATGACCAGTGCGGATGAACACAAACCCCAGTTGCCATCCCATCAGGTTTGTATCTCTCATCTCAAAGGCTCAACTCTGTTCTATCCACACAATTCCCCCAACATTCTTCATCACCACTCTACACCAATAGACTCAACATCACATCGCCGAAACAACCTCAATATTCCTGGTAGGGACCCCGGAATATCTTATGACTCTTCCCCTGACACCAAAATGCCTGGCGTCCTGTGCCCTAAGTGCACTACGGCTGAGAAGGAAGTTTGGGTCATTCCTGGCCACTCCTGCCCCCATTGCAGCATGGTAGTAAGTGGATGAGGCTTTGAGCTCTTCTAATAACACGCTGACGTTGTATGCAGATTCGTGTCTCCAAGAACTCAACCGTCTCGATTTTCAATATGGTCGAGCGATACTGGTCACCAATCGGCTTCCGCTCTTGGTGGCTTGGGGCGATTGGATCTTAGGCGAATACCTAGAGTTGTTGGACCTAGGCTGCGGAATTAGTATCCGGGGAGCAGTGCCATAGTCAGAGTGTCAAAAGATTAATTCATTAGGAGCAGGATTCGAACCCGCGAGCAAAAACGAAGAGCGGCCGAGGGAGGAAGGTTTTTAGGAGCGGAGTTTAGGTTCTATAGGTTCATAGGTAGATACCACTCGACCACTCTTCGCTGAAGGGTAGAAGGTGACCTTGGTATATAACCTTTCCCCTGGGCAGGTCCTCTTAGCAGCAGCGCTCGTGTGCCGATCTTTTGATCCCAAGCGCGACAGCACAGCGTGTGATAATCCGTGCAACTGTCACCCAGTGACCAGCTTCGTTGGTTAAAACATGCCGCCAACAGACGGACCACAGACTTTGGACTCTCGTTGAAGATTACCTCCAAGTGGCTAAGCCTCACTAGGTCTTCATCATCAATGCGAAGGCTGGTGGTCCTCTTCAGTCTCATTAACTCTTCCGCCGCTTGTTTTGTTGCTTGGCTCACTCACATCTTCGATCTCTTCCAATTTCTAGTGCTCGAGTTGAGATCAATCATTGCTAGACGACAAACGCCGAAGTCCAGGCCTATACATATTTCTCCTGCATGCGTACGGAGCCCGTATAGTATAGCTTGTGAGTCCCTCAACAGTGTCAGCGTGCCGAAATCCGTCTTCTCACGGGATAGCATCTCTCCATCGACGCGTTCAATTCCACGCATTTACTAACCTACGACAGTCCACGTCCACCAAAGCCCATATTTATCGCATTTTAGTAAGGTACCATATCAATAGTTTTCTGGCGCCAATTGCCTCACCCTGCCACGAAACGTCGCACAGGGATGAAATTGCGACATTGGGAGCACGCAATTCGCCCCGCGTCTGAGAGAATATTCTCACCAAGATAACAACCTCGAAAAGCACCTTTACCCCAAATAAGTAATTCTCGATATCGCTATTGGTCCGGTAGAGTTATTTGATTGGTTTGAATATTTCATTGCATGAATCGAACAAGTTAAACTGCAGATCTGCGAGTGCCTACAGATGCGCCTTGGACATCTGAATGGCCGCCAGTAAGACAAAGGACAGAGGAACGTAGTGGTCTGTCTATCTGATACAAGAGACTAATTCTCAAGCTATACCATATCTATGATCGGACTCCAGATCTGTAGTTCCCCGACGTCGGTCGTCGCATCAAAGTGTCGTCAAATCATGCAATACGCCAAGCAAGCACTATCTCTCAATGTGCACATGGCACCCACGTCTAGTGTCACCCAGTCCGATAAAGAACGCATCTAGCCTCTCTAGATCCCAATTTTCGGATCCTTGCCTGCGTTCGCATATGCTTTAAAGCCCCTGGCCCATCGCTTCAACCGTCCTGCATGATCCTTCATCTGCACATCCATCACAATGTCTGTCGCCAAACAAAAGAAGTGGTATCATATCCAGTGGTATTCTGATACAGATACACCCGAGGAACGCAAGTTTATTATCAAGCTTGATCTTCTTATCGTCCCGTATGCTGTGATAGCTTATTGGGTAAAGTACATCGATCAGTCGAACCTGAGTATGTGTCCATCCATTATCCCGTTTTCTTTCCAGCTTTCTAACCAACTTTTCATAGACAATGCATATGTTGCGGGCCTCAAAGAGGACTTGGGCTTCAAAGGCAATGAACTCGTTCAACTACAGACATTCTACACCATTGGCGCTGTCTTGGGCCAGATCCCCTTCTTCTTTCTTCTCACCTACGTTCCCATCCATTGGCTGATCCCTGGCTTGGACGTCTGCTGGGGAATCTTTACACTTCTTCAATACCGAGTCAACAGCTTCGCTGAGCTCGCCGCTTACAGATTCCTCGTCGGATGGTTTGAAGCAGCTTTCTTCCCGACTATGCACTACCTCTTTGGCTCATGGTACAGAGGCAACGAAATTGCTCGCCGTGGCGGCATCTTTTATGTCGGTTTATCTCTTGGGACACTCACCGCCGGCCTCATTCAGGCTGGTGCTTCAGCTCGACTCGATGGTGTGAATGGATTGGAGGGTTGGCGCTGGATGTATATCATCTGTGCGCTGGTCACTATTCCGGTTGGCATTGCGGGATACTTCGTTATTCCAGGAACGCCTGATCAGCCGAACCGCCGCGTTTTGAACCAGCATGACATCGATGTTGGTGAACAACGACTCAAACGTGCTGGTCATAGCAGCCACGGCAAGATGAAGTTGGGGCACCTCAAGAAGGTCCTTCTGTCACCCCAATTCTGGGGCATTATTCTCGTGGATGTACTATTCTGGAATGCTGGAACTCATAGTAGTGCTGGCTCATTTCTTTTGTGGATTAAGTCTCTGAATCGCTACTCAAAGGCCAAGGTCAACGAGTTGGGTACTATCGCACCAGCCTTGGGCATTTTTTACACCCTATTCGTTTGCTTTTCGTCAGATCTTGTATTGGGACCTGCGTGGGCTATCACTGTTTCTACAGTCTGGAATGCTCTTGGTCTTATTATTCTCACCATCTGGAACGTCCCAGAATCAGCCCTCTGGTTCGCATATTCGACCATTTACGCGTCAGTCGCGCTGTCTAGTGTTCTTCATGGCTGGGTCAATACGCAACTTCGAGCATCTCCAGCTGAACGGTCTTTCACGCTTGTCCTGATCAACGCGATCTCACAGTCTACAACAGCTTGGACACCTTTGCTTGTCTTCCCAACTGTCGAAGGACCTCGTTTCCCGAAGGGTTACCCATTTGCGTTGGGCTGTGCTATCGGTCTGCTTATTGCTACACATGCCCTTCACCTGTGGCTCAAGCACCGAGAGTAAGTGGACCCAATCCCTGACATGAAACACCAGCTAACAATTGGCAGTCCTCAAGCTGAAGCCCCTACTCAGTTTTTGTCCGAGGAAACCGGTGATATCTCTTCCGATACTGGATCTAAGACTGCCAACTCCAAGACTGCATCCGTCAACTGAAATTTGTCTGTCTGTTGACGAGTGCTGTCCTGGATGAGATATGTTTGGCTTGTTGGATTTAAACGTCTTGATAGGAACGAGAGGTCGGGAGCAAAACAACGTGTTCTAGGGTTAAATGACCGCAAAATAGAACGATGAACTTCTTGAACATGCCAGGAGATATAATAGGATGATAATCAAAGAAAGCCCGCCGTTTCATTTGCTAAATTCTGTGATCCTGCCGATTGAGCGGTCCTCTACCGGGTAGGCAATACCGTAGTTGGGATGCTGGCCCATGACTCGCGGGTAGCTCCAAAACAGGGGATTAAGTGTTCACTAACGACATTGGGGAAGCCGCTGAAACCCCTGTACACCATCAACTACCGGTGCAAACCCCGATCGCATTCCTCGCGAGAAAAGGCAGTCTTGGTGATGAACGGGCACGCGATTATGAGATGCTCGTCGCGCTTCTTACTTTCTTACCGGCAAGAGATGTCAGCATTTTTCGGATGAATATTGTTGCCCATCGGTCTTTTATGCCGAAGCACTTTCGTCTCAGCCAGTGGAGTTATTCCCGAAACCTTGCTGTGCCGCTTCACCAGAATCGGGTCCGGCCGAAGGCCAATCATTCGGCCGTTAGGAAGAATGACGTCTCGCGACCACGGTAAGAAGAAAACTGAACCATGGTGTTCACCTTCCCATGTATTACTGAACATTGCCTGTGATACCCTCATCTGGAAACTCCGCACCTCTCGTTCCGTTGTTCTGGCTAGGCAAACCGCGCTGTAAACATACCGCGGAATTATCCCCGAGATAATCCCAGCCATCAGCAAAACTTGATCGGCCAAGCAAGCTGAATTCTTGGTTGCTCCAACACAAGCTCCACGCTTTTATTCCCAGCTGAATCAAGGAACGATGTCATACCTAGAGGCATTGCCCGGCACATCGGCAAACAATTCTCTCTTAGATACTTCCAGAGAATGAACTCCACTGATCAACCCTCTGCTGACACTCACTCAACATGGCAAGCCTGGGGTACCCCAACTTTGAGAAGCCAGAGGAAAAGCGGACACTCCGCAGAGTGCGAGCATCTCCATTGCAACAACAGATCACACGACAGATGCGAAAATGACTCGATGTCAAGACTTTGAAGCTCTAACGTAACATGAAAAGCATCGGAGCCGCATGCCGATGTTTGTTTAAACTGCTGCCTGTCGCTGAAAGATCCTTGTCACGAGAATAAAACATGGGAATTACCACTCAACTCCAGGAAATCTCCGCTTGGACCCAGTATAATCTCAGAATGAAGGCTGCTAATTGGAGCGCATAAACGAAACATGGGGGAGTCTAACATGTCTCCACCACCTCCAATTCTCAACCTGGGGCAACAGTTGTCGATGACACTGCTTTTTGAGTTGGGAGGGCATAAACAACATTGGAGATCTGTGATTAGGAAGGAAAAGAATGCGGTCAATTTTAAATCTGGAGAAGTGTTTATTTGGCTTCACGAGGAAGCAGGAGGAGTGATCTGCTTGGCATCTGGTATCGCGTTGAGATCAATGACCAAGTTAAGATCCAGAGCCTCACGGAAACAACTTGACCAACGGCCATGTTTCCGCCCCTCGCCCGAAGTAACCACGCTAATTGAAACGCTTTGATAATGAGCAAATACGGTTATCCGATGTAGATCTCACGTCTCATCCTCCACACAACCAGTCACTTGCATCAAGTATAAATGCAACACTCGCCCACGATATCATCGTCAGATTCCCAACTTCCAAGCCTAATGCCAAATACCAAACATGGAGCGACTTCCAGGTTTCAATGTTGCGAATCACTTTGAGAAGCGTCAGCTTCTCATCGCTATTAATTGTGTCGCTGCTCTGTCGATCTTCTTCTTTGGGTATGACCTCATCACTTTTCCCAATTTCCATGCTTTAGTCTTTTAGCTAACAATTTTAGATATGACCAGGGAATGATGGGTGGTGTCAACAACTCTAAAGACTACATCGACTTGATGGGCTTTGGCTACGTTGACGAAGAGACCGGCGAACCTGTCATTACCGATAGTCTCCTCCAAGGTGGCATCGTGTCAGTCTACTATCTCGGAACTCTCTTTGGCTGTCTGTTCGGAGGTTGGGTAGGAGACAAAGTTGGACGTATCAAGACTATCGCTATTGGAGCAGCCTGGGCTATTGTTGGTGCGGCGCTGCAATGCTCAGCTCAAAACCACGACTGGATGATCTGCTCGCGCGCAGTCAACGGCATAGGTAATGCGCTTCTACCAAGGTGGACATCCAATATTTTACAGTGTTACTGACGGTAGGGTCTAGGAACCGGCATTCTCAACGCCATCGTACCAGTGTGGGCTACTGAGACAGCAGAACATACCTCGCGAGGCCAATTCATCGCAATCGAGTTCACCCTCAACATCTTCGGTGTGGTGGTGGCTTACTGGTTGGAGTTTGGTCTCTCGTACATTGAAAATAACAATTCTGAGTTTGGATGGCGTTTCCCCATCGCCTTCCAGATCCTGCCTTTGCTTGTCCTGCTAGGATGCGTCTGGTTCTTCCCCGAGTCTCCTCGCTGGCTTGTCAAGGTTGGCCGAGATGATGAAGCTCAGTATATCCTTCGCCGCCTCCGTGGGTCAAGTGAAGCGGATCTTTCCCGCGCTCACGCTGAGTACACCGACATCAAGAACATCGTACAGCTTGAGAACAAGGAGTCTTCTAAGAACTCTTACTTGCACATGTTTTTCGGTATTGGATCAGGTGAACTACATACTGGTCGCCGTGTTCAACTTGTCATTTGGGTAAGTCCATATGCTACTATCACATGGCGTAACTAACAAGTCCAGCTTCAAATCATGCAAGAATGGGTCGGCATCGCGGGCGTAACAGTGTACGCCCCTACAATTTTCAGGATAGCCGGGTTTGACACACGTAAATCCCAATGGATCAGTGGCCTCAACAACATCTTCTATATGTTCGCGACGCTCATCTGCGTCTACACACTCGATCGCATCGGCAGAAGATGGACGCTTTACTGGGGTGCCGTCGGTCAAGGCATAGCCATGTTCCTCGCTGCTGGATTCTCCAAACTTGGTCAAGAGGCACGAAATGCCGGTGATATCGACAAAGCTAGCTCATATGGCGCTGCAGCTGCTTCCTTCGTGTTCATCTTTACTTCGGTCTTTGGAGCTACCTGGTTAACAGTCCCTTGGCTCTACCCTGCTGAGATCTTCCCACTGCAAGTTCGGGCCAAGGGTAACGCTTTCGGTGTTTTCGGCTGGTCTATTGGAAACGGATGGTTAACTCTTCTATGTCCCGTCATGTTTTCGGCTATTGGCGAGAACACGCTTCACATCTTTGGAGCCTGCAACATCATCGCAATTCCCATGGTCTGGGCATTGTACCCCGAGAGCAACCAGCGCACTCTCGAAGAGATGGATCTGCTATTTGCAGCTGATACGCCTTGGGTTTGGGACGCTGAGAAGAAGTTCAAGGAGTTGAAGGAGAAACAGCCTGGACTTGTGACTGCTTCTGCTCATAACAGGGATGTGATGGATGTTGAGCCTGGCGTTAAGGCTAGCTCTGGAGATGAGGTGAACATGAGTGCATGAAGAATGTATGACAGATTACTCTAGTTAGGTCTTGTAAGCCAAACCTGTCATTGTAATTGATGCCATCACTACACGCCATTTGTAAAAGGGTACTCTAGATTGACTAAATAGAAATGGTCAGGATGATGTCCATAGATGTTCGATGAATAAAGAGACTGACAGAGTCTTCTCTCCATTGTCAGATCCATAATCACGACTCTAGAATGCCTTCTCAACCAATAAGATTCAGCCCCGTTGGCTCAGTGGTAAAGCGTATCACTAGTACCTTCACACGAAATGATAAGATCACTGGTTCGATTCCAGTACGGGGCAATTGGTTTATTATGTTTTGCACATATACCTCATATTCTTTTTTATCGTCGTGGTAATTTCAGTGGCGCAGAGACCACTGCTCTTTTTGCCTTGCTTACTTGTATTTCTTTATGCAGCCCTATTTCTCTCTTGCAGTAGGGATGGAATTAACATTTTCATGTTCATCTCGACAATCGCGTCTCTTTGCGCAACAGGTCTCTCACGTCAACCCGGCGTCTGCAGTTCAGGCGGTGACTTGAATTGCATCAAGTCAATCCCAAAACTCGTCCCAGGTCCCCTCATGTATTTGATCGCCCGACACCACTCCAGTTCCCTCTTCATATCTCGACCTGCAAAATAACTCAGCAACGTGGCTTGAGCATTACATGTTATCTGCGGACCGAATGTGCCATTCTCACTCCGATAGCAGTACTCAACACTTTGACAAAGCATACGAGCAATATGGTCAGCATCTGCCTGAGTCGGTGATCCCTTCTGTGTAGAGCCAGCGGGGGTTCCGTCAAGAGAGGATGAGACATCGGAGCTTCCAACTTTTTCACGGAGAAGCAAGATGGTTTCGAGAATGTCCAACATGATGCTGCAGCAGAGGATCCACGGGCTGGCCCACTCCACAGACGAGAAGATCAGAGCGAATGGAAATAACTTATCTGGATATCCATCGTCTGCTGGATTACTCACTTTAGAGGGGACAGACCAGAATAGCGGCGTTTGGTTGCGAGCCGCAATGTTGCGATGTACGAGGGCTCGCCAATTCTCAAGAAGATAGAACTTCTCAGTCAGGAGATCGACGTATCTTGACAGTTTTTCATCATCTGCCTCATCACTTAAAGCAGAGGCATAAGCTTCAGCCATGACTGACGGGATGTCAATGGTCATGTCGAGCAGTGCACCAAAGGACTCTGGGGCAACCCACGGGCCAATGTGCTTTCGCCAAAGATCGGGTTCAAGATTGAGAGGTTTTTTCTGCGACAGGGCTTGGATTACCTGAGATTGTTAGCATATACTCTGGGGTTGGTCAGGGAGCTTGTCTTACACAGATCACGCAAAGGCGCCGACACAAGTCGTTCCAGCTCGAAGTATTTGTGGCAGGTACAACTCGGTGACGAAGGATCTCAGATACGCCTTGGGCGTGGGCGTTCCAACTTGTGCTTGCGTGGAACAGGAAGAGCTGGTTAAGGTCAGTGAGACTCTGAAACATCCCAAGTATCTTGAACTTACCTCACATGTTGAAAGAATGACAATAGCGGCAAGGCTCTCGTCGTTATTACCGATGCACGGACAGTCAAGAACGTGGATGACCTTGGACAGTGCATGGTTGTATAGCTCAATCGCCTCATCATAAGACACGCCCACTTCACCGGACAGCCTAATCTGAATCGCAACAAATGCTACGAGTGAGTGGTCCAGAGCCTCACTAGGGCCTTCCATATTACACACAGCCTTCAACCATGACGATGGCGTTGAACTGTGATCCTCTTCGCTGGTGGTATACCGTCCTTGCGGAAAATAAATGCTAACCGCAATGGAAAGCGCTTGTGATCGAAAAGTCGGCACATCATATATTTCTTTCGAGTTTATTTGGCAACGCATTCGTTGTAGCAAGCTCAACCAGTTGGTCTGCTGCTGCGACTGTATGACTGAGAGGGCGGAAACGTTGGGCTGCGTCGGAGTCCGATGGACCCATACGGTAGGTTGATTGCGGACACCACGACAGATAATTCCGGCCTTGGTGCAACGCTGACACCGAGGCGACGTCAGGTCGCACTGAAAACTCTTTAGTAATGAATAGTTGTCGCAAGGGAAGTGAGTCAGACCTTGACGCGACGTCGTTTGCAATCAGAGCATGCCTTGGATCTAGAAACACCAACCATGCTTATTAACAAGGCTAATAAACAAAGAACATGGCCTCGAAGTTTTCGATCAATGGATGCACTAGGCTATATGTAGTACTATACCTCGAGAGCCTCGACAGGGATATCTCTTACAGTAACTGCGTATAACGTGGTTTGAAGGGGAATGTTTAAGGGACTAAGAGACAACGCAGCAGAGAGATGTCAGCTCGCGTTTTAGCGGGTATCTAAGGGTTAGAAGCCGAGAGTCTAAGCTGCATTCGGAATCATCCTTCGAGATAACCGACAGGGATCAAAGCTTAGCGTTGAGGCCGAACACTCTCCGATGAAGCTATCCCTTATTCGGAACCATCCCGCGAGAATTGGCCAAGGGTCGAATTTGTAAGATAACGAGCATGATGTAGATCATTGCGAATTGAAACAGCTATATAATAAGTAACTTAAGCATGTAGAACATTTAAACCATCAAGTCACATTTGTATCGAGTCCGAACACCTCACAGTCGGCCACCAGCCTTTCAAAACGCAGCAATGGCCGCCTCAGAACCAAGTCGTCATCAATCCCTCTCTTCCCCCGCCTCTGACGACGACCGCCCTTCCCAAATCGAGCAATATAGCGAAAAAGCCCCCTCGCAGCAAGAAGGGACATCAGCACCAGACTTTGGTCCTCCGCCTGATGGAGGACTACAAGCTTGGCTAGTTGTTACTGGAGGATTTTTTGCTGTATTTGCCAGTTTTGGGTGGATTAACTGTACGTGGCTCTCATCTCTTTGATGGTGGAGGGGAAGCTAACAAAGGATTAGGTATCGGCATATTCCAAGATTACTATGAGCAGAACCAACTCAAGTCTTACTCTTCCAGCGATGTAGCATGGATATCATCTATCGAGTCATTTATGCTGTTTTTCTGGGTACGTTTGGCCACTCATCCTTCTCGGATTCAACTGACGATCAATAGGGCCCAGTGGTCGGTTATATGACAGATAATTACGGCCCTCGTATTCCCATCCTGATCGGCTCATTCCTCCACGTCTTCGGTCTAATGATGACATCCCTATCGAAGAAATATTATCAGATTATTCTATCTCAAAGTATCTGCAGTGCATTAGGCTGTTCATTTCTCTTCTACGCGCGTGAGTATTCCCCTTCAGATCTCAACCTACACTACTGACGACACCCAGCCATCGCCGCTGCTGGAACATGGTTCAAGCGTCACCGTGCCATCGCATTTGGAATCATTACTGCTGGATCCAGTCTCGGTGGTGTCGTCCTTCCGATCATGGTGAACAAGCTTGTTGTCCGAGTTGGCTTCGGTTGGGCGATGCGATCCGTGGCTTTCCTTTTCTTGGGATTGCTGGTCATCGCAAACGTTACTATCAAGTCAAGACTGCCACCGCCACGAAGAAAGTTTGACATCAAAGACTTCATCACCCCGTTCAAGGAAATGCCATTCCTCCTTTTGACTGTCGCTGGATTTATGCTTTACCTTGGCTCCTTCTTGCCGTTCAACTTTATCATTGTTCAAGCGAAGGAACTTGGCGTATCGGATAGCCTGGCTCAATATCTGGTATCCATCATCAATGCCGCTTCGTAAGTCACTCTACCACGCTTCCCCTACCTCAGCTAACAAACTGGAAGCACCTTTGGCCGTCTTGTTCCCGCATATTTCGGTGATCGAATTGGCGTCTTCAATGTCATGATCCCTTTGACACTGTTGGGAGGCATCTTCACTCTCACAGTATGGCTCACAGCACACTCCACAGCCTCTGTTATTGCGTTTGCTGCTCTGTATGGGTTCGCATCGGGCTGTACCTTATCTATCGTACCGGCCATGGTTGCTAGCTTCTCAGATGTTCGCAGCATAGGAACTCGCAATGGCGCGCTCTACGGTGTTGCTGCAATTGGTGTCCTCATTGGAAGCCCCGTCGCTGGAGCAATTGTCAGCGCAGAGGACGGCAATTTCTCTGGATTAATCATCTTTTGCGGTGTTACGATTCTGGCGGGTGCCGTGTTTGCTATCATGTCGAGACAGGCGTTGACCGGGGGCCAATGGCTGAAGAAGGTTTAATATATAGCAGACACCTTTATCACTTTCTCACGAGGTAGTTGGACTTTTTGACGATACTGCAGAGAGATCAAAGACGGATAGACAATGTGTATAATAGTTCAAAATAGACAGGGAATCAGGCAATCCTCATCATGTAGTAAATAGCATCAATCAGTAGTAAGAGACTTTAGCTTGGAAATTTGAGTTTGCTGTGCCCTGTCCATGAGGTTTTCTAATAAGGTTTGCTATTTGTGCACCACTTCACAATCTTCGTGACTACCAATTAGTTGACTATCGCCTCTTATCAATTATCCATGGACTTGACCACCACCGCAGCTGAGCCAGCCCACAAAGGAATCCTTAGAGATGAGACAATCATGCTCCGCTGGATATTTGGCTACTCTCACGATGCGAAATTGCTTAATGGCGCGAGCTGGCCCGACATCCCTCAGACATCTGCACCACGCAGGCTCAATTCCGATATCAAGGACCTAGGATTTCTCAGCATTGATGTTGACCATTTCAGAGTAGAAAATGGTGTAATAAAACGAGTCGAGATTGGTTTGTCCTTCCTAAAAGCACAAGCTCTACAACACCTACACGGAAAATCTACGCAAGGCGGCGACTTGGCATCTGGTGTCATCAAATCTCATCATTTAGTGTTTGGCCACAAGAAAGCATTCTCATGGAAAAATTACCACTTTTTATTCGGGAAAGCGAGGCCGATCAAGCTGTCGGGTGTAGGAACTGTGCTTGAACGGCTCACTAGGAAGCCTTATGTTCTTGTTGTTCATGGGGGAAAGCAGGAGTTTTCACTGCTCTCACTGCTGAACATCAAACTTGAACCTGTCTTCATTCTCGACACTGTCAAAGCAGCTCAATTTCCACTGCAGTTGTGGTACAGGAACAGCCTGAAGCAGCTGTTAGAGGAGTTCGAAATACCCTACTCGCACCTTCACGTAGCGGGAAATGACGCACATCTCACGCTCCGAGTGCTTCTCATGATAGCCGTCAGAGACGCTGAGGTCCACCTGGCAGGGAAGCGTCTGCCTGACTGGGTTCCGGTCTTCAAAGCTGTTGCTCAGTCTCCTTTGCCTCCGAGACCCCCGACCAAGCGAGAGATAGCGGCCATGGCTGAAGCCGAAGCTGAGCGGCAGATGGCGGTCAAGGGAGGAGAACCATAGCGTTGGATGATTGCGAGTCGCTTTACCCACAAGACTAGTCCTTACGCCTTATCGACCGAAGCCAAGATTGCGCTGTTGCGTAGAAGGCTCTTGAATGGACGCTGAACGAAGAGGGTCTGAATTCTTTTCATCACAAGTTTTACACAGTGGAGTCGGCATTCCAGGAGGTGGTACAAGAGGAGCTTGATGCCAATGATACACAAAATACTAATTAAATGGATGTCATTTCTATGTACTCCGACCTTTTATCATGCCCTCTAAGCGCCGTTAAAATATGCATGTGATGTTCAATGTTCAATTTGGTGGTCACTTTTGCAATTCTTTGCGTCCCTTATTTTATTAGTTTCTGAAAAGCCTTTAGTCTCGATCGTTCAGGAGAGGTTCGCCTTCGCCACCTTCGTTTTGAACTTCGTCCTGCTCTTCATGCTTCTCAATCAATGTACTTCCCGGAGGCGGGAAGTTGGAGAATAAGAGAACCCCCATGGCCAACAGAGCAATAGCCTAGTACCCGATTAGTTGTATTCACCGAATACTTGGACAATAGTAACTCACCGCATTGCAGAAGAAAGTGGCATATGCTTTGCCAACCTCAGCCAAACTGGCAAAGATGAAGCCAAACAAGCCTTGAGTAGCTAGTCGCGCTACGTTCTCGACCAGGGTGACAGCGTTGAGGGCATCAGCGCGCTGCGAGTCTGGGCACATCTGTGTAATGACGCCTTTTGCTGCTGGCGCTGATCCGGAACCGAATGGGAGAAGAAAGGCAGCTGTTCTGTTAGAGAAATGTTCAGTAGGGCATTGCAAAAACGTACCAAGATAGATATGCCACGGCTTAGTTGCGAATGCAGCAACTGTAGTAAGCAGACCATCTACTAGTAAACTCCATCTGAGGAAAACAAGATCGAAGAGACATCCCTCGTCCTCTTTGCTGCGGCTGACTGCCTCGTACGGCTCATGATCAGCCTGCTCTCCCAAGGTAGCATCAAATTCTCCAGCCTCCGTTGGGATATGCCCCGGTTCTACCTCATCATCGCTGTTTGGTTCAGATCTAATAACACGACCTCGCCCCCAAGCGATGATCCTCGGGAACAGTAGAATCAGGAAGAAGCTTCTCATGAACGCGAACTCGGACATGAGCCAACCGTTATCACCCTGACTAAAGTTGAACGCCGCTGTTGCATACATCTGAATGAGGAGAGGTGCGTAACCAGTGGCGAGGACAGAAACGAATATGCCGCTGCAGAGGAAGATGACGCCGAAATGCTTCTTGACTCTCCCATCGGGGAGGCGTAATTTCTGTGGTGTGAGAATTTTGAGCGGCGCGAGAAAGCCAGAGACGCCTTTTTGACCGTTCTTTCCGCCATTGGACATTGAATCTGGTGAGATATATGGTAAGGCGCACCAGACGTAGATGCCCGCGAGGATGAAGGAGATGAACGCAACGTCGAAAGGAGCTCGGATATCGATCGCGTCACCTATCATACCACCACTCAAGTATCCAATCGCCTGGCCTAACATAATGGCGCCTTGCAGCTGTCCAAATACTGCTGTTCGTCTAATGGGTTCGACAACCTCTCCAGCGATGACATTGACAACAAGACTAAAGCCAATGTTAGCATTTGGGGAGCGTGAGTTTGTGGCTGACTTACATGTACCCAGCTGGCCCGCCCAGAATCGTGATCAACTGAGTCGCTTGGATAATGATCATTCCTTTTTCTCCACCTGCTACGACCCCCAAGATTTGTGTGACCACGCGAGCTGCCGGGATGAGGATCTGACACAAAAGTGCCGCTCGGGGGCCGAACTTTTTCGATGTCCAGCCCGCCACAAAAAGGTTCAACGTTCCTTACAAGAGTCAGTATCGCATTCGATATTTGACTTGCAATTGACTTGACCTACCGCAAAAGGTAGTAGACATGCCAAGGATACTGTATTGGGTTGCCGTTCCAGCCGCAATCTCGTCCCGACTGCACCTATCGCCCGGACCATCATAAGGAGGATGCGATTCATAGAACGAATCACAGGTCATTAAGTGAAAGACATAAAACAATCTACAAGTCGTTAGCTTTTCTTCCCTCAATTGAAAAAAAGTACTCACGGAACTTGGGTAAAACTGAACGATAACGTGATGAGAAACCCCGCAAGCAAAATCCGATTCTCGACACTAAAAGCTCTCGATAACCAATTTCTCACTAGTCCTTTACCTTCCCCCTTTTGGGGGAGAAGTGGTGTTGTCTCGTCACTCGCCATTTTGGAGTAAAAATACAATGCCAAGTTTAAAAAAGAATGAGGCGAAAAAGTCTTTGATGATAAATACAATTGCGAAATCGCTATCAATCATTCGGTGAGAGGGGGGGATGGATCTCTTGCTTGATGGGGAATAGCGAGATTAATCGACCGGGATTACTCGGTTATAGCTGTTATCAACTGACGTTATCTGCTCATGCTACTCTTCATTCATTCACTTGATAAGCCATTTTCACATCTCAATGAGATGGACCTGGGCAACTCGGCAAAAGTAACACATTAGCTTTTTGCTGCAGATGTTAAGTTTTGGTGAAGCACGTGACCCATAGCTTGCCCCCACGCTTATTTCTCAAATTTCACGATTGCAATAACATTCCTTCATCATGAAATAACATGGAGCATGTGACTGATGATCGCATGCTCAAGATCTTGAGCGAACTCAAAGAGTCTAGGATTACTCTCGTGGAATGGGAGACTCATCTACTTCAGCGCTTGGGTTACCCTCTGGCATTCAAAGCAGTATGTTCTTAACGTAACAAGTCTTTCATAATGCTGACCTTTGATCACAGGACTTACTGTTCCTGATCCCCGACGAGCAAATAGAGGCTGCTAGACATATCGCTGAAGTAAATGGCTTGAAAGATAACGACCGGCCCCCAAGCTATATGGCTGAACACGCACAGAAGGGATTCCGCTATGTCTTTGGAGAGTCACGTCACAAACTCATCCTAGTACCCATTTCCTGGACTGGCATTCAACAAAAGGAGATCGTACCTGTTGATTCGGCCACACTGCCATGCCCTCTATGGACAGTGCCTATGCCTGCTCTTTGCGCTGCCTACTTGCGCATTCTTATGCGAGCGGAGACTGAAACTATGGTTCGTCTGATGGCAAATGCAGATCTGTCAGGGATCATCGCCTACAGCATGTTCGATATGAGCTATGAGGGGGACTACATGTCTACGCCAGAGGACTTAGAGCATCTAGACGCTGCTGAAAAAGAGAGAATGGTTGGAAAGGATGCTTTAGAGATGGAAAATGCTCTTAGTAGCATAAAGCAATGGCATTTCACAGAAGAGACGGAGTGGGCAAGAGACATGATGCTTCAGTTAGTATCTGGGAAGCTGTCGTATCACGATTTGCAGACAAGAAGTAGATCAACATTGTGATTCAAGCCAAAGGTTGAGAATATGGAGCAAAATTAAATTCGTCCCATCTAAGTTCTCTTTGCTGAAGCCTCTTTTGAACTCTCAGTCTTGTCACGGAAGCTTGTTTAGAACCATGGACCTTATCACAGAGGACATACATAAAAGCTAAGAGAAGGTACAAAGTTTAGTCAATTAAGTTTTATACTCTGATATCAGCTCTCAGCCACAAGTCTCAGCTGCAAATGACACATCTGGCTGCCAACTTAGACATTACACCATAAAGCGACCGCCAGGAACCTAATGCAAGAAATCTGAGAACCCTTACCCTAAATTACACAAAGCTTAGGCAAGTTCAGTGTACTTTAGTCGATCTTTAGGCCAGTTTATTGTACCCTACTCTAAAGTCGGAGTTTTTATCACACCTCCACCCGTATGCCGCAGCTCCCAGCAAACACGAAGGAGGAGGCCGCCCAGGCCTTCTCGCGCATTCTCACAGAGCACAACATCGAGCATGCATTCATCGGCGGGTTTGCCTTGAATGTACTAGGCAGCGATCGCGAGACTCTAGATATCGATGTCGAGGTCGCCATGGACGATGCGAAGCCGAATGAGCTCCGTGGTCGTCTTGTTCAGCTCCTTCGCGATGCCGATCAGCGGTTTGTCATTTCGAACCTTAAGCTCTTTTTTGTTCCGGGCCAGTGGGACTTGCGAGTCCCAATCGAGACACTTGCCCGTGGTATGCTCGGCTTGCCTCGCCGATTCTCGATCCTCCGCCTGAGAGATAGTAAGTACAAGACCCTGATGCTGACAGCCTGCTGTCATTCTACGCGAGGCAAATGCCTCCGCCTAGCTTGACCCAAAGGCCTTTCACTTTTGCCTCTTCTTGCTTGGCCTCTTATACGTTTTTTGCCACTTTGGTCTCCTTTGAAAGTTATCAATCACCTAAATAGAGATCCTTTGTCTCAAAGAGGAAGTTTTCTCCGATATTTATAGAAGCAATTTTATAACCACATTCCGGAGGCGCCTCCTCAAGCAGAAGGCAACCCAATCCGTCGTCTATGGCTCCGGAAGGAGCTTCTTCCGGTCGGTCGGTTGGTCAGTCAGCTGAGCGGTACTTTAACCTTTTTCCTCTTTGATCTGTGAATAGCTTCACTTTTGAGGAACGACCCTGGAGGTTACTGATAAGCTACTGGCCAAACTGACTTGACTAAATATACCCAATGGCCGAACTGCAGACTCCTTGGCAAACCCTAAACTCCTCACTTCAAAAGGTCAAAGCCGAAAGATGCCCTTCTCACTACATTTTCAAGTCACTCCTCAGTTACAGCTTTGCCTAATCACTTGACGTCGCGCTGTGTATTATATATCTGACCAAGCTTTACTCAGGTTCGATTCCTATTCTCCACCCTAGCGTTCTCATTCTCACCAAGATGAAGCGCTCATCTCAGTACATTGGCAGTACGCGCCCTCAGTCTGTGGTCAAGTTCAACTCTGACGTCCGCGATATCGTCTACCTACTCCACTGGCTCCAAGATCATGGCAAGAAAATTAACTTCATCAACTACGACGCTGCATCGCCCGAGAGACTTTGCGATGCTGTCCGAAAGATGCGCGCTCATTGGGTTTCCAATGGCGAAAATACCACGGTCCAGATGCTGGATGATGTCTTCGAGGAGAGCGATAAGGCCAATATTATGAGCAACTAGAGTTCCAGGGTTATTGGGCGATGGAGGCGAGCATGCATAAGAATCTCTAATAGAAGTTAAAACCCTTAGCATCAGTTCTGATTTCATTGTTACTATCACTATGTTGCTGCTCTTAGCTAACATGATAAATGATCGCTTTCGATCACTTGAGCAGATGGGGCCTCAGGGATCAAGAAAAGTCCAGACCTTGACTATAGATTCCTAAGTAGACTCATTAACGAGCACTCTAAAATTCTACTAATTTACCTAAGTAATTTAATTTTCTAGGGGTAACATCCTTAGCTTGACCTTCGTAGGGGGAATAGGGGGTTAGGGGGGTAGACTATTGGTCTTGGAGAATACCGTGGTTAATTAACTGGATCACATGGTTATGCTGTTATGGGGATGAAGTTATTGATGAGACATAGAAAAGCCATGATACTTGGTGCTTTGCTTGTAGTTGATGCTTTATAGTTTATATCTTATGCTGAGGTTGGCGTAGGCCATCTGACCAACTAGTACTGCTATACGGAGAATCATTCTCGCACCATCTAGGGTTGGGATATTCAATCCATAGGATATGTCTGTTCGACTCCTCCTCATCTCTAAACATTCCATCAAGACAATTGTCAATATCCGATGCCTCTTGAAGCTTAGGACAAGCCTCCAAAAGACCATCGACTTCTTCCCTCTCCAGATCGTAGCACCACGACAGGCCCACGGAACCCAAGTTCCTCACTAGCTTCAAGTTCTCAAAGACATCCTTGTCCGAATTACAGTCGTATGAATCTAGCCACATGGTCTCCAGTGTCATCCTATGTGTAGGTAGGAATCTAACCAGAGCCCGATCCACTTCTATTGCCGTTGCCCCACGAAAGAATCGTCGGGTTCATCCTCACCACCATCTGCGATCAATGTTCTCAAATGTGATAGGCTAGACATGGAGTCCATGTCTTAGACATATAGAGGGAAAGGGTCGACCAAGATCAAATACTCTAGTACTTATATATAGGGAAGTAAGGTTTAAAATTTCTATAAATACCTATTAATAGCTTAATACCTAATTACCTAGGTATTTAATTAGGTATATAATATTATATATAAATACTTATTAAATAGTTTTTATAATACTTATAATATATATAAATATTAAAAAGTTTTTATAAATATTTATAAGTAATATTATATTTTTTTTTATATAATTTTTAAAGATAATATTATTATAATATATTTATAATAATTATTTATAATAATTTATATAAAGAAGAATGAATT
Organism: Fusarium dlaminii; assembly: GCA_013186775.1. NCBI lineage: Eukaryota > Fungi > Ascomycota > Sordariomycetes > Hypocreales > Nectriaceae > Fusarium > Fusarium dlaminii. The sequence continues at coordinate 192,802 of JAAOAL010000083.1, read as the reverse complement.
TTAATCGGTTACCAGCATCTAAGCGCGTCCGATAACTAAGACACATAGAATAGAACTTTCCTGGCAGTAACCCAGCCAGGCAACTAGGTTACTAGCCAGAATCCTTCCTACATAAAGGGCCATACAACAAACGCAACTTCTTATTCCCATCCACTATAGGGAATCAACCGCAGTCTAAGATTATCAAGGATAACCCTATTAGGAATAGAATTAACGCTTTTTGCAGTTCTTTTAATTTAATATACAAAAGGGCGCATCTCTCCTATATTCTAGATGCCCTAGACCAGCTTAAATATAAAGGTATGGCAGAATAATTTCCTTAAGGCGCTCTTCTAACTAATATAAAGATATACAGGATCTTACATCTAGTCTTCTATTAGCGCTTTAAATTCTTCCTGCTACCTGCCTCTTACCTTCAAAGATAGGTTATAGCACCTTCCAAAGCAACCTCCTAAGACTTATTTCTACTACTACCTCTGCCAACTTTAACTTCAATTACATTAAACCTCTCCTAAAATCAGCCCTCATCGATAAACTAGATAATGCCCTAATCTAGGATAAACTCTATAATACTATTACCAAATCTACCTTACCTCCCTGACAGGTAGCCTCTTCTATCTAACAGACTCTATAGCTACGCAATACCAGCAGCTTCGCAAACTCATCTAAATACCGCAAATATATAGATAATATACTAAAGGAAGAGCTTGGCCCTATATATATTAGGCTCTGCAATTTTCACAGCATATACTTCAGCGGTATAGCCGACCTTCAGATAACATCCTAAGCATTCTTTAAGCAATGCCTAGGAAGTAGTAATCCACTCTTTAAGGACGGTTAAAAGGGATAGCCCAAAGATATAAACCAGGATAATATGCTAAGCTGGTTTGCTAACTTCAGCAAGAAACTAACGATATTTACAGACAGCCAAAAGTCAATTTTAATGCATTAACATCAATACAGGCTATTAGTAAAGCCTAACAAACTGATTAACAGCTCCGTAGGGAGATAAAAGATAGGCGTTACGTTTATGAATAATCCTTAAGCTGGGAAGGACTCGAGATGCCACTAGTCCCAGATCCTCATACTAGGAGAGCTTAAGAGTAACCCTTCTGCCAATAAAGCTTCAGAGGCCTGGCTTAATCTTGGGAGGTATGCGAGGGAAGTACTTGCTGCATAGGATACCTGTCGCTTCGTCTTGGGCTTTACTATCTATAGATCCCTTATAAGGGTTTAGGTATTTAATCAACTCAGGGGTATTGCATCCGAACAGTTTAACATTAATGATAATAGGCTTCAATTTGTGTTCACAATCCTGGGCTTTCTTTGGATAAATAAGGAGGAACTTGGGTTTAATCCGATAATTATATCGGCAAACCAGGAGCGATTTATCAAGGTTAATCAGAATGGTTTAACCGAGCGGATTATTATTAACCAGGTGATACAGCAGGCGCGTTACATGGCTAGTCGAGCGACAATATATTAGAAAGCCTATCCTGAATAACAGCTAGAGATACTGCTTATTATTAAGGATTCGTGGCAGTACCCTGAACGCAATAAGGAAGGCGACCTATTACATAAAGCAACTAATAAAGGAGTTATTAACATAGCTTGATATTATTACCACGAGGCAGTTCGGATACGCAGGATAGATAATAACATTCAGAGCAATACTCAGCGTAGTCTGGATATCAGGAGAGCTTTAAACTACCGCTCCTCACGCCCAATACCACAGGATAACATCGCATCTAGCATATCAAGGGAAGGGCGCAGCAGCACCAGCGCTAGCAGGAAGCGCTCATCTAGCCAAACAGGCGCCCATCTTCCTTCTAGCAAGCGATCCCGTTCCGTATCTCTAATGAAGGCCGTCAGTACACTACCAAATCGAGTATATCGGCATGTCATTATCCAAGACTATAGGATGCCAATCTATAAGGCAAGCTCCCGATCAGCTCTGCTTACTGCGTTCGAGCGCTGCATCGAGGGACACAAGTCTCTGCATAAAGCAGGCTTCCTCCACCAAGATATCTCGATCAATAATCTCATAATAAATGAGGACGACGATAATCCTTCGTGGCCTTCTTTCTTGATTGACCTTGACTTAGCTATTGAAGAGTCACGAGATACCATATCAGGAGCGAAGGGTAAAACCGGGACGAGGGCCTTTATAGCTATCGGAGTGCTTCTTGGCGAGCGGCACTCCTTTATACACGATCTAGAATCATTCTTCTAGGTCTTATTTTAGATATATATTCATTATAACAGGCCCGGCAAGAGTAGAGTTATTCCACGGTTTAATAAGTAGAACTTTATAGAAACGGAGGAGTTGGCAATCTCCAAGAAGGGGGTAATTGACGACAAAGGAGATTTCCTGATAATTTTAAAGGCGAGCTGCACATTATACTACCACCCTATAATCCCATAGGTCAACCGGCTACGGAAAGCGGTATTTCCTAATGGTAGCAGGTAGGAGCGAGAGGACAGGGTATTATACTCTCGGATAAGGGATATTCTTCGGGAGGCTAGAGAAGACCCCAAAGTATTGGCGGATAGTAACGTTGTGGATTGCCGTTAAAGAACACTTTGCAGCAATGTCAATATGTCTTTCAGGCATTTGTTATACCTTGAAGCCCAGAAGGAACAGCATAAACCTATCCTAACTTTGTCGTCCAGGAACGAGACCTGACATAGCTACGCAACCGTCTTCGCAGCCGACCAGATGGCCAGGTCCCAATCACAACGAAGTTAGCACGTGTTACCCGAAGAGTACTTAAGGAAGCAAGGCCACTCATCTTTCCAGAGCCATAACTTCCTCCTTTCATCTCACAGTCACTCGACCCTCATTCTCCCTCCGCTTCCCGATTTCTAGGTCGCCAATCTTTACACAGGCAATCATGAACTTTACTTATCATCTAGATTCAGTGGTAAGTCAACGATCGACTCTATTGATAGGGTTAGGCTGATATTTGGTAGCGGATGCTGGCTTCAAACCCGTCTTTTGTCAACCAGACCACAGAAGGAGAAGGAGCTCAGGGCGTCCTGATAATCCAAAGAGAAAGCAACGCAGAATTGCCTGAGGCTAGAAAGACGGGGAAATAAATTGGAAACCTTTTTTTGAATAGGCATCAATAAGCAAGGAAGCCTAACTAGTCTTAGCTATTCAGTCTGTACGAAATGGCCCAGATCTTAAAGTCCGAGCTAACGTCCCTAAACTGGCCTTCGTCGTGTCGATTATGTCGATGTTCACTTTTGTAAAAACTCCAGTAGGCACTACTCGCTATCGCTAGAGATATCGATATATAGCCTACTCCTCCTATCAGACGCCTCCAAGGATGACTCTCTGTCTTCTGATTGCTGAATTAATGTCCTTTTTCTCTTCCTTATTTCCGAGCTTTCTGACATTTCTTGGGAGATATGCCGGCGAGGACTAGCATTCTCAAGAACTATAACGTAGACTGCGTAGTACATTGGTTTTTGAGGATTATCAGCCCCCACGCTTGCCAGATGTTCACAACCCTTCACCATGACGACAATGATATTTCGCCCATTGAACAGCTGACAACGTGCTCTATCAGTCGATTTCTCGTACTCATCCTCAAGAGATTTGAGGCGTTCATTCGTATCTTCCTTAGCTAGCTTCTCCAGGTCAGAATAAGGCCTAAAGCAACAGCGAGAAGCCAGAGAATTAAGCCATATGGATAGAACCAAGTCGGTTTCTATGGAGGCTCCAGACTCATTCCTGCACAGCTTGAAATGTAATAATAGAGGTATGCCAGGCTGTGTTTGGCTCTCCTGAACTGCTGGATCAAGCTCAACGCAATCGAGTCTGGGTCCAGGAGGTGGATGGCACGTCAGAGGCTGGCTTGGAACAGAGAAATTGATCCTCGGTATAGATTCTATCAACCTGATGGTCGTGCTGCTGCATTTTGACAATAGATGTATTCGCAGGCCCGGACGCTTGCGAAATCGCTGGGTTGTAGACCGCTGACCACGATGGCTTACTGCCAGGTGAATTTTCAGCAGTTCAGATGACTCCTCCATCAAATCTGCGTCAACCAGGAATACCCGGTCATAAGACGCCCTCCAGTACGTCGTTAAGATGTCTGTCTCGTCGTTCTCATCTACTGCAATGCACACCAGCTTGCCTTCGTACATAAATTCAGTGAACAGAAGGGATGTTTCCTCATGCTCAAGCCCTGGGAATGCAGGAGGTTTCCTTTAAACGAGCATTTCAACCTGCAGTCCGCGGCTCGTCAGTTGGGGAGGGCTCCTCCGTGCCAGTGCCTGGGATAAAGGCTCCGGTAAGCTTTTGGCTGGTTCGATTCTGTCGTACGGGCATTGTATGGTTTCCGACATTGATAACCCTTTTGTCTGAAAGAATCCAGGCTCTAGAGCTGCTGGTGCAAGGGACTCGTCGATATCTTGAGACCCTTGGGTCGTCCAGAGTAAGAAGGAGTAATCCTCATGCTCCCTCAGGATTTCACTCAGGAGCCGTCGGAAAGCTTTCCTCCCTTCTCCATATAACAAAGGCATATTGACGTCCAAAATTCCTAAGAGACAAAATACCTCATCTTCATCCCTTGTTGTTCTCCGCTGTGAAGCCCACGACATCTTTTGGGCGATCGAACACTTCTGCAGACCGTCCCCATCAAGGAGGACACTACTAGGTATGCCTGTGATGTCTCTGATGGTTTCGTGTAAACTCCATCTCGTGCCAATGTCGGTCCAATCCTTGGCATAGAACTCGACTTTGGAGGGAGCAATCAGCTCTTGAAGACACCATCCGCGAGTAAACCACCGAGCATCTTGAAATTCGTTTCATGGAAACCCCGGGGCCAACCGAGGCATATCTTCAAGGAAAACATAGCATACAGCTGAATCCCGATACCATGCATACATTGAGTTGATGGCCTCTGAAAGTTCCGCACTGCTTCTCTTGTCAATGCAGCAGGTATCAATCCAAACCCAGTCGATACCATCACTCTTAGCCTGTTCACAACATCCTAGGATCTTACTCCATCCCTTCTTCTTCGAATGTTCGTCGGGTTCTTGGAGATCTTGAATCGTCACTTCATCTTCCTCGGCTCCCCATGTGTGTGATAGAATGGCATAATCCCCGGTCGATGGGGACTTTGATTCCGTCTGCAACTTGTATACGTTGAGAAGCCGCATCTCATTTAGAGGAATTGTAGGCTGTACTGATCTCGCTGAAAAGAAATCTGAAATTTGTAGGAATGCTAGATTTTAGACTGCGCGAACCTGTGATCGTGATGGCGAAAGTCTTGTCTCGCTGTCGTCAGACATTGGTGCCTGATGCAGGGGAGCCTAACGAAAGAATGAAATTTATGCCAGCCGGGAGGACGGGCTGTCCAATCGCGCCCGCCACCCAAGACCAACGATAAGCCACCTCAGCTCGGCCAAGGCAAAGTGCAGGTTGGACGACGAATTGTAGGACTGTTTTGGATTTCCGACTGCGCATGAGAAATCAGATTGACTTCCCTTTGCATAGAATATATGTAACAGCTCAAAAATAAACGTGAGATGATATTTTGTTCGCTACTGGAGTCTTTAGGTGACGGATCATCTTCACTTTGTCGTAGCATTGCGTCCTTGTCTTCTAGTAAGTGACTTTGGTGGAAGCATGTGTTCACAAACTTGGCCTTGTTATCAATAGTGAGATACCACGAAGACCTGAGTTTACTCTATGAACCGCATGGGTTACTGATCCCAAGCACGCAATTGCTTTGAGATACGGGATACATATGTATGTAGAAGCCATAGCTAGTCCGCCCGAGCGGGTAGCAAATACAACCAGAAACGTCAGAAGTCTCCTGGCCTTTCCGGCGTTATGTATTACTGAGACTGATAATGCTATAAATCACGGACGTTGCAGACTTCTCTCGAAAGCCCCTTCCAAGTGTTCTAGATATTGCTTTTCTGCAGTGGTAGGTCTGGGGCACTAATCCTTAATAATAACATATGCTGATATTGTTTTGACAAGATCTTGAAGACATTCAACAAGCCCGCCTATAAGACTGCGATTGAAAGCCCTTCCCTTATGATGCATTAATATATGGAAGAATACTACTACCTGTCTGGACAGTATTGATCCTAATCATCAGGAACAACCCCCCAGCTACCACAGTTTGGATAAGACCAATCATAACTATTTCGATGGATCTTGCAGCCATAATAGTTATCGAAAACCTGAAGTTTAGGGCATTCTGCTTGTAAATCTTCCCGTTCTTCATCAGTCAGAAGCCGACCGACCTCTAAATCGAGAAACTCCAACTTTTTTGCCTTTTTGACTGCCTCCAAAACACCGATGTTGAGATCATGGTGGCCGGTGATACTGATGCTCTCCAAAGTATTAGATTGAGCGGTAATCATGTCGTATATAGCTGTCTCTACTTCAAGTGAGTGAACAGGGTCACACTGGCGGTGGCTCACTCCTTTATAACGCTTGAGTCGTGGTGGACTTAGGCGGGCCAGAGCATGGATTGATGGCCAGATATCATATACATGTCCCAGATAAACCTCTTCGACTACAGGTAGTCGTTCCAGGAGTTGAGGGATAGTAGTAGCCTTCGTCGTCGTGAGCCAGTTGAGGTCATAACGTTGTGGATTGCCGTTAAAGAACACTTTGCAGAGCCCCATATCTGGGATGCGTCCAAAAGACTCTCCAGATCGAGATGTCCAGAAGAGTCAATTTTCAGTCGTTGAAGTGAGGGACATCCCTTAGAGATCGAAATTATATCTGATGGTTCCGAACGCTGAAGTCCTTCGACGTGCGTGAGCTGATTCCAGAAGTTTAAGAATCCCTTGTTGGTTCCATACGCCTGGCCAAGTTTAGAGTCAGCAGTCCTTGCATTAAGACTAAACCTCGTAACATTTGGGCAGTCACAGAAGAGCTTTCCCAAGAATTCCAGGTGGGAGCTAGAAAGCCCCTTGTTGGTCTCAACTATCTCCAGGCGACTGAGGTTCGGACATAGCTTGGCAATCTTAAGCCAAAGGGAATTGCTATACAGGCATTTGACGTTGATAGATAGTGACTGGACGAGAGGTCCCCGGCGTGGCTCAATGGTCAAAGAGAACCGAAACAGCAAGATGGATGGAGTCCAATCGAACATGCAACTTCGTGGGTGTTTGTATAAGTACTTCTCAAGGATTTCTTGAAATAACCGACAGGAACAGGTCAAGGATAGCAAAGTCTTTGCTCGCCTCCTTTTGCTCCGCTGACAAGTCGGATAGTCGTGAATGATATACTCGAAAATCATATAGTAAATCTCGACGGGGAGATTAGGAACCCAACTTGTTTGTCGCCGAGATTCTGCTGGGTCGTGTGCTATGAGCGGGGTTGGGAACTTGTGGCGCGACCAGCTCTCAAAATACAGATCTGTTGCGACTTGAGCTCGACGCTGTGCCTCAGGGTCATCGGGCCTTTGCTGTGCAATGATTCTTAGTGCCTGAATACTTTCTTGCAATGTGCTCTCAGGCGGGCTCTTTGGCGGCTTGTCCTTCTGCAACGTGCTCTCTGACGGACTCTTTCGTGGCTTGTTCTTCTGCAATCTCCTCGCAGGGGGACTCTTTGGTGGATTGCTCTTCCACATAGCGATTTAGTACCAGGTTCACAAAGATTTGCATAGAGTGATATTGTATAAGCTTGGGTCTGGGGGATAAGGTCTTACTGGTAGAGACAGATGGATAGCAGAAGACATGTCGCTTTATTTATATATTTCAACTTGGATAAGGACTTGGCCTACGTCTCGAAATTGAGAGCAAGATGAGTTCGTTGGGAAGTTACATCAGAGGTGTAACCCAGCCAACGAATCAGTTCGAACGCTTCTGCCCAGTGCATGAAATTTGCTGTTATGTTTCCAACTTTAGGGTTAATGACAGCCAGGAACTCGACGCCTGAGGCAAGCAAACTTCGAGAAGTGTCTTATTTCCTAAACCTTGTGACAGGACAGAATTCTCTCTTCTTCGATGAGGTCGATATAATTGGCCGAGACAATATAAGCTTTTGGAGTTACCACAACATTTTACCAATATGACATTATCCACATCCTCAAGGTATTCTCACACATTTGCAGATCTCAAGATAACGAAAATGAGAAACCTCATATTTTACTATGAGACTTTCTGTTATCATTGCTTTCTTGTTAAAAAGGCGAAAAAGATAGGATTACAGACTTCACCAATTTGCGGTGTTACGTGCATAATATCAAGGTGTAACTGGATATTCGTTAAACTAAACATAATGTTGGAAACAAAAACTAATCATACAATACTCATGTATGCAGACGCGTATTGGAACGCCTTGCTATGACCATCTCACAGTCCCCATAGGATGGTGTATACTGCCCCAACTACTCGCCACTGCCTCAAAATTATCCTCCTTGTACTTCATAGTCGTCAAGGTACACTCAGTGAAGTACTCCTTGACCACCATGAGTCCTGTTTCTGACTTTCCCTGCTTCGGACATGCGGTGAGAAGACCTTGAATCTCTTCTTTGGTAGGTATATCATGCAGCTGTACTCGAATAGTCTCCAAATTCTTTGCCTTGTGGAGGTGCTTAAAGATATCCGTGCCGAAATTCCAAAAGTCGAATGATTCATCTATAATGAAGGTGTTGAGAGTCTCGGAATGCGCAATATACATGTGGCCAACAACAAGACGTCACAGGACAGTGGTGTCTACAGAGAACCGAGAATTAATAAAAAGGTAAATATGTTCTTGCCTCGTGCCTATGGGATTGTGCACGTTGAAGCTCCAGCGAGAGCTTAAATAGAGCCCCAAGGTTAAATTCCATCGCAATACAACCAATGAAAAGGTCTTCGGCAACCTCACGTAGCTTCGAGTCTGAAACTCTATCTCCATGCCCAGGCACTGCCACTTCACGACTGGAACAATTCTGTCACTTCAACTACAAATTCTTAGTTAACTATAATCGTGTATTGTCGGAAAACCCCCAGGGCAATGTGTCATTGCGTGAGGTTCCTGCAGATGACGTGCCCGAACCCCACATCACGACATGTCGCGCCATGGAAGGGTTGACTAGGGTCGTGATGGCTGAGAGAGTCAGAACAGTACTGCATTCGTCATTTGTAATCAATATTGCACTTTATAAATCTGACTAATATCTCTAATTGTCTCAGCTCGCGCCTCACCGCTTTCCTCCGGTAACGGCTCGTCGGCATATGATGTTCGACGGGGTAATCGCACAATTCCGCGTTACAAATGCGCGATTAATGGATCGAATTATATATATGAATGGCTCTGATGTCCTTAAATACACCATATTAATTGATCAATCACTGCTTCACTACTCAAGTCCGCCACCTCACGTTCCCAATCCACACCGTCAAAATGCCTACCTCTCTCTACGACCTCATCATCCCCACCTTCATCAAGGGTCTCCAAACCTTTGACCATGTCCTCACGAAGGCGGAGCAATACGCCAAAGAAAAAGGCCTCAACGCCGATGAAGTCTTCCCCCAAGCCAGGCTCGTAGACGATCAACTTCCCCTCGTCTTCCAAGTGCAAACTGCCACCAAGGCTGTTCAGACCACCATAGGCCGCTTAACAGGCGTTGAGCCCACATTTTTCGAGGACAATGAAAAGACCATTGCCGACCTGCATGCCCGGATTCAAAAGGCTCTTGAGGCTGTGAAGAACGTGAAGCCTGAGGATGTTAACTCGAGGGAGGATGTCAAGGTGGAGCTGTAAGTTCTGCCTCAAAAGTATAAACTGCGACATTTCACTAACCCCTCAAAGCCCTCGACCTGATAAGATCCTTCATCTCACCATCAAGGAGGCTACACTCTACCATGGCCAGACCAACTTCTTCTTCCACATCGTCACTGGCTACTCCATCCTACGTTCAAAGGGCGTTCCTATTGGAAAGGGCGATTATCTTGGAAGCTTTCTTGCCCAGTAAGTGGAGCAGATGGAACCTAGAATAGACAAATAAACAAAAGGCTTTCCACACGGCATTTTATGTTTGATAAGGTTCTAAATATTTTGGACAGTCACGGTTACAGTTCTCAGTCGAAGCTTTGAACGTGAAATGATCATGAAACCAAACGGCGAAGACTCCTGGGTCAGTTATCGAGTTATCTGTGCCAACAAGCCATTACACAAGTAATAATATCTGAACAATTCAAGAAGTGAGTTTCTCACAGAAACCCGATCCATCGCTTGTCATTGTAGTGTAACATGTTTGTGGCCACCAGTAGTGCCAAGGACATAAACTTGCGCCTCCAGGGCGCCGCCGTGCTTCTATTACGCTACGAAGGGTCATCATTGAACATGGAGTAAATAATCTTGCATCTTAAATACTGCTTTATTTCTTAAGTTTATTTTCACCCTACGGCCACTTCGGGAACAAACCCAATTCTGCTCCGAGGCAGCCTGAGGCCTAGGCCAGAAACATTTCTGCGCTGTTTATCGACCCTCTCGAAACCAAGATGAAGCTAATACCAATCTTTATGGCCATTTTTAGCCTCACAGCACCATCTTTGTCTTTATCTTACAATAAAAACAGTGCGAATTCAACACTAGAAAAGGCAAGCGCTGCCATTGGTGAAGAGGGGCTCTCAAAACTGTCGAAAGTAACTTATGAATGCCAAAGGTGAATCCCATCCTTGACATACTCTAACTAAGCTTATGATGTTAGAATCTACCGCTCTCGGAGCCTTATGCAAAGCTACAATCTCATGCGTGCAGATGTATCAGCAGCAACATCCGGAACGCAGAACATCTCTTATGAAGTAGGCTATCCATTGCTTCGTCAGCGAATCGACCGACGTGTCCAACCTTCACGTGAGTGCACCATGTAGGTTTTGTGACAGTAACTGACAACTTAGACTCGTGGGGATGGGCGTCTCCTCAATTGGAGCCCATGGAGTTCTCTCTCGTGGTTCAAGCTGGCGACGGTGACTCTGCTTGCTTTGTTAAGGGAAACAACGAAGTCTTCCTTCCCCGGAACTTTACATCTGGCTGTGTAGATCGTATGATTGGTTTCTCCCGTAGAAATCGGATACCGGCTAACTTTCGAAGCTGCATTGGCTGACAATCTTGCTACTGAGGCTCTCATGATGTCCTCTGGTCTTGTTGAGCGGGTGAGTGGAGTGCATAGTCGAAGCTTCAGGTATCATGCTGACACATCAAGATTCGACAGTCGAAAAGTTCCGAAGAACGCGAGGTTGATATAAACAGCATCATATTTCCCGCGGGTATGTTTTGAGACTCATAACCGACCATTTTGCTAACAACGTATAGTTTATAGCAATAATGACAAGCTCCTCCTCGTTGTCGATCCGGAGACATACCTACCATATATCGTCCGCTCAGAAGAACAACATCCGATTTACGGAAACGCTACGAAGGACGTATACCTCTCAAATTACAAAGAGGTACAGGGAATTAACTTCCCGCACACTATTCAAAGTATCTACAGCTCATCTAGCCAACGGCTCAGCGTGGTTCTCGAGGACTTTGTCATTGACAAAATCAACACTACAGCAACATTCCGGGATAATTTCTTCGATCTTGTTCCTCAGGGTCAAAAAGTTAATATATCGGAAAAACCTCCTGGTGTTCCCAGTGGTCTTGTCACGGATTACAGCACGAGTTTGCTTGGATCACCTGTCAAGAATGTCAGCGTTGATGCTTTGAAATCAGTTAGGCCTGTTGATCTTTTGGAGGTGTATTGGCTCATCATCGATGATAGCCATGATCTTGGGTTCAAGCAGCTTATTATTGAGTTTGAGACTGAGGTTATTGTGTGCGATGCCCCGCCCTTCTGGAGTGAGGCTGTCATGGAGTGGATTAAGAAGAACATCGGCAAGAAAGTCACCTAAGTTGCGGTATGTATATAAAAGCCTGGCTTAAGCGTTGACTGACGTTTTAGCCTACACATCATCACCGAGATCATAGTGGAGGCGTCGCCGATTACGTCCGTGCTGGCGCCAAGTTGATCATCCCCGAGATGGCAGTGGATTACTGGTCCAGCGTCCCAGGAGCCCAATTCATCACTTTCAAGTAGGTTGAGCCTCCATTACAGTAGTTCGCTGACATATCTTAGTCAAACACACCCTTACGTTCATCGCGACAATAAAGTCCAAGCGTGGTTCAATTGGGCTGATCAAGCGCCTCATGCAGCTGACTGGACTTATGTAATGGTTACAGAGCGATGTCCTGATAAAGACTCATCGATTTTCGTCTTTGAGGCTGATACGTGGGAGGCTGGACTTAGTGTTGACTTGGGTAATCAGCAGCAGATGAGGCAGTGGTTGGATCAGCTTTTGGAAGATGGCCTTCCGAGATCTACGACGTGAGTATTCGTGTTGGTAAATGGATTTAACTAACAGTGTGTAGTGTGATGCCTACACATGGATGGATTACTCCGTTGGAACAACTGATCAACATCACGGCTTATCCGTATCCTGAGTTTGACATTCGTCGTTGGAGGAAGGGTGCAGCGCTGTGTGACGAGTCCTCCACAAAGAAGTATAACGATGATTAGTGAAATGAGCTCCGAATTAGCTAGTTACTATGGCTGATGCTACACAGTTACTGGGTTGCCTGAAGATAACAATCTGCTCTCTCAAACCCATCTCTTCCTCAATCTCTCCCAAAATAATTAACTAACAAATCTTCTATGCTTCGACTTTGGCTCCGGCTCGTGGGGTGAACACCATATCCAACCTTGGTAGTTCCAGAGTGTAACAATCTCTTAAGCCATCAATGAAAGCCTGAGGATTGGTTCCTGGTGCGAATGCAATGTCGTATCGAGATAGAATATCCATTAGAACGTAACGCATCTCCATCAAACCAAGTTGCTTTCCAGCACAAACGCCACGACCTATCATGTCAGCTAATTCTTAAGAAGGGTGAGAAATGGAACCCTACCAGTAGAGAACGGAGCGTAGACCGAGGCATCCTTGATCAGCTCCGGTCTAGTGGTCCATCGCTCAGGAATAAACTCATTCGGCTTCTCAAAGCAACGCTCATCTGTGCCGTGTCAGCAACTCAGTTATGTCGGCTGCTCCTTAGTCATACCTCGGTACATGGTGTAAGAAGGGTTATGGATGATTGTATCTCCAGGTATGTAAACACCATCAATCTCCATTCCTTTCGGTGGTGTCATCCTCGGAAGCCCAGATGGGACAACCGGATAGAGACGAAGAGACTCATCAATACAGGCTTGTAGATACTGTAGCTTGCCTAGCGAGATGAGGTCAGACTCCTCATGGGTTTTCTTGTAATCGTCGATTTCGGCCCGGAGTCTGGCTAGCACATCAGGGTGGAGTGCAAGATGGTGCAGGAGACAAGTGGTGGAAGAGGAAGTGGTATCACTGCATCGTTAGCACGATCGATCAACAGCTGGGGTATAGACCTTACCTGCCAGCGATGACAATCAGGTGGGCATCGCCACAAAGATTATTATAGTCTTGCTCTGTTGGCTTCTCAAGTGCATCGTAATCCTCCAGAATACACGTGAACACATCTGGTTCCTCTGGTTTATTCTGCAAACGTAAGCCAAGTCTCCACTAAATCTCTGAATTACATACCTTTCGCCGAGTCTCGACCTGATTCCTGATGAAAGCCTGGAAAGACAGATACGGTTTGTTCAGGATCGGTATCGCCGCAACAAGAGGAAAGAACCAAATAAGTCGTCGAAATGCGCCCATAAAACCTTGTGTCTTGTGAGATTCAGTAAAGAAATCGTGTTCCACGCCGTTTTCAAGCATATTGAAACTCTTTCCAAAGGCGAGGTCACCCATGATGTCAAAGGTGTAAAAGTTGACCCATAAAGACACGTTGAAGGGTTTGCCTTTCATGTCATCGATGCGATCGGTGAGGAGCTTAGTGTACTTCAGGACTCGGTGTTCATAATCTTTGAGGGCTATTGCTTATCAGATTACATCGCCTGAAATAGGGCGGAGAGCTCTGTACCTTTTGTAGTGAAGGCCCTGTCCCAGGCTTTGCGACGGTTTGCATGTTGTCTTTTTCGTCGCTCGGCGAGAAGATTGGTCCATGGATGAGAAATACCGTAGAAAGGCGATTTAGTCACAGGGGATGCGGTAGCGTGGATGACACGGAACGAACTTGGTGTCGCGATTGAGATCTCCGTAGGGCCTTGGGATATTAGTAGAGCGTTTGTTAGAAGCTTGTATGAACGTACCAATTCTCACAATATCTCCATATTTCTCATGAAGCTTCTGCACTTCAAGATACATATGCTCTTCATCGACCGTAAGATAAGTAGGATAGAACGCTGAGAGGCGCGCGAGAAATGGACCGGGGAAGCGGTTCAGTCGGTGGAAAAATGCTCGATACAACAGGATACTGATCGTGAGTCCGGTAGCAAATGATGCAAACCATTTGTTGGTCACCGATAAAGCTTGCCAGACAGAGAATGAGTAGAGTTGAGTGAGAAACAGTGAGACAGTGATCTCATACATTGCCCATGCCTTGATAAGCTTGACAGTCCAAAGGTCCCATTCTCCTTTCCGAAAAACAAAGATATGTACAAGTACTCCGAGGATGAATGCGGCAGCAAAGGCCTGCGGAGTCTCAAGATGAGCTTCAGTCAACAGCATACTGGCAGTTGGTGTATTACACAAAGCAAGATGCGACAGAGGAAAACCACTTCCGTTTCTGAGACACTGCCAGCTTCTTGTAGCCGGCCTTCTCTCCTGCATCCAAGGCCTAATGACGAAATAGGTTGCAGGAACTTTTGGGGGCCGATATGCATTACAGGTTGTTGTCAAAAAGTGGGTTGCAGCGAGCGCCTTGGCGAATTACCAACCAGCGAATTGGCTTATTCAACGTCTATATTAAGTCCTTTGTAGGCTCTATGCCGCGCGCTCGGCATAATCTCTTGGCTAAATTACATCAGTGGATGCTTTGCCGGCGGGTGATGTGATGGTCGTCTGCAGGATACATGATATCATTGGCTTTTTATTGGGTTGCAGGAGGACACGCTTCGTGGCTTTATGCATATACAGCGGCCGCTAAATTCTCTAAATGGGCTTGCAGCCGAGACATGATGTGAGGATTTACGGATCGGGATGGATAATCCTGCAAAGGGAACCGAGGGAGAAGAGACAAGATTGACATTCCAGTTCACTTGATGAGGCTGCTTTTTCAGCAATCGAGGTCATTTATTACCAATCCCCAGCGTTGATAATGTGAAACATTTCATGTGAATACAGTGAAGATGCATGAGGGTGGCGTAGAAGGCCCCCGCGACACCAGGAGACGTATTCAGCGAGTACGTTCCGTTCTGGTCATTTCCTGATTCAAACAGAAGCACCCATTGCCACTTGAGAGCCTGTTTTCGGTTATATATAGCACAGTTGATTAGCTCCCGCTATCTCGCCAGAAGACCGGATGTGGTCTGCTCCGTCGCATATTATGATTCAACATTGGGTTGCATTAGATTGTGTTCAATAATACGAGACTCTCGATGCAATTTGTCAAAGCGTTATCTGATGTTGAATAGCTTGTAAAACGGGAACCCAATTTATTTCATCACTGGCCCCAAGCAGCAATAGAAGACGAATTAAGGTGCTGATATCTCACTCAGATTTTTTGGATGTCGGGTCCTGCAAATCACATCAATAAGCCACTGGTTAGCGCCGGCTTTGATTGTCAGCACTGTTGCATTGCACACACAAATGTTCCGGTGGGGAGGCTCCACGGGGAGCTTTCTTTCGTCCTCGGATCCCAGAATCGTAGCTGTAGATCAACTGGCGGTAGTTATCAACGGCTGTCGAAAATACTTGGTGTTGATGAGATTGCGGCTTAAAAACTCGTCCATGATTGATTGATCACGAATTGAGTTTCAAACCATTAAGCGAAGTCGATAACTTGGCATTGTAACTAACCAAAAGTCGTTTAGCCAAGAGTCTCCACGGAGATAGCGATTTATGATCATCACGGAGCATCACGGCTCGGCCTCCGATCCAGTGAGGGGTTCCAACATCACAGAACCTTGGCGACCAATTGACAGATGGAACTTCTTCTTAACAAGCCTCATTATAACCATTAAAAAGCCACAAAAGTGGCATTTTCTTAGAAGCAACAATCTGAAGATCTAGACTCTCAAAATATTAACCGATTCGTATCTTTCGTAAACGTCAAAAGACATCGGGTTCCCCTCCGATATGAGCTAAACCTCACTGACTCTCAAACTCCGTCTTTCTGCGGATCCCAGAACCATAACGCGCCCTAGACCCCGGATTTTCCTCCACCGGCGATGGCACCTTTAAATCTGGTCCCGAGAGCTCGGCTTCCAAACGGCGAGGCTTTTTTAAAAGATTAATGATGACCTTTTCCCCTCTTGTTTATGGTTCCTCGCTCCTAAAACGGTCGAGGCAGAGATAAGAACGAGTTCTCCTCTTTTCATCTCGTCATTGTCTTGGGCTGTTCGAGCAGTTTGGATGACCAAGATGATCTTGCGACCTTTGTAGACGTACAGTAGGTAACAGCGACGGACTCGACGTCATGGCCGGGCTGCAGCCCGATATCTATGCAGCCATCAGCATCACTTGGGTCGCTGCCTTTCTGGCCCTCAGTCTGCGACTCAAAGCGCGACGAATGACCAAAATGAACCTTTGGTTCGACGACTACTTCGCCATAATAGCCTTGGTAGGATCAGCTTGATCAATGCTTGGAACCAATGCGCACGTGCTAACAGTTCCTTCCAGCTCTTTGTATCAAGTTACTGTTCAGTCACGATATACTGTACGCGACATCCTCCAACTCCGACCGCAGCCGCTTACCTCCTCTAGGGACGCATAGCTACGAACTCGGCCAATCCATCCTCACGATAGCAAACCCAATCGAAGCAAACCGTATTCAAGATCGATCGCGACTTTTACTCTGGATCTGCGAACTTCTCTACGCCTCATCGATTGCATTTTGCAAACTCAGTATTTTGTGTTTCTACTGGCGCGTCTTTCAGTACACCTCGATTCGATACGCCATTATTGGCTTGCTCATCGCCGTCAGTATATGGATAACTATTCGGACGTTCATGGTCATCTTTCACTGCGTGCCGATTCGAGCATATTGGGACAAGAGCATACAAGGCGCTAAATGCCCGTTTAACGAAGCGAATTTCTTCTTTGCCACGATTCTCATACATACGACTATGGACTGCGTTATCTTGATTTTACCCGTCATCGAAGTTATGAAGATGACGCTACCTTTATCGCAAAAGTTGGCGGTTGTTGGACTCTTTACATCTGGAACCATGTACGTTGAGCCTCTCCTCATGAGATTGTAGGTCTAACCATGAGTAGAGTATGCGTTGCATCAATATTTGTTTTGGTGCATTCAAAGTTATATAACCCTCGAACCGACGACATTCCGAAAGATATGGCACAGAGCATGATGTGGGCAGCCGTCGAGATAAATATGGCGGTTTTCTCCGGTACGGAGTGATCTCCCTTCCCACTCCATCAAGATCCATCACTAACAGACATTATAGCTTGTCTCCCTATGTTGCGACCCATTTTTCGTCACTTTCTTCCAGGAGTCTCAACAACAGAAGAGTCAGCACAAGCACCGATCAGCTTACCAACCGTTGTCCTACCAGGGGTAAGGCTCACCGAAACGAGATCGAAGAAGCGGGAGTCTCGGAGGTCAGGCAAGTCTCATGGGCTGTATGACCCGGAGTTGGGGGTTTTTCATGGCTTTTCGGATATATCAAGCATCAGAAGCGTGGCGTCTAGATCAGACGACGATCCAATGTCAGGGAACACATAATATTAATATCATCTTCACATTCCGAGCCTCGTCTTTCTTAAGGCTCATCACTTCCAACCAAAGTCGAGGCATATTGATGGTCCAGCGTGATATTATACTTCTATTGTAATAATTATGTCTTCAACTTTTGGAGGACTTTTACTATCAATATGTCGAACTAGTTTGTGAACATCTTCGGCGGGATCAATATTCTAAACCACGTCGAATGAGGGGCAAAGAAGAAACGCATGTCTCCATACTAGCCCCTACCAGCTGCTCGCCGCCGTGTGCAATCTAAAATCCAGTGCATCCTTGAATCTGGAGTTCACGTGCTACTCGTACATATCCCGTCGGCTTCCTGTATGTCCTTCTCAAGTGATGAACAGCCACCAAGTTCGCTTTACAGTGGATGCTAAAGCGTGCGGAGAGCATTAATCTGTCTTCCAGTGGCTCCAAGACACCCGCCGTGATGTTTGGGTTTCGCGAATGTATCCCGTATATGTAGCTTGTGGCTTGTGGAATAGCTATAATTCCAGTGCTTTATAGCAGTGAAACTGGCGCCCTCTACTCATTGAAAGCTGTTGTTTGCGTCGCGTACTTGGATAGCGGTATCGAGGCCGTAATATCAATCTTGGTTATGCTTCGTATTGTTTTGTGGTATATGTAAAGGGGGTATCGCGGCGATCTGAGTTCGATGTCGGAAAGATGGCACGGTATCGTCATGCATGGATTATGGTTTAGAGATCCAATTTGGCCTCCAGTCGTGTCCATCTCTTCTTCCCTCATCGAATCTCGGGCGGTATTAACTTCGTTGCAGGCTCGCTCAGCTCCTGAGATCTTTCATCGCTGTCCGACAGGCCATCAGTAACGGCCCAGATCGTCGCATCTTCTGCAAGCTGGCTCATCGATGGTAACTTCTTTATAGCAACGTGCTACTTTGATCCTATGGCTTCGTGAATCTTAGAATTGTGGTGGAGTCGAAGGTATTAAAGTTCGCCCGATTTTCAAGGTCCCATAAGCTGGTGAGAATATGAGAGCGTAGATATGGATGACGAGGCCGACAACTACAAGAAGTATCATAGCAAGAATGACACCCTTTTGTCGGCTAAGGCGGTCGAAAGTAATGACGTCCATCCTGAGTATCAAGCGCCGTACCAGTATGGTTTGTTTTATCGGTGGTTCCAGTGGATACAAGACATAAGACGAAAGAACGGTTGGCTGACGGATTTCTTGGGGCCAAGACAACCTTTTGTAAGAATTGGGAAATTGGGTTTGGCCTTACTGTCTCCATTTCGTGTCATTTCCAATAGCGGCACAGCCCAGAGGGACTACCAAGGTGTTGGTTGGTTGCGATGTGGAGTCATGGGGGACCCTTTGGTGAGGCTGATTGGATTTATCGTAAGTCTGAGACAGGGATCTCTTCTGACATTGGTCAGACGGGACCAGTACTCAAACCGTACATCCGACGCGTACTAGCAGTACAATTCTCCGACTAACTCTCCATTATGGTTAATGATCAATGTAACCGTAAAGTCAATTGCTCAAGCCTCCAGGACTATGATCTACATAGAGTACGACGCATGTCGATGTTCTGTTTCAAGGTTCTGAAACCGCAGTGACGAGTCCAACTCTCCAATGCCCCTAGTAAGTAGGGTGAATGTCAGATGACACTGATGACATCAGTCCGAGCGTGCATCTTGCGCAGTCCCAACTACAGCTGAATGTCCCATTTACGGGAAGTCATGTCAGCGCCAATGAACCTATCCCTGGTGATCACATGCAGCACAGCCTTTAAAAGGAACATCATCACTCTTCTCTGCTTATTCCCATCGAGACAACGTTGCATCAATGGAGCGCTTTACTTGGCATTCTGTTCAATTAGGCTCAGCGAGGAACCGAAGAGGAAGATTTTACGTGCCCCTGCATTTGACTCCGCTCATGTCGCTTGCAGTGCTGTCATTGCGATGGATCATCTTGTGTTCTAGAACGGCCATTTATGGGACAGAGACCTGATCTGGAATGTGCCAAGAAGTGTTGGTCGTTAGTTTACAACTGTAGGTTGAGATGAATCCTGGCTAACAGACCTGTTATCGGTTTCGGCAAAGGATAGTGGAAACGCTAACAGAGCTGTTAGCACTAACAGTCAATAGTTGCCAAATAGTTACGGAATGGCCGGATAGCAGCTGAAGGCTGTATCGAGCAATCAAACTTAAAATCTGTCCAAATTTAGGGAATTGATATTGCAGGTCCCCTTTTGAGTCCCAATAGCGTACCAGCTCGTCCTTAATGTGTTGCGTCAAAAGAATGCTCACTGTTCAAGTACTCAGCAGATAAAGAGGGAGTGCCCGTTAATCCCTGCTGTTTAGCCCGTATTTAGCCGGGTTGCCAATCGCATCACGGCTCGGGACGCGCTTCTGAGCTAGCTACCCTGTATCTAACCATCTTAATATCAAAAGGTTATTAAGTTACCCACGAGAGGATGGATGCCTCCAATTGTTTGCGAAATCATTTCCTGATCCTCTCACAAGACTAGAGTGAATATTTTGAAGGTTTATATCGTGTTTTTGACTGGTATAGGTAATACATAGAAGATGGAATGCCGAAGTTGCTTCGCTATCTGATTTCTGCAAATTGGGCCCTTGGCATACTTTGGTAAAGGAAAAGAAAAACACTTAAGTTCTGTATTTTAAACAGCGTCATTCCGTAGCTATTTACTTCGTATTTATGCTGTTTTTTTTTTTTTTCTTTTTTTTTTAATTTCTACTTTTATTCTTTGTCTACTAGATGCTAAAAAGCCGTCATTCGAGGTGTAAAATAGCATAATCTGTTAAGTTCTATACAGCTATAAGATGCACGAGGAGGAGTGAAACCAACTATCGGCGAAGCACATAGACATATCTCGACAGAGACTTAATGTAATATGACGAAGTAATGGACGAAGTCTGCACGATTGAGACCAAACTTACTCGCAAACCAATAAGAGTGGCATGATATCATGACTGCCATAAAAAGAATTACTTGACACGAGCACGAATATCATTGACATGGATGTGCCATGAGATACGAACCTAATGACGCATTAAGGAAGTCACGGGAAGCCAGCCAGCATTTTGAAAACAAACTTGTTCAAAGAAGGTTCATCGTTCTATCTTATGTATATGGGAATACTCAAGCGTTCATTCCTCAGGATCATTCGGATGCGTTGGCAACCACAAACTCAAGAATGGTCAAGTTGGGGCCGTTCCAATGCTTTCTGGCATGTGTAAACCACAACCCAACGGCGATAGCCAAGACGGCTACCATGACCGGGCCGCAGTAATTCATGTTCTCGCCAGTGACTGGCAGAGTTGAGGGGAAGGGGAGGAAGATAATGACGTAGAGGGTGTAAACCAGAGCAAAGACGTTGACAGGAAGGCCGAAGCGACCAAGGTTCCACTCCCCAAGCTTGATAGTAGATCCAGAGAGACGAACGTAGATGATACTGGCAATGGCGATAGCATAGCTAAGGTACAGAGCCAAAGATGAGAGAGATGTAATGGCACCGAAAGCAACGTAGGAGGTGTTGCCAATGTTGAGAAGGTTCAGAGCGCAGACGAGGAAGACGGTGAGGATGATGGAGCGTGTAGGTACGCGATGAGTAGGGCTGACATACGCAAAGTAGGCAGGCATACCACCATCACGAGACCAAGCCCACGTCAGACGGGAGACGGATGCAATGTTGGCGAGATTGACGCTGAACGAGATGATGAAGAGACCTGCAATCATGGCAGTGGTGGCTTTGTTGGAGCCAGTCACATTGAGGAGGATGGCCTGGATCTGACTGGGTTGTTCGAGCATGTCTTCGACGGAGCCCATGGCGGAGATGAGAACGTTGACCATGATGAAGCCGAGGACGCCGTTCATGAAGATGGACCAGAACATGGCGCGAGGGACGGCAGACTTGGCCTTTCGGGTCTCTTCGGACATATGGATAGCACTGTCGAAGCCTGCAAAGAGTTAGCGAGGTCAGGATGGGAACTCTCATAGCAACTTACCAGTAAAACTCCAGACGCAGGTCAGCATGCCCAAGTTCCATGCGATGTACTCATTGTCCCATCCAGAAGAGATGTTGCGCTGCAGCCAGAAGGACGAAGGATTTCGAGGGCCCATGACAACAAGAACAACGACAAAGATGACAAAGAGACAAACGTGAAGAACACCAGCGACAAGTTCAACCCATGGAATGAGCTTGAAGGCGTAGACGTTCATCAATCCGTGGACCAAACACATGGCGATGACAAGAACGGAAGTATGCCATCCGCCAGCGGCATAACTAGGATGATTGATGCTGATCATCGACTCAAGAAGAATGATAGTGACATTGGCAATAGCAGCCAGCAGAGAGACGTAGCCGAACCAAGTAGACCATCCTTGAATCCAAGTCGCGAATCGCTTCACCGATTGAGGTGCCATATAAAAGGTCCAGTGGTACTGCGCCCCAGCGACAGGCTGAATGGAAGCCATTTCTCCCAACGACGCAGCCTGGGAGATGGCGCCGCAGAAGACGATGATGAAGCTAAACAGGAATGTTTGTGGTCCGCCATTGAAGAGGGCAAAGTACATGTTTCTACCAATATCAGCATCGTCGCGACAGCGGCATGGGGAGAGGTTAACTTACGAGCACATACCCTCCCATAATGCCATATACGTCAACGAAAAAGCAAAAAGCTGCGAAAAAGAAAACACCTTTCGCGTTCGCGTAACATTGTAAATGTTGGAATCTTCAGGCGGCCTAGCCGAAGCGTCAACGCTCACAGGAACAGGCTGCTGCTTGCCCGAGGCTTCCAACTCAATGCTGTTACTACCGTGCGACATCGTGAACCCAGAATATGCGAGTGATATTGAATGCAGGAACACGAACCAACAAGCTTCGGGGCCTGGGTATAAGCAGATCCTCAGGTATAAAAGTGCCAGCAACGAGTTACCTACAAAGTGGACCTATCGGGGAAATGCGAACGAGCTATTGCCTGAAACAAGTAAAGAACCTCTGGCATTAAAGTTGAGCGACAGATCCTCAACGGATGGAGGGGGAGTTAGGCGAGGCGAGATTGCCGCGAATAAGGCCGGCTATGAAATCGAACGGTTTTGTCTGAGGGATTGTGGCGTCGCAGATCATTTCTCATTAGGAAATTCTCGTGGAACCGCTTGAGATGTAACGCCAAGTGGACTCGAAGGAATATTGCTAGCAGGGACCAGGCTTTATCTACCAACAGCCACAATAGATATCATATTTTCGTGTCCTCTTTGCTCTTTCCGTTATGATCAGTGATGAGTGAAGAGGTAAGGTGAAAGAGAGAACAGTGGCTGCAGTGCTTGGCTTACTACTCCGCATATCAGGCTGAGCGAGGAGCAGGGATTGTAATTGTCATCACCAACCTGCATAGTTCGATGAGGCATTCATCATCTCATAGGCCACATCCCAGAACAATAAATCTCCACTTGAAAATACAAAAGTGGACAGCATTTGAGAAGCTTGAAACATGGGTGCCCAGTGGTCCGAGATAGAGTAGATATCCCGGTTTCTGGAACATGAGAGGACCGCTTCGCAAGCCGCTGACTTCAACGACTTATTCCTGCAGCTGAAGAAGTCGAAACACGGCAAGATCATGCAATCCTGGCGTTCCATTCAAGGTTCATCGTGCATGTACTGTATGTCTTAATTTAATTACCTGGTCGTTCACATTCATGCTGTCACCTCGCCCAATGCAACTCTATTTATTTGACAGCCCCGAATGCTACCCTCTCCCCGTCCGCTCGGTAGCATTAAAACCCGACACGTTGGTCCCTTGCTTAAAGGCCGTTTGAGCCCTCTGAAGGGTATCGAATACTACGCAGACGATGGACCAAGTATCGCAAGCGGCTCCGCCGTTTTACCAGTTGACGGAGAGTAACCATGCTGCACTCGTTGTCATCACTGCTGTTATTTTCTTTATCTATGCGATTCTCGGTATCGTTGGCAAGTTGATCATTCGGTTGAACATCACGTCTATGAAAGATTTCGACGTGGGGTTGTTAATTGCCGCGTTGTTGTACTTTATACAAACAGCTTGTGTTGTTGCTGCTTGCAATCATGGACTTGGTGAGCATCGGGATGCTCTCTCGGATGAGAACTTTGGTCGCTTCAGCAAGGTAAGTATTTTTCTGGTGTTTACGGGATCTTGCTAAAATGTTGTAGTTGATGTATGCATCAAGAATATTCGGAATTCTTGTTCATGCGACAACGAAGGTCTCACTTGGGCTTCTTATTCGACAAATCGATCGACAAGGTGGACTCAATACGGCGAACATGATCCTTGGTGGAGTTGTCATCGCGTGGGCTGTCTCTGGAGTATTTGCCACCGCTTTCCAATGCCCAATGCCGGAGCCATGGCTCGCTGAGAACGCAGCCCACTGCCCGAATCAAGGACCAATCTTTCTCTACAACGGCATCATGATCATCTTGACAGATATTGCTCTGTGCATTCTCCCGGTCGCAATGATGTGGGAGGTCCAGACCTCGATACGAAGAAAGCTGATCGTCATGGCGTTGTTCGGCACGCGACTCATCGTTCCGATCATCACGATACCCGAGCTCGTCCACGCACGATACATGTTTGGCGACTCAGACGATGCTACATGGCAAGCCGTGTCAATGATGATCTGGGGTCAAATCGCTCTCGGCCTCTCAGTAATCACAGTCTGCATCCCCAGTCTCAAAGGCGTAATCGACAGTCTACTCGGCTCAACAGCTGTCGCAGCCATAAACACTCCCTACGAACTCAAAGACAGCGGTAACGGAACGGGTCTCGAAATGACAGCCCTCTCCGACTCACGAACGAAACAAACATCGAAGCAAGGTAGTGGTTTAGGCAGTGCTCTACGAAGACATTCAAGACCAAGACATAACGATCAACCAATGTGGCGAAGGGACGTTATGGGGGAGGTAAGAACAGAAATAGCGAGCGGAAGCGATAGTGTGAGGAATTTGACAGAGGGTGTTATGGTGAATCGGGATTTTGAAGTATCTTACGATGATAGACAGACTTCAAGGGCTGATTCTATGGGATCTAGTGAAGGTGCATATCGAATGTAAAGCAGTGGGCGTTAGTGATAACAATGGCATTATTCCTTGTCTTAATTCGTGTCTTATGATTTACAAGGCTCAAACGTCGGAGAATTGGCTCCTCCTTGCCTCAGCCGCACCGCGGGCGCAAAACAGTAGATCTGAGCTTCTTCAGTTCCCCTTCTCCCGCAGGATTCACTAGCGTACTCGGTTGGAAGCAAGTATCGAACAAAGCAAAACCACCGAGAAAAATCAAGCAATGGATCGGCTGCACCCGGCAAATCCCCCAGTCGCTGAAGATAAACTGGATCCAGGGGGTTTGATCTGTCCGTTGTGGCTTGCGACTCGCTGGCTGGGAATTAACGCCAAGGTTATCTCCGGTCCACTTGGCGGATTGAGAGGAACAGGCTTCCGGGCCGGTCCCTGGTCCCCGAGAGATTTATGTACCGTGGCTTGAACTAAGGATCAATGTCTTAGCCACTGTGATATGATGCTGACATGGTGAGAATTCTCTTTTCTCTTTATCTGGCGGTCAAGACTTTGTGAAATTGGTTGTGTGACATCGTCAGAAAACGTGGTTACAACGTGTTGATAGAGTTCAATCAAATCAAACTGCCGAGCGCCATTTTCGGTGCTTGTATATGATCGTCCACTTTGCGCGATACCTTCAGGTGCCGTGAGTGGGGGTTTTAGAGGGTTATCCACTGACGCCACTTGTTGAGCCACTGTAATCCACTCTCGAAATGGTCAGTTGGGGCTGGTCGGAGCATAAATTAGTACGTAACGAGGAATCTCTTGATGATGGAACTATATCCTTGTTCCTTGCTCATGGCTCCTCTTCGCTATGCTCTTCGTGGCAAGACATGCGAATGGATGAGACGAGTTCTAAAAGATGGAGTTTGTGGATTGATTATTTGTAAATGTCAAATTTATGGCCCTGAATGCCCTGTTGTTTGTGTGCAGATTTTATGAACGCTGCCACCGATCATTTGCATGTGTTGCTGACTCAAAATTGTTAGAGTCATCATTGTTCCCCGCCCGGAATCGGATAAGATTCGTTAACCAACTGCCATATCTGGATCTGTGAGTCAAAGCAATTGCAAGCTATGTAAACCTCATAGCGCCAGGTATTTTGAGCAGTATTTCTTCAACAATATTTATGATCAATTGATAATGACTTCTCACGACGAAGAGGCCCTCAATGAAGCGGCCCCATTGCTGCAAAGCAATGAAGAAAGGCCTGTCTCAGAAAGGCCAACGAACGACTGGTGGTCTGAGCTGTCGCTCATAACAAGCTTTACAATCCCTCTGGTAGCAACGTATTTGCTTCAATACTCTTTCAGCGTTATCACGACAACAGCTGCTGGCCATCTCAGCCCTGATGACCTAGCTGCTGCCGCAATTGGCGTCACGACCATGAACATCGCTGGTCTCGCTCTCTACGAAGGAATGGCAACCGCCCTGGACACCCTCTGCGCACAAGCGTATGGGGCCGGCAACAAGACGGGTGTTGGTTTGCATGTCCAGCGTATGCTTCTTCTCATGACAGTTGTTACTATCCCTGTTGCCGCAGTATGGATATGTTCTCCCGCATTCTTGACGCTCATCCTCAAGCAAGAACACCTCGCCGTCAAAGCAGGTTCATTTCTCCGAGTCAGCATACTAGGCATCCCCGGCTATGCCTCTTTCGAAGCTCTAAAGCGCTTCCTCCAAGCCCAAGGCGACTTCAACACGGGCATGGCAGTCCTACTAATCTGCGCCCCAATAAACGCCCTCCTCAGCTGGCTCTTCGCCTTCAAGCTCAACCTCGGTCTCGAAGGCGCCGCTCTCGGCGCAGCAGTAGCCAACACCCTCCGCCCAACCCTCCTCCTCATCTGCATATTCTTCAAAAAGTCAACCCACGAATGCTGGCCTGGCTTTACGCGTCGTGCCTTGCAGGGTTGGGGACCCATGGTTCGGCTATCTGCCGCCGGATCGGCTGTCACGTTGGCGGAGTGGGCTGCCTTTGAGATCATCACCGTTAGCACGTCATACGTGAGCACGATACATCTCGCTGCGCAGACGATCTTGACTACTACGTCGATTGTCATGTGGCATATTCCGTTTTCGCTTGGTGTGGCTGTTAGTACGAGGATTGGGCATTTGATTGGTGGTGGACATGTGACTGCTGCGAGACGGATTACGATTCTTTATGGTATCATGTTTGTTGTTTTGGGATTCTTTGATGGTGCGGTTTTGTTCTTGTTGAGGAACTACATTGGACCTTTCTATGCGAGCGACGAGGAGGTTCGGAGAATTGTCACGAACACAATGCTTGCCGTGGCGTGCTTCCAAGTGGTTGACTCTATTGTTTGCGGATGCAATGGTGTTCTCCGTGGTTTGGCCAAACAATCTGTGTCAGCATGGGTTGTGTTCTTCGTCAACTACTTTGCCGCTGTTCCCATCGCAGTCTGGTTAGAACTGGGACCTTTGGATTTGGGCCTGAATGGCGTTTGGTCTGGAATGATAGGTGGCTCTGGTGTCATTGCACTTATCGAAGTCATCTATATGATCAAAGTCGACTGGAGAAGTTCGGTCGAGACAGTCAAGTCAAGAGAGGATTAACTTCTCGACTCCATGATTCAACATCAATACAATCTCTTCAGCGTCTTGTTCAGGGCTTCCAAGAATTATTGCAACAGCTTGACCGTGTCACATGCAACCTACGGAACCGAACGTCATGGTAACAGCTCAACAGCCTATGATCGGCATAGTTTGTTGTTTCCTCCTCGCCACTTCTCTCAATCAGCTTTCATCTGGTCACGCGACCTATTTCTGTAATTTGATCGTCGCTTTGTCCACGTGGTACATAACGGTTCACAACGTTTGAGGGAACATTGTCATCGGTGACAGATCCTTGGGTCAGGGCGCGTGGGGTTCTGAACCTCGTCAATCTTCCGATCTGCATTAGATACCTCACACCAGAACCAACAAGAAAATAGCCGCGCTGCTTGATGCGTTGGCATCATTCGCACGAGCGACTTCTCGGACCAAAGGAACAATGTGCAAACTGACCCCGCTCGATTACATGCTAAAAGGCGTAGTCATACTGCATGTTTGATTCCGTCATCTTTTCGCATCCTCCGAGAATGCCCATTAGCTTGTTCACCAACTTCCAAATCAGGACATGAGGGTTACTTAAAGTGCAAATGCCATACACCAGTAGTTTTATCTCACTGCCGACAGCCTCGAAACCGCTTTCGAAATAGAGAAACATGGGTAAAAGTGTCGTTGCGTGTTACCTTCTCCTTTGGGCCTCTGCGTTGTCTCTTTTCACATTTTCGCATTCACCAAGACAGCGAATCTCAGGTCCCTGGATTGCACAAGATTTCCTCTTTTTGATGGTCAAACCTCCACTGCATTTCAGTCTAAAAACGCTCTCCAATCACAATCAATCTAAGCTTAAAACAAGGCGAACACTTTTCAGCCCTAAACTACGAGTTAGCGCTGTTATTGTTAGCGCCGGAGTCGATGAGTTGTCCCGGAGCGCGGACCGATATCTCATCATATCAAACAACGACGATCGCACATTTGATACTGAAATTCGCCCCTTCGGTCCCGTCAAACTCTATTGACTTTCTTGAAGGGGATGATCACTAACAACCGCTGGTAGTTTTCGCACTTATTATCTCACGTGTACTTGTCATGTGCCCCAAGCAAAGCCCCTTCATGAGGGGTTGGAGGTTTGAGATTATCGTGGAATGCGGAAAGAGGACACCATTGTGCAGTTGAGTAATTTGATTATAAAACTGCATCGTTTTCCACCGTTTGTGACGGTAATAATCCAGAAGCAAAATGATTATCGTCAAATTCTTTATACATCAAAGGACTGTCTTCATTTCTCCAGATTCACATTCACGATGACTTCATATGATAAACGCCCCTATACTACACTTATAGATTGCAACGGTCAGTGATCAAGGATACACCACTGGCTTGACTCTTCACTTACTTTTCAAACACATCAGGCAAAATGGGCATTGTCACTACTCAACAACCCCAGCGATCTGGTTCAATGCATGCTGAACCTTCTGTCAGCTCCGTCACGCTGACTCACTCCAAGCAGGTTCTAGATCGACCAAAGCCAGTCATAACGCCTCGCAGAAAAGAGTCTATGGATCAGTATTTGACCGGCGTTGGTGCGTGGACTTCAACTCATATGATGCCAGCCGCCTAGAGTGTTACCACTCAACTGAGAAGCTTTGGAGTTTATGGCGTTTACGACATTCGTTTACTTTGGACATTGGCGTTGAGAATTGGGTAGCGAAGACTCGTTTCAGAAATACCTGCGGTACTAAGAGTAGTAAAACAGCATACTCGCTGCAGGTCAGATACGTGAGCATATCACAGTCCTTGTTTAGTGTTTTACATAGATTGATCCAAGTTCTTTACCGCTCTGCTGTGTATAAGACCCAAAGATTTCGTGAGAATATATTGTGGATAAGCAAATACAAAAGAAATTGATAATCTCCTACATCGGGTTGAGGTCAGGAAAATGAAGATCAAGTGGCGGGTAATGGCCGTGTGACACAGCTTCCCGAGATCCGCCGAACGTGGGCAAGATCTCACCCACGATGAAACACCATGTTTTAGTGGAAGATGCAGTCGCATTTTTGCCTAATTAACCATTGGCCAGGCATTACTCAAGAGAGACAGCCCCAAAGTCGGTTCCCGTCTTCTGGGTGCCAATAGATCAGATTACAGCTCGCCTTATTTTTTGGATGCTTAAAACTGCATTTTATATCATCCTCTGCTGAATCGGGCAACTCGCTTGCCGCTTTCACAAATTGCATCTTAAATTCAAGACGAGCATTTCAGTTTTATAAGAATATTCGGAAAGCTAATGAATCTCAGTATGTAAATGAAGTTACAGCCTGCTTCCACCAATGGGCTAACGTCTCCGCGCCTCGTAACCACAATAAGCACCCATGCACCTTGGCCCAATCAGGCTGCTTGTGTTCAGTTTTGCGAGGGGCTGTGTTGGGCCTGAATCATGCCTGAACGCCATCAAAGGGGCTTAGCTAGGCTCAATTGAACTCCTTGCGCGCTGTTTAACAGCCTACGCTCACCATAGCTGAATCACTGTAGCTGAAAGCCTTGCTGTCAACCTTGAATGGTTGTGAATGCGATTGGTGTACCGATGCCTTGTTCAGAAACGATGAGCGCCACGTGATCCCTACATCTTAATCAGGCTCTAGATTAAGTAATCCAGTACCTCTTTTATTCTTATCTCTCATTCTATGCCGTTGCACCTCTTCAATCTTGCTGATACACACGCATCCGACACCCCGCTATGGCGGAAGCATTCGGTATAGCTGGCAGCGCGTTCGGCACTGTCTCTTTGGCTTTGCAACTTTTCCAAGAAATTTCGCAATATCTCGATGACATCGATGGCCGTGAAGAAGATCTAAAGGAAGCACGCAATTACGCGACCAACATTCAACTCTCTCTCAATGCGCTTGATGTTGCGATATCTATCGCACCTACTGACGATCCCGCGACCAAGAATGCAATCGCCTCATGCAAAGCCTCATGCGCCTGCGCCGTAAACAATTTATTGGATGTTGTGAAAGAGCTTAGAGGTCCAATAATATCTATACCGAACAGCAGCGCTGCTAGAGCCAAAGAGTTTTGCGCCAAATTGAAGTACCCTTTCAAGAAGCAGAACATGGAAAAGCTCGAGGAAATTCTTTCGCGTACGAACAGTGCTTTGCAAACCATATTGCAAGTCTTTCAGCTGTATGTCAATCCTTTCGTGCTTCTAAATCTTATACCATATATTAATATTCATACTTGCGAAGCAACACTGGCCATGCAACGACATCTGCTATCAACAACATGCACCAGGTCGTGGCCAACGTTGACGTAACATCGGGAAATAACAAAGCAACTCTGGATGAAATGCACAAGGCATCGCAGCTTCATGATAACAGACTCAGTACTATCCAACAAGACGTGAAAGAGCTTTTGGTCCTTACACGAGACTCAGAGGACACAAAGCTCTTGCTGAAAACAATGGCCCAGCAAGTGTCTGACCTCACCTCTCGCACTAGTTTCGACGCCAATTTGCTGCAAAATCCAGCATCCGATACATTCATCCCCAGTATACAAACGACTAGTTACCAGGGTGGCGGTAGCATGACATTTAATGCTTTTTGTTCTTGCAAAACACAGCGAGTAAGATATAGTCAACGCCGTTGGGGACCTTTACTTCTCGAGGCTGAAGTTAGATCAAGAGACCATCATGCGACAGAATGTCCAATGTCAAAGCTTCCTGCGTCAACCCGACGAACTAAGCGAGTGTTGAGTCTGTTGATTCCAACAAGTCAAAGGTCATGGGGACTTGCTAGCAAAGTCTCGCTGTCGTTCAAAACAGGTGCAGGGTTAATAGGGCTTGGTCAAACAGTGGCCTGGATTGCGACAGTGGATGAGAGGTTATCCCCTGTGTTTCGACTAGTGGACACAATCCCTTGCTATAACTCATTGCCGCGGAAGGACATGCGTATACTGTTGGATTCATGCTTCAGACGACTTGTCTGGTGTTATGCCAACTCCCATGCTTCTGTGACCGATGTCAATGAAAATGGTGACACAATACTCGGCTGGGCGCTAGACAAGTATCTTGTAGGTTGTTTTTATCCACATATTGGTTTACTGCCTAACTCAACCACTATAGATGGCCATCGGAAACAATGCCGATAACATGGCAGAATTATTTCAGATGCTTGCTGTCATTGCTGAGCCAACGTCATGTACTCGCAAGATCACAGCGTAAGTTAAAGCAAACTCAACCTTACGAGTCATACATAACTTTTATTCATATTCTTGATTTAGTAAACCTATTCCTACTTTGATAGGCACCAGTGAGTGGTTTTCCTCCTGTACGAGACCTGATCAAGCTGCAGCGACTATTTTAGCGAGATACAGGGAGCCGGTAGGCCATCATTATCACGATTGGGGTCTATCGTGGTGGCGTGGTAAAGACCGTGTCGGTAATGGATATAGACTATTCCAAGCTTTTCCACAAGTAGCCGAAAGTAAGTCTCAGCCAACTTAAGACCAAACTCCAGGCTTAGTAATCTATGCAGATCTAGACTTTGGTCCCCTGACTCAGGCTGTTCTTAAAAAAGATCAAAATGCAATCCGACGGTTATTGGAGAGATACCCCTCATACATCCACGAAACCAATTACCTCGGCCAGTCCCCGGTTCATCTTGCCATTGAAACGCAAAATATCGATATTATAAGTGTTGTCCTTCGCTATACAGACGCTAAAGCTCTCCGCGCTAGAGACAATAGGGGCCTTTATCCCATTGACTATGTGACAAAAGAAAAATGGAAGCATAAAAAGGAGCCTCAAGTAAATTGCGAAGGGTGCAAACTACTTAAAATGCTTCTTCGATTAAACACACCGCTTTTTCCGACCTCATTACGTGCCATCTTAAAACCATGGTTTGCCAGTCACAGCTGTATACACGGCCGTAAGATTATCATCAAGGGTCTAGCAGAAAGGAGAAGAGAGTTGAAAGAACTCTCGTGTCGAATACTTTCGCCAGCTGAAAGGGAAGGTCTAGAAATTCATCAGACAAGGATCCTGGATCAAAATGCTGCACGGGTACAACACCAACTTGAAGCTCAAGGCTGTCCCGTACCTACACACCTCAGTGTGTACGAGGGGGAAATCGGATCGTCGTACGACCATGAGTCGATTTACTCACTTATTTGTGACGGCAAAGTTGCTGAATATGCCCATCAGCTGGGCTTTTATTACTCGGATAACGAGTTTGCAGACTTCATCTGCAGCTTAGCTTTTCGTATGACTGGTGATGGGAAAGACATATTATGGACTAACCATATATTTTCTTCTTCATATCTCTCCTGGATGCTCGATCGTGGTAAGAGTGTCTCAACAAAGATTCCTGCTGCAAAACTACCCAGCCGGGAGATAGAAGTGACGGCGGCTCACTATTTTATGGCTAGTTTGGGATCATTGCATCGCTTTGAACAGAAATTTCACCTGGACTATCCCTTATCAATGGCAGCTATTGAGGTTGTTTTTTCAGAAACTGTTGTCGACGGATGTCGCTGCTGGTGCTCCCCCGGGGGGTGCAACCCTCTGGCCAAGCTCTTGGGGGGGATATATTGGTGGAGGTTCTCAGTCCAATCATACCAACATGTTTCCAAAACAATGGAATGTTTAATAAACGGTTTGTTCTCAGGGCATGGAGGTAAAATCAGCGATTTCCCATGGATCTATGCGGCCATTATACGATACAATACATTTGTTCAGCTGGGTCTGCGTCACGTTTGCTGCTCCATCGTTAGGATCGCTTCAGGTCCCTTGCCCCAAGAGGAGCTCCAGGAAATTGAAGAGGAAGACTCTTCCCTACTTGGATTGTTTGAAAGTCTCCTTACAGAGTTCCAAGACGGCTGTCGCCACGACATGAGCCTAGAGGAGTTCTTCGGCTGGATGCACACGAATTGGGCCCCAAGAATGGAGGAGGTTAGGGTGGAACTTGCTTCTCCAAAGCTTACGGATGAGCAACTGCGAGATGCCGAGTCCATTGGGGTCGTTTGGGAAGTTTACGGACCTCCTCAGCCAACGGAAAAGGAACCTGACTTGCCTGGACGGGGTAAAGGTGGCTTATGGGGTGCTATGGATCAACTGGACCAGATTGCTACAGATCCGGAGAGGCCTACGAAGGAAAGTCTACAGAATCGTACTTGAACGGGATCAAGTTTTGCCCAACAGCATTTTCTATTAGAAAGTCGAGGTCAGCCTAATCTGTCGCGAATTTTGATGTGTTGACGTAATACTGGTTCTGATCACGCAATTGGCTACTGTAAAATGCCCGCAACACCAAGCTATGCCCCTCATCATCAACTTCAACCTTTCAACACCAGGCCAGTTTTAAAAATGACTGAATGCAACAGTCTGCGACCAATTTTAGATCACATAGTGATCTTGGTGTCTTATCAGACGCTACAAGAACTTCCGAGGCGACTGGAGAGTGTCCTCACTGTAATTGATGGCGGGGCCCACGCGGACGGCCGGACAGTCAACAAACTGATCGAATTTTCTGATGGTGTCTATATCGAGCTCATTGCCTTCCAAGATGGCTTGGATCCAGAAAGGCGAAAGACGCATAGATGGGGAGAGCTGGAAGAGAACACTCTCGTCGACTGGGCGTATACACTCCCCAATGAAAAGGAGTTTGGGGTGATCCAACAGCGGGTCAAGGAAGCGAACTCCGAGATTGTGTACCACGATCCAGTCGCTGGCGGTCGTATCAGGCCTGATGGAGTTGAGCTAAAGTGGTCCGTTGCTTCTGCCTACACTACTTCCGGCAAGGCTGTGCATCCAGGTAAAGCACCATTCTGGTGTCTCGACCGAACCCCGAGGCACTTAAGAGTGCCTTACAAGCAAGACGATGGATCAGACGCTTCTTACACGAAGCATCCTTCTGGTGCGATTGGAGTCTCGGGAGTTTCGATATCAGTGCCTAATGAGGAACGAGATGCCATTGCCGGGGTTTACGACGGAATTCATGGATCAACTACTGGGGAAGGCAAATGGCCTTTCGTTGTTCACTCTGGTTCTACGAAGGGAAAGCAAGAGATTGCTCTGGAAGGCAGCCAGGATCAGAAGAGGTACATCCATCTCACTCTACTTGGTGATAAAGGCAGCCCTGAAAGCATTGAGATTCTACCTGGCTTGAAGTTTAGCTTCGAGTCTCAATGGGTTGGCCAGAGAGACTAAGGAGCTTCCGTGACTATTCACTTCAGAGTCATGAGGATGTTTAGATACAGACATACATCTTTCACACAGAACAGGGGGCCTCACATATAACATAGTATTTCATATCGCCACACACATGCTACATATGTCTAGAATTGTGTAACTTTGCTAGCAATTGCACTATGTATAACCTAACTAAGAAGCTCCAGAATACAACTCTATGCCGTAATCGGACGCCAATTGATGGCAGGCTGAGACTTCACGTCACGGCTTTGAGGTGCTTATGGGAAGGGTTGGTAGGTTTGGGTCTATTTGCGAATCATAAAGTTGACAGGTCACCCAATAGATTCGGATTAAGCTGCCAAGACCGTATCAAAATTGAATACATGGCTGTTATTCGCCATCAGTTTGAGTTTTTCTGCTTACGCAGCGTTCCATTTCAGTGTGAGAGACAAAAGTCTACTATCCTCGTGAGGCAGTATTCGTATTATGTTTCATGTAAGCTGACAGTGATTCAGTATACCATTATTTGAACTTCCATATGTAGAGATTCTTGGCGCTTTGCCATGTCTTGGATGAAGATCTGCAATGAACTTGCAGTCAGCATCTTTTCACTTGATTGGATAGACTCATAAGGCGATGCAAGGAAGATCTGCAGACCTCAGGTCATGGGAAGTAGGCTTAATTGACTCCAACGAATCGTTATCCATGCGGCTGCTTACATTCCTTTTTTCGATCCATTGTGAATCAAGAAGCTCCCCAGCCAGGCGTCGAAATCGGCCCTTCCGTATCAATTCTTCGAGCTTTGATCAAGTATGGTGAGATGCTTAGCTGTTGAGTCCCAGGCGCTCGGTGCTGCAATATCTATAACAGAGGTATAACTCTCTCAGAAGAATAACTTCATTCCAACGCACTCTGTCATCTCAACCAGACCACCATCTCAACAGATAAACCAACGCCAATGTCTTGTCATAATCATGAAGCTTATCTACACTGCCCTCTTCGCTCTCGCTGCCACCGCAGTCAATGCCTGTGACAGTACCCTTTGCGAGAGAGCCACTGTCCTTCGAGTTGTTCCTTGTACCAAGGAGTGCATGGGAGGACCTTGCCACCTTTATGAATGCCCTGACAGTCCCTACACGGTAAGTAATCACGATGGTTCACATCAGCATCATCAACTAACTGTCATGGCAGTACATCTGCGGAAAGGACAAAACCAAGTGTTGTGAGACTTGGTAAATGGCAGCTGCAAAGGATCATGCATGGGATGTTTGCTTGGGGGCTATGTTGTAGGAAAACCAGAATGTTACAGAAGGAGAATATCAGTACCATTCAGCTAGCACCAGTCTAAAACCCTATTGATAGTAATACTAAAGTCTAGAAGCTGAATGGTTTCTTATTACCTCGTTTCACTATATACTCCTTTGTCCTAAGATCTTGAACTCAAAATGATCACTCACCCGCTGATGAATAAGGCAAGATTACTGAGCGTGTGAGGCGCGTGATGTGAGCATCAGCTGTCAGGTCTATCATCTCAGATTACTGAGCTTTATTAGTTAACTTGCCGCATTGTCCGTTACTCAAAATAAAGTCGTTGGTGGTGATGGCGTTGGTCCAATAGCTAGCGGCTACTTGCTGGACATTGCTGCAGAAATCAGACGTAAAAGGGAGGCAAACCCAGCACAATGAGTTCGCGCGCCAATTGGAGAACAAGCAATCGGCTGTCTGCTGGCAAAGAACGCAGCACTCATAAGTACTTTTGAGGCCGCTAGCTGAACTGATCCTACTGGTGAACCTGACACCGACGAGACTGATTTTGTTGCCTCCATTGGCAGTTCCCGGCATATTGGCGACACCGCAGGCGTCCTCCCATTTCTTGATGGCATGGCTCGAGACTTTTATTACTTCTCATTTTCCCGCAGAATATGGCATTTTTAAACGAGGAGCAATCAACGGCGAAGTATCGGAATCTCGCCATTGCTGTATTCCGAACATCGGAACTCGGTGTTGAACCGGAGCGGAGGAGAATGTTGCGATACTTCGTAGTGACGGCATGATGATGTCAGCTAAAAAGGTCTCACAATAGGTAATCAACAACGTCACCATTAAAGCTTCGACATCAAGACAACAAAACTCATCATTTCAGAGTTCATTTCGCTGTCGCACATCTCAGGTCTCACGAATTACTACTGTACGTACTTGACTCGGGCCCAGGCCAGACCAATCTGCACACCAACTTCGCATTGACTCGCCGCGATCAGACTCGTCAATCACCCCCCAATTCAGAAAAGATGGTGCACAACATCCGAACGTCAGTTTTTTCCTTCAGCCCCCACGGGAAATTGTCAGATATACTGATATCTAATAGCAAGGACGAGTTCCAAGATGCTCTGAAGAAGTATCCCATCGTCGTCGTGGACTTTTACTCCACGCATAGCGCAGAGTCAAAGCACATTGCTGCTACATTCGCTCAGTTAGTCTCCTCAATCACTCTTCCTAATATCTTCATTAACCAGTTATAGCGCCTATGAGTTGGACAAGTTCAAGGACTTCCGCTTCGTCAAGGTCGACATTGATGATCTGAAGGGTCTAGCGGAGGAAGTCGGTGTCTCGCAACCTGCTACATTCCACATGTACAAGAACGGAGAGAAGATCAATGATCTGCAGAGTGAACACAAGGAAGATCTCATTCAATTCTTGGAGACTGGCCTGTAATCGATTGGCTGGCCGTTGAGAAAGGAAAATGAGCAATGATTGCCGAAGTGCGGCTGCTTCAACCATGTAGCGCAAGGCTCCGTCCAATTGAATGATAATACTTTGTTCATCACAAGCATCATAAAATCTTCTATTACTTCAATGAGGATGTCGTTCTGAAATGGAATCGGAATCATTGGTGATAGTTCACAGGGTCCGCTGACCGTTGCTCTAAATCGGGGTAACTCAACGCTACACAAAGCCAAACCGAACTCTAAATCATCTCCTAAATCTCCAAGCCGAGTTTATAGCAATACTGTAATAAAGCGCTGCTTGAAGGCACTCATGTCCAATCCATTTCAGTCTGAAAGAGTCGCGAAATCTCAGCTGATCAAGTGACATGTCGTCTTTGTCAGCATACCCCACTACGTCATTGAAACATCTCAACTGAACGGGTCCTTTATCCCTTGGCATCTCATCCTCAAAATGGCGACATCAGAGCAAACCAACAAAGGCCGCGTTGTCGGCGACTTGTCATGTCAATCAGATTCATACCTCAAGGCTCTCGAGACCGAAGTAATCTCATGTGAAAAGGCGCCAAAGCAGGTGCACAAGTCAAAGAAGAGCAATGGGCATTCTCATTCGCATGATGAGTGGTTAATTGAGTGCGCTGACTCGGTACTGTTCCCAGAAGGTATTACACACCCCCTTTTCTAAATTTGGACAAGTCTTTACTGACATGAGTTTAGGCGGCGGCCAACCTTCGGATCATGGCACAATTACCCCCCTCTCGGGTTCAGACCAAAGCCCCATTCCCATCAAGAACGTTCAGCGCCAAGGTCTCCGCTGTATAATCTACTCCCCCAAGCCCATATCCCCAGGTGACAGAATCCGTCAAGAAGTCGACTGGAAGCGAAGATGGGATCACATGCAGCAGCATACCGGCCAGCATCTCCTCTCCGCTGTGATGCAGAACCATCATGATCTCAAGACTCTCGGATGGGGTATGGGCGCTGACGAGAGCATGAATTACGTTGACTTGCAGCGGAAACCAACGGAGGAGGAGATGCAAGCTATTCAGATTGAGTGTGCAGAGTTGATTCGAGAAAATCTGCCGATTCGGGTTGAGACGCCGGACGATGCGAAGCATGATAAGCTTCCTGGTGATTATGACAAGTCTGATGGTGTTGTACGCGTTATACACATCGGAGACCTTGATACAAACACGTGAGCCTACAAACCCTTCAGTTGAATTGACTATTAACTGCTGCAGGTGTTGCGGAACTCACCTATCCCAAACATCTCACATCTCCCTCATAATCCTCGGCTCGACACAGTCCGTCCACGGCAAGAACTGTCGTCTATCCTTCATAACCGGTGATCGAGCTATCAACCTCGCAACATCATCCGTCAGTGCCATTAGCTCCATCGCGAAGCTCCTTTCATCCAGCAACATCCCCAGCGAAGTCGTCTCTCGAACTACAGCTCTTTCCGACACAGTCACCGACTTGAAACGCTCTGAGCGGAAGCTCTTACTCGAGGTTGCAAAGTTTGAAAGCGAGCAGGCTATCAGGATCGTTGTGCAGAACAGGATGAATGCGTATATTCACCGTTACGACGGGAACACGGACTTTATTAACAAGATTGTTGGGGAGACGAGGGATGTTCTCCAAGGCACGGGCTTTGTAGTTGTTATCGCTATTGGGGAGCCAAAGGGCAGCGGACCGGTTGTTATTATTGGTGATCAAGTTGCAGTTGATGCGATGGCGCAGAAGGTCAAAGTAGTTATCAAGGACATCAAGGGCGGAGGTGCAGGAGGCAAATGGCAAGGCAAGGTGAAGGAGTGGACGAATGCGCAACTTCTGGCGCTGAAAGAGGTCGTCGAGTCGTGAGACTCTGTGCCGTATCTATGGTCTAGATCTGTCAAGTTCTATGTATTTCATCCTAAAGAAACAGGTAGACCAGTCTTCATCCCTTCTCCCATACTCAAACTCAGATCAGCTGCAGCGGCTTCGGCCCAACCATCCGGTTCAGCTGATACCCCCGTCGCTTCGGCTTCGCCTGCGTCATCTCAAACGCCTTTCGAATATGCCCAGCATCAATCGCAGGTCGCTGCGGGTTCGACATGAGGAACAGGCCCTGTCTTCTAGCCTGAAGGGCTGCTGCCGCTGCCTCATTCTCCTTCCCGCCCTGAGTCGTGATCTCCTGTGCCTGGATTGACAACGCCATGTCGGTCAGGCGCTTAACCATCTCCACGGCGATAGAGCCCAGAATATCAATGGCGTCGTCTTTCTTTCGGAGGTCAGCGACTACGCCGATGCAAGCCCACTCGCGGAACCTGGCCTCTTTGGCGCGGTGGAAGGAGGCCTTACGGTAGGAGCACCATTTGGTGTACTCTTCTCCGGACATCTTGCTGGTGACTTCGTCGGCCCAGATGAGTCGCTCGCGGGATTTTTCGCTGATCTGGACGGCATCAGCGTCACCGCCTGGAGGTCGAACGGCGAACATGAATTCTTCGTCCCAGGGCATGAGAGCAGCGGAAGCCTCGGTGGTCTTCTTGGCGGTGTCTTCAGCGGCGTTGTCGGTGTCGGAGAAACTATCTTCGGCATCGTTCTCGGGCTTGTCCTTTTCATTTGTTGTCTTTCTGGCTTCGCCGCGGAGTTTCTTCCACCGGATGACATTCTGTAGGCGAGTCATCCGGGCGGTGTCGTGGCGGACCTGGAAGAGGATATCCTTGATGGCGATGAACTTTTCACCGCGTCGGGCGGAGAGTTCTTTGGCCTTGGTCAGCTGTTTATTGGTTAGCTCTAGTATCTTGTAAAAGGAAGGAGTTGAGTGCTTACCAGATGGATTATCTGGTCACGAACAATCTGCTCGACAAGGGCGGCGGTTTCGTTGGCGATTTCCTGCGTCTCACCAGCGACGAACATCATCTGTTACTGTTAGCCAGGGGATGACAATGAAATAGAAGTACCGCGTACCTGCTGAACCTCATTGGTGTACTTGGGTTCAAAAGGCGCCATGATGGGCAAGGGGCTCGAGGTAGTCCTTCGAGGATGTTGTGAGGTTGAGGAGGAGATGACACTCGAACTTATGTCGGTATCCTTGAGTGACAAGGAAAGACCTGTTTTTCTTTCCAGGACTTTGATTTACCACTTTTTAGAACGCGTCTCAGTTCATGGCGTCCCTTTGTGATGCACAGTGGAAGATCGAAGTCACGAGGGTTGGTGGGGAGCTCTGACCATTCTTTTGAACAAAGAGGCAGCACTGCTCGACGCAGCCGGAAGAAGAACAGACGCTGGGTCTCTTTATCGTTCTTGAATATCCTTTGTCAGTCCTATTGCTGCAAGTCACAGCGAACCTATTGTTCTCGAACAATTGAGCATCAATGAGAAGTGCCTAACATGGTCATTTGACATTTAACATGATGCTATGCACATGATTCCGTCTTCCAGTCAAAGGCTGTTTCATCCCATTTTCAGAAGCTGCCCTGGCAATCAACTTCCAAACTCCAGGCTCTAGTTCAATGGCAGCAGTGAACTTTTGCCAAGCCTGATCTTCTTTGTTATCTACCTGCCCTCGAATCCAGCTTTGACCTTCATCTTTACTGATTTCTACCAGTGCTACTCCATCATGACTCCAAGCCCAGCCTTCAACCCTTACCAGCCCTGCAGAGATGATTGCTGAATCCGCGGGCTTCGTTATCATCGAGTTCACTTCGACCTCCCATACCGGCCGCATCCTCACTCCTTCAGGGTCTATTGGGTCTCTCTCGTTGTAAAGAACAGCAGCGAAAGGTCCCGGGGCGCGAGTCTCCTGCAATGAAAGCCTACAAAGCCACTTCGTCGAATTGGTACCAAACCAACCTGGCACAACAAGTCTCACCGGTCCGCCTCGTTCTTTACTGAGAGGCTCTCCATTAATCTTCCAAGCCAGAAGGGCTTCTGGTCTTTGCGCCTTTGCTACGGGTAAGTCTTTCTGATAGCGGTCTGCTTCGTACTCAAAGAACTTTCCATGATCGAGTCCTTCTGACCAGACAAAGTGTGCTTCAGGAAGGGGCTCTGCAAGAGCGAGGATAGTCGAAAGTCGAACACCGGTCCATACCACGTTACCAATGCGCCATGGGTTACTGGTTGGCGGCTTCAGCGGGCTTCCGTAGCACTCGTGAAAGGACGTAACGGAAGTCTGAGGCAACGCCTTGAGTTGTGCCAAGGAGAGGGCGAATGATTTCCGAACAAGGCCATCGACGACCAGCAACCACTTTGTATCATCGACTACAGCAGCGCCCATGTGTATCGTTTGGAATAACTTGTCATCCGGTGTGATAAAGGACGATAAATGGTGAGGTGTCGGCGGAGGGCGCAGGAAGAAACCTTCGGGATCGATGGATGTACAAGCCTCTCTCTCAGCACCAGCTGTCGGTACTTCGGAGACATCATGGCCCATAGCTCTTGCGACCATTGATTCCATTTTCAGAGTATCTAGAGAAAGGGGGATGATGCATGTGTAGGCCGAATGATGTCTCCTCAAGGTGAGGCCTGTCAAGCGGAATCCCATCCGCGCTCCACAACGCTCCAACTACCGAGCTTCGGCAAACTGCATCTTCTTAGACCCCGAATTCTAACAACAATCATCACGTGCAGCAATGCCTGATCCGGTCTGGTGGTCTAGTGGTATGATTCTCGCTTAGGGTAAACCCTACAGCTCAGTTTGCGAGAGGTCCCGGGTTCAATCCCCGGCCAGACCCTTCCTTTTGCTCTTCGGGCCTCTGTGACGTCTTGGAGGTATTCCTTTTTGTTCCTGGATGAGGTTGGAACATTGGGATGAGAGTATGTTGTAAACTCTGGAGGTCTTGCACCTGGTTGGATGAGAGGCAGATAAGATAAGCAATCTTATCGCGAACACTACCCTGGACATGCCATCAAGCTGAGAGTAATGGTGGTCAATACACCGTAGATATCCTGAAAATGCAAAGCTCTTTCTAAAAGCTCTTGCGACTCTTTCTATCATTACTCGTCCATTCTCTTGTCTTATAACGAGGGGTTGCGCAATGCCAAGTAACTTAAAACGTCTAACACACTATTCGCTTCTGAGATTCTCAACCAACGGCCACAAACCTTTGCACAACCATTCTCGACATCGTTGTTAGCCCATAGTCAAGCAGATACAACACTCAATGAATAGATCCATAAATCTCTCCAGAGGGACCGTTTTGCTTTAATTCTTTTCATTCTGGCGCTATGCAAGAAAACAGAGTAACCGTCTCCCCTCGAAATCAACTGTGACCCAATTGGCCTTCTCTTCTCAACCAATCAGAGCCACGCCCGGTTAGCTCAATCGGTAGAGCGTGAGACTCTTACGAGTACGCGATCTCAAGGTTGCGGGTTCGACCCCCGCATCGGGCTGTTCCTATAAACGATTGCGAGCAATAGCGAGGCATTTCTTTTTTGCACTTATCTGCTCTACTCTTTTGGCACCTCAACGCCAGAAACTGACTTGCATATCTCCAGTAGCTCTTCCTGCTTGCTCACATTGTCCGCTCCAGGATGAGGTCTGCTCTCTCCACTTGTTGTAACGAACGCACCAGATGTGGCCTTTGTCAGAGATCCTTCGCCCGCGATCCAGCTTGCCAATGCTTTAGCTGGCTCACTCAACTGAACTGGTGCTGAGCTTCCTCCCATTTTGGTCTTTACCCAGCCGGGATGCATACTGAGGACTTGGATGTCGGTCCAGCGTCGTGCAAAGGCTTTCGCGAGCATTGTGTCGTGAAGTTTGGTGTTGCCGTAAGAATGCGATTGAGTCGCGTTCTTCAGAGTCTCGTCACCGCTGTAGTGACTGTCCGAACTCATGAACAGAAGCCTGCTCTTAGGCTTATCCATGAGACATGTCAGGATATAAGGCGCCAGGGTGTTGACTGCGAACACAGCTGAGATCTTGTCCGAAGTGATTTCCCTCGATGCTGTCGAGCCATAGCCGATTCCTGCGTTGTGCACAACGACATCAAATGGTCCAGCATTGTTTGCGTCTCTGGCGAGCTTCTTGGTCTCTTCAATTGACGATAAGTTGCCAACAAGAACGGCTGCGGCGTTGGGGATGGCACTTTTGGCTGAAGCGGCGCGGTCGGCATTTCTGGCATGGAGAACGACTTGGTGGCCTTGCTCGGCGAGGAGCTTTGCGGCAGCTTGACCGATGCCGTCTGTCGAGCCTGTGATGAACACGCGAACCATGTTGTTGATCTTGGTGAGATTATCAAGTTAGGATGGGATGAGTTGCGACAAGTTTGAAGCAGGAGCCGTTGCTTTTCACCGATGCATGATATCACAAAGCTTGAAGCTGGTTACGTCATCAACTCCGGCATCCATCACTGACGCAAATCCTACGTGACAAAAACAAAGAATTGTGGTTCTGCAGAAAATAGAAAGGCTGTCGGTTATCCCTCGGTTCGGGTATTGAGGGACACAATATTATCTTCCCCAGAGGTGATGATGAACCCACCGATGGCCTCCTTCGGGGACGGACGCCGACGCCGAAATGCGGAGGTTACATAGCTTCTTTTCCCCAGCGGATCTTCAAAACCATCTACCAGAACAAGGAATTGACCAGACCGTCATAGTCTTGTTGCCAGTATACCAGTTTGCCGAAACCCCTCTTGCAATTTGCCGATGAGACATATAAATATGATGTGATATTCTGTGAAGCCATTCTAAAACCGGGGATGATTTGAACCTTTTCCTCGGACAGTCTTAGACACGATGATTTTGTCGACGAGTAAGAAGTTCTTATATCTGGCGACAATAGCTGTGTCTCCAGTCATTGCGAAGTCCCATTCAAAATGCTCAGCCGAAAGCCTACTAATCCCTAATGGGACCATCGCCTCAGTCCAACACCACGTTGCCGGCGATGTCATCCCCCTTCCCAACACAGTTGTATCCTGCGGAGGTCCAAGCTTCACAGCCAACATTACAGCAGACCTCTGCAGAGTAGTTGTAAATGTCTCAACAAGCGACTCCAGCTCCATCCGCATCGAGGCATGGCTTCCAGATGATTGGAACAAACGTCTGTTAGCCACAGGAACAGGCGGTATCGGAGGATGTATCGATTTCTCAACTGTCCAAAATGGAGCTCAACTTGGCTTTGCAAGCTTCGGAACCAACACAGGCCATGATGGTGAGCAAGGATTTGACTTCTTCCTCAACCAACCAGAGGTTATCAACGATTTTGGCCATAGAGGAATTCACGTCGAGGCGAAGGTTGCAAAGCAAATCGTGGAGCAATACTATGGGAGGAAGGCCTCAAAGAGCTATTACCAAGGATGCAGCACAGGCGGCCGTCAAGGCCTACAGAATGCCCAGCTCTACCCCGATGACTTTGATGGAATTCTCGCTGGAGCCGCAGGCATCGATTGGCTTCACATTGTGGCGTCAAAAGGCATACTGGCTCGGCGGATTGGATGGCCGGATCTGACTTCTGATGCATATGTTCGACCAGAACAGTGGAAGGCGATTGT
The DNA here is from genome assembly GCA_013186775.1 of Fusarium dlaminii. Taxonomy (NCBI): domain Eukaryota; kingdom Fungi; phylum Ascomycota; class Sordariomycetes; order Hypocreales; family Nectriaceae; genus Fusarium; species Fusarium dlaminii. Next base: position 147,978 of record JAAOAL010000083.1, on the reverse strand, counting down.
GGCAAAACAGATTGAGCTGCTTGATCCTCTGGATGGTGTTGAGGATGGTATCATCGACAACCCTGCTGCACATGCCTTCGACCCAGTGATCATGGCCTGTGGCACTGGTCTACTCAACATTTCGCTCTGTCTAAAGCCCCAGCAAGTAGCGTCTGTCAGAGCTGCATACGAACCTCTTGCGGACTCTCAGGGCAACATTGTATACCCAGGATTTGCATTGGGTGCTGATACAAGCGTCTTCTCCGCTAACCAGGTGAACGGTACCGCTGAGCTGAACTATAAAGTCTTACAGGTAAGTAATACAACTCCAGTCAACCAAGGAGGTGGTCTAACGACAAATTTATAGGACTTTTGGCGCGGGGCAGTTTACAACGACTCTACTTGGACACCTAACAATTTCACCGTCAAAGACATGGACTTTGCCATCAAACTCAATCCAGGAGGCGTCAACGCTGCAGAAGGCGATCTTCAGAAGTTCTACGCCAAAGGAGGAAAGATTATTTCCTACCATGGACAAGCTGACCAGACTATCACGCCCAAGCTGCCGGCTGAGTACTACGCCAAAGTTCAAGCAAACCTAAATGCCACGCTGGATGACATGCTCTCCTTCTACAGACTCTTCTTCGTTCCTGGGATGTATCACTGCTCTGGAGGTCCTGGTGCCTTCGATATTGGTCAGGTGTATCCGTTGAAGAAGGATAGACTGAAGGCCAAGGAGAATGTCTTGTTGGCTTTGACGAAGTGGGTTGAGGAGGATCAAGAACCAGAGACTATGGTTGGCGCCAAGTTCGGCAACAGTGAGGCCCTAGGCAAAGCTACAGCACAGCGAAGTGAGTTTTCACTTAGGCCTCTTTGATGCAATGAACTAACAATTTCCAGAGTATTGCCCGTACCCGTATGAGAGCAAATGGGATGGATCCGGAAACACCACCAAGGCCGGTAGTTGGCGCTGCAAGCTTCCTAGGGTATAACCGCCATGCTAGAATGAAGAATGAACTTTGTATTTGTTATTGAAGGTGAACTGAGTCTTTCAATTTCTCCTTATCTAGTGTTCGCATCTGTAGCCTATAGCTTACTCTTGCAGCTTACAGGCTGGGATTGTATAAGACTCTTATCAATATCTTGAACCTTATTCAAACCCGCGACATTCATCAGGATATCCAGATCTGCTAATAGTCCCTTCAACACGTGCCTGACTCCATGCTCGCCCATGATACTAAGTCCCCAGATCCAAAGTCTCCCAACAAAGACAAACTTGGCACCCAGAGCAAGAGCCTTGACGATATCAGCCGCTCCTCTAACACCGCTATCGAACGTCACAACGATACGATCGCCAACCTTGTCAGCGATCTGCTCCAAAGCATCAAGACTTCCAATCGCCCCGTCAACCTGCCGACCAGCGTGATTGCTAACAACAATGCCTTCAAAACCCAGATCAGCTGCCTTTTCAGCATCATCAACGCGCTGAATGCCCTTGATCAAGAACGGCTTTCCGCCGCTTATCTCCTGCCACTTCTCTCGTGCCCAGACAGCCTTTTCCCAAGACCATGCACGGCCGTGCCAGACGTTGTCGATCCAGAGTGCACCGGCTTCGGCGGGCTGCTTCTTTGGATCGATGCCATGTTCGGCCAAACGCTTCTGGAAGACGGGATCCGAGAGACCCAAGTCGGCGCCAATGCCGCGGTAAAAAGCGTAGTTAGATGTCGCAACGTCGTCATGTCGCCATCCAAGTTGCCAAGTGTCTGTCGTTAAGATACAGGCAGAGAACCCGGATTCATGAGCTCGCTTGAGCAATGACAAGGCAAGTTCGTCATCATGCGGCATGTAGAGCTGGAAGAAGCGGGGACCCTCAGGGATGCGATGACTCTGCTCACTGTTCTGTGCAATCTTCCGACCAGCGTCGTTTGCCTCTGCGACGTCTTCAATCGGACAGGAGCCCGCAGTCGAGAGACTGTAAGGAATGCCAAGCTCACCAGCGACCTTAGCAACAGGAAGCTCGCCTTGCGGATGATAGATCTTGTTGATCCCAATAGGCGCAATTCCAAACGGCGCAGAGACCTCATGACCGAAGATTGTGGTTCTAGTAGACCGTTCATTGGTATCTACAAGCTGACGAGGGACGATCTTGTGTCGGAAGAAAGCTTGACGGTTCGCGAGATGCGTATCCGAAAGGCCTGCGTTGGATGAAGCGTAGAGCCAGCCATTTTCGGTGAGCTTCTTCTTGGCGAGTTCTTCAAGTTTATCAGGATCTAGGATTGTCAATTCACAAGTGACAAGAAATGATTAAGACGGCCATACGCGTGTTAAATGGTGGAACTTCGCCATTGTTCAACTTCCAAAAGTTATCGCGTTGGTATAAGCCCCACGGAGGGGTATCGCGCTTCTTGAGATGCGGCGACCTGGGATCCGACATTTTGAAAATTCGTGAAAGTCTGGGAAATCAAGATCAAAATAAGACTTTCATATCAGGAGATACGGCTCTTGAGCACCGAGACTGTATCCACTTATATCCTGCTGGTGATCCATATTCATGACGTATACCAGACTTCCGGATGTCCGATTTATGAACAAAGATGACGAACATGTGATCTTTTCAAGCAAAATATCCACAATTAGTGAGACCGCACAAGTAGAAGAAGAAAGTTCAATGACTAATTATCTTTTCCTTCTTCGCCTGACGCTAAATTACACCAGGCGTCGGAGCCAAAATAAATTGGAACCTTCAGCTTATAATCCCGTCATCGCTGGCATATTTGCATTTCAACTTGAACTCTTAGCTAATCGTATCCACGGTTGAGTTATGTAAACGTAGTTCCAAGCCAAAGTAACCATTCACACGTTGTAGAAACACCCTGCAATCATCACAAACGGTTCGACTAACAAGAACATTAGCCTTCTTAAGCGGGTGAGGCGGAAATATGTCGTTCAAAGCCACGAGCCTTGAGCGATACATGTACTTTCTTTCTTCCTCAGAACGATCCCTCAGACGCCGTTGCCGCTCCTGATCAGAGAATCCAGTTTGCGACATCATGTTGATGAGTAAATTAAGTTCGTCCTCTGGCTGGGAAGGAACAGCCAGCTCTTGAGGCAGAAAACAGTGCTTGTAAACAAAATATGTGATAAGCTGTTTTTCAGCGTGGCAAGCATAATATCTTCCGGGAGTCCCGTTGTCGTAATTATCCCGTTTTGGCGTAAACCCTATTATGTTGCACAGGCCAAGGACCCAATTCGTCCATTCCCGTCCGGCAACATGAATCAATTCATCTTCATCGTGACCCCAACCGCTCATCGCAGATATTTCAGGGAAGTTTCCACCGCGGATTAACGTTGCGACTGTCTTCCACTCTGTTGGAAGGCTGTAATGGGTCGTCAGACTTAATGACCGTGCGTCATTTGACCGGCAAGAGAATGAGAAACCATCAAGCTGCATAGCAGGCTGAGCAGGGTGGGCAGCCTGACCCTCAAGAAGCCGGACAATTTCCCTTCGATGAATGTCCATCTGTTGAAAATTCTCCTTGTACAACCTGTTAGAGCTTCGTGTTTCATAATTTTCTCGTGTTGGCTTTGCAAAATCGACCGCACGACGTAGTGTATCGTTATCGATGCAAAGCAAATCTGCATCAGCCCCATGCTCCAAGAGAAGCTCCACGTTCTCTAGTCGACCCCATAGAGCCGCTTCCATAAGAGGAGTTCGGCCGTTTAAATCAGCAGAATTGGCATCGGCTCCTTCTTCGAGGAGGAGTCTGACGACTTCGGGGTGTGATTCGCACGCGGCAAGTTGCAAAACAGTTTTGCCGGAGGTTGGACGAGACTGGGTCTCTTCATCCTCCCACTCGTCATCCTCATGGAAATGCGTGTCTGGAGGTGGCTCCCATGACTCAACACCATTTAGAAAAGTGTCGTGAGTTTGGGTACCTCTCGTGTCTTCTAAGAACTCACGTAGGGGTTTGAGAATGCCTCGGACCATGTCGCTGACGATGTAGTCTATTTGCTCACGCTGAGATTCGTCAACGTCTCCCCACAAAGGTTTGCCATCAACCGCCTCTCGGAACCTTGTTTTTAAGCTGTTGAGCTGATCGGGAGGAGTTTGTTCAGGTAAGCTCACGCCACCCGATACGAAATAAAGGTTGTCCCTGTCTATTTCGAAGCCGTTTAATGGGAAATTGAAGAGATAAGTACGATCTCCCGGAAGTCGGTAGCTGCAATGTGCCACGCGAGTCTGTTGATCAACATCGTCATAGCCTGAGAAACCGTGCTCATGGATTTTGTCGCAAAACGGACACAAAATGTGGACGACGTCCTGGTTCCACCACTGAACGGGAGCGATCGCGGGTGGCGGCGTTGTGGACATTTCGTTCATCCTATTCTGCAAGCGGTAGTATGCCTAAAGAGAACCCAAAATGTCAGATGAGGAAGCTTTTATGATGCCCTTCAATTGGAGATGGCCAACATAATCACGTGGTCTCAGCCTAATTTAGAGCCTGACTTCTGGCGGATGAAACCTTGATTTAGTGCACATTGAAGACGTTGAAATTTGTGAACTAAGGATAAGCTGCAAGTTGGGGCTCGTCATTTGTCTCTGTAGCGCCGAGTTAGATCCTACGGATTGTAATTGCCTGTATCAGTGATTGATAAATGCCCCATGTCGTGCGCTGTCCGGTATTCTGGGATAAGTCCGTTTCGGTTAGTTGCATTGGCAATGCGCCTCAGAAGATCTAGTCTTATAGATATGCTTCTTTTCTCTTCATCAAGAATGATGGCCGTTCAGGATGTGCCGTGATAGCCGTGTCCTCCCACGTTATCGCCCATAAATCTGCCTGCTCTAATTAATGGTGGGTGTTCGCGTGTCTCAATCCCTTTAATTCAGAGTAACATTTATCAATAGCACGCAAGCAGCTGAACCCTTCAAGATATCAACAGGCGACTACTCGGCTTGATTATTGGACTTTAACCAACGTGGCTTGAAATGCTGCCTCTGAGTAGCTGGCCATGCTGCAAAGTGATGGCAGACGGGCTAAAGTGATTGGATGGCGGAGTCTAGCGTCGTCGATAGCCTCACAAGGCGTTCCTGCACTGGCGTTTTGAAGACAGGGGTCTGGCCGGCGAGCTCAATGATTTGACTCTGTCTTCGGTAATGGAAAGAGTAATGGCATGGTCTATATAACACCTGGCTGCTTGCTCGCGGTAGCTTCATTCCTAGCAGGCCGGGGACGTTCTTAAATCTAGCTGTCCCTTCAAAACAGCTGCAAAGATGACCAAAAACCAGATCTTATTCTCGGTTGATAACCAAACACCGTTCACTCTAGTTCCAAACCCAACAACTTTCAGTGACTGGGGCGACTTTGCCGCAGGTCCGACAACAGTAAGCTTTCCACCAAAACAGCGCCGTGCATCTGTGCTAAATGGGGTCAAGATCAAACCTTTCCAGAAAGGAGACGGCGGCCATGTAATGTCTTCGCAATCGCCGTTCGTCGGCTCTGCAGGAATAGTCGGATATTCACTCACCAGCAAGAATGGCGCTACTGTTTACATTCGCCTCCTTGCAAGTAATCCGTACCTGAGCGTTCGCGATAACTGGGCGTGTGTCTCGTTCTCTTCCTTCGACCAGGGTATTAACCAGGACGCTTATAATCACCATTATTATAACGAACCTCGTCATGCGAGCCTGGAATTTGAAGGGAGGACCCTTAACGTGAGCATCCACCAGCGCTCTCTTGACGGAAGGCTGATGTTGACGTAGCTTACTTCAAATATTGGTCATGCAGACCAGGCGACGGCAACGTTTGTTTTGACTTACGTGTAAGTAGCTACTCAAATACTCTCTCATTGCCTTCAGCGGCTTCTACATGTTCGGCAGTATTAAGATCTTTTATAGGGTCCCGGACTTATACCAGTCCTCGTTTATCAACCAAGGCTAACAAGTAGCGTGTAACAGAGTCTAAGTCTGTAAACTTGACAGGCGTATACATAAGCCACGAGATTAATGGAATCATAGAAGCTTTCGAGTCGATCAATGTCATAATGTCATAAACTAATTCGTATATAATGTTACATGGTTGCAATCTTCCCACGGCTGGTTGGTTTTCCATATTTTATAAATGCACAGACCAGCCTAAACTCCAAATCATGTTCAGTCTGCAATCACCTTGGCCAGGCTCTGAACGAATGTACAGGCTGTCCCTAAGGAAAAGCTTTATCTCCCCGATCTCTCTCGTTCAGAGGGCTGGTAAGGTGACCACAAACTGAACAACACAAGGAAAGGTTATGAGATCGAGGGTTTGCCCTACGAAGAAAGACACTACTTCATGGCATTCAGTCCACCAGCAGAGATTGGTGGAGCCTTGTCTCCAGCCTGCTCCTTCTCATCAATCAGTTCGCCAATCGGCATCTTTCCCATGGAGGTATCAGCCTGGGACCTAAGCATTCCACGGTTGGGAGTCTCGCGAGGAACAAAGTGCTGATAGTCAGAAGTCATGTCTGATTTGTTCTGGAGAGAGTAGTTGGTCTCATCAATGGAAGGCTTCTTTCTAGCAGGAGCTTGCTGGCCGAAGAGTTTGCTGGATCCTTGCTTGGATGATCCAGACTGAATGCTGGAGTTGTCGTTGCTGACATGGGGGAACTTAGAGTAGTTGATGGACTTGCGGTTCTGAGCGTATTCGGGCATATCCTGATCCTTGTTAGTGGGGAAGTTGGATCTGGACTTGTCGAAAGAGGAGAAGTCATCGGTAGTACCATGAGAAAAGCTGGGAGTGCTCTCCTTGGACTTGCCGAGGGCGGGTTGGGTGTTGGAGGGGAAGTCGTCAGTGGTGCCGTGGGAGAAGGTAGAGGGAGTATCCTTGGACTGGCTAGAAGAGCTATCAAAGCTACTCTGAGAAACATCATTGGATTGATTGGGATTCGCGTGGACAGTCTTGATTGGTGACTGGTTAAAACTACCTGATGTACCGCGAGCTCCCATAGAGGCCAGATGTTTAGACTGCTCAAATGACTTATCGGAATCATTCTGAGGGAACTTGGAGGAAATGTCCCTGGCCTGAGTCGGTCCAGAAGAACTGTGAGACACAGGAGAGGTGACATCCGAATGATTCTCAGTTTTCTTTGAACCAGGAACCATGTTGACAGCGCGTTGTCTTAAGTTACCAGCGGTATCTTGCGCCATGGAAGAAATGTTGGCCATCGTGCCCTTGGTGTCTTGGGCCAGAGAGCTGGCTTGGTCAACAGCTGTATTGCCGATCTCTTGGGCACGAGCCATGCCGTCACGGGCAATACCTCTGCCTCGCGGGGAAGTGACGAGAGGAATGATGTAGATGGTGGTGAGACCGAGGATGGCTATGCCGAAAGGAGACATGAACTGGATCAGGAAGTACAGAGAACCGGTGAAGGCGAAAGCACCGAATGTCTTCTCGAGGTCTTCGGCAAAGATGATCTTCTGAGCTTGGACGACAGCATACTGAATGAAGTCGTGGATATCCTTGAGAGTAGCGTTGAGAGTTGATTCCGGAACTGTCTTGTACTGTCTGGGTCGCATGCGAGAGACGAAGTTATTAGGGCCGAAGGAACGACCAGCGAACTCGGCCATGGACATGACTGAAAGCAATTATTAGTATCATGGATAACGAGAAGCGAGAATAGACTGTACCTCCGAGGCTAATCGCCATGATTTTGAGAGTCAGCTGGGTAAGATGCATATGATGAACTGCGAGCATGAAGCCGAGGGCGGCAAAGTAGGATCCGATAGTTCGTGCGGGATCCTCCCACTAGACAGTGTCAGCCACCAGCCACGGCAACGGTTGAAGAGAAACATAACATACGCTGATGTACTTGTAGAGGCTATCCTGTTGGGCTGTGGCGCCAAAGTCAGAAACATGACTTCGGGTTAATATTAGGCTGGCATTGTCTTACCAATTATTTCCTTCAATGGCCCGGAATCTCGACGTTCGACATTGCTCTCCGAGCGTGGGGCATCTTCAGCCAGGACGGGCTGGAAATTGTTTCGCAGTCCACTCATAATGAATATCGCTTATCGAAGTCCTATAATTTTAATAAGGCCAGGTTCAATTGATGAATGATAAAATCAAGAGAACACAAGCCACCCATCGAGCCAGCACCGCCCTTTATCTCCTCTGCTCCTTACAAGAAACCCGGGGCTGAACTCTAGTGCGTCATGGCTGATGCGCTCATGATGATTTCTCCGCGTCGTGACATCAGGGATGTCTCAGCCACCAGCCTATTTCTGGCCTAGACCTCATCCACCAACGTCTTGGTTTACGAGCTACTGAGCTAGCTCTAACTACACCCACGTCATTCCCATCGTCACCGTTTCAGATTATCGAGATCAAGATGAGGGCATTGTTTATATGCATAGCTTCCGGCTAAGGCGGCTGGTGAGAGGAAAAAGCAGGATTGATGAGGAATTTTGAATTCGTGGAATTCAAGGCTTGGAACTTGGCATTGAGAAGGTTTGGACTAATGCTGGGGATTGACATCATGATGGGCTTGGTATGGAGAAAAGGCACGACAGATATGTGTTCAGTTGGTGATGCAGACGTAGTCATTCCTTAGATATAGCCATTCAGGCAATTCTTTCTGATATTCGTCCGCAACTACCTAGCTATCCCCGTTGTGGCTGGTACTCCAGACCCGCTTGGTGTCTTAATAGAGACCGGCTTGAAGATTGAGTCGAAACGCATCCCATTCCTCCAATAAACTCTCCTCCGCCACGACGACTCGGAGATTCTCTCCCGCTTCAAATCCCCGCTCATTGCTCCATAGAACTAACTAAGTTAGTAGCAGCGTTAATCCGAGGTGCCTTATTGTTGCTTCGATTCGTGGTCTTCTGACACTTATGTTGATACACCTGGTCAGCCGTATTATACTGTCCTGAATGGACAATGGTTGTCATTCGCAGTTAGTATTGAAAAGGCTTGCTCTTGACCATGGATGATGTGTTAACGATTGGTGTAACTCGACACATGGTAAGAATTGTATTAGCGGAATTTCAGCTGTCTAGGGTATGGAATCGTCCAACCTGACGGAATAGTGAGGGAATCGGGACACTAGCATGTTACTTTTTTAACTTTCTTAATATTCTTTTACCAAGTTTTCTTGACTTTCTATCCTAGGTAGATATATCTCCTTTCCATAGTACTGTGAAATTTAACCTCAAAGAATTCGGCAGCAATGCTCCTTCTTCTCAGGCTTCCAAGTCCATCCCGGCACAAGCTCCCAGTCCTCAAACATCCTTTCCTGTTCCATCTTAATCGTGAGACCAGTCATGACAACATCCTTATCTTTACAATCTGTAGTTACCGTCACTCGAAGCTTGTTCGCGATGATATCAACCTCACACTCCTTACCGCAGGCTGCTTGGAGCCGGTCAGCGTCACGCAGGAGATCAGGTACGTGGTGCGGCTTACGCGCAAAAGTGGCCTGTAGAATCATTTCAGGCATCTTGAAATCAGCCTAGACGGGTAAACTGTTAGTAAGACGCAGGCGCTGAGGAAGCAAGCTGTAAAGGTTGTAACGCTATTAGCAAAGGGAATAGTGTAGACTAAGAAGAAGCTCAAATGTGGCAAATAGTGTGCATTAAATATGATTAAAGATATTCTATGAATCCTTGATTGTTCTACTCGACATTCCGTGTTCGAATTGCCATTCTCAACTGTTTCATGAACATTCCACTGCTAACTTCGTAGAATTACAGATCCCGAACAGTCCGAGTTGACTGGCTGATGTTCTCATCATTCAAGGATCTGTTCACAAACGTATGAAGTGGTTTGCTACTTTCTTCTACTTCAAGATTGAGTTCTTTGAACAGACTCCTTTATCCTTACAGGAATCTTCATCCATAGGCCTTTTCCCTCTGTCCATTAGCCAAGCCGGTTTTCAGCGTAATGCCAGTGGAACAACACCTTGACCTCAAGCGCTAAGGGCCTCAGTTCTCCCATCCTTGCGAAAAGCAGTTATTTCAGATACCTCCCAGTCATTAAACATCTGCAGCCTATTGAACGTTGGCCACATCTCGGCCTTGCATCATCTGCGCGTTATCATTCTCTTTCTCATAAGTGAACTTGATGGCCTTTTTAGCGTGGTCGGCACACGGTCTCATGTAAGGGCCAATGCATTCCTTGATCAAAGTCTCGGGGGTTGGATTTGTCCAGAATTCCAAACCTTTTGCTTAAAGACAACAACCATCTTAGTATATGAGGTTTTAGTCATCTTTGGTAAGAAATAAAGGGATATGTATTGGAGGTATAATTACCGGTCAATGCTTGTGTAGTTTGCAGTCAAATCGCGCCTCGACGTGATATTAAGGCTTTTATAGAATTCAATACGTCGTGATACAGTGCTGGCGGGCAGAGCTTCAGTCTCACAATCGTCCCTATTTGTAAACGCACCACATCATGGAAGTCATAATTATGACAGAAAGCCATAGAAGGATCTTCTGCTCATAGTTGAAAGCTGAATCAATAACGACCCTTCGATGATGGGGTTGTTACTATTTCTGGCATTGGCATAGCCGTTCAATTACCACCTCCAGTTTTTCTAATCTTACTACTGAGAAGTATTAAAAAATCACCGGTCTAGAGGGATATATCCGGCGTGTCACGGGTATTGGACACCGGATCCCACTGGGCGGATTTCAAGACCGTTTTGCATTGGATCGGAATTCCGTGTCAACGTTGATGACTCCACTCCGTATCCTTTAATAGCTCTTGCTGATTCGATATTGTACTGCAGCTACTTAATAGGCTACCCTGCTTATGGATGAGTTCCCGGCTTTATTCGGAAGGAATAAGAGGATGCGGTCTACGTTTTGTAAGCAGTAGACTAACGTGTTCCTTCTGGCGTCAGCGCTAGGAGGGAAAGTGACGAGGTATCAAATCCCACACGCTGATCTTACCTTTCTCAGGGTAAATACCTGGTGGCAGCCAATCGTAGACTTCATACGAGAATCCTTAAGCAACCTCAGAGAAGTATATATACCCATCGAACCATCAGACAGAGTTTGGTACTTCTCAAATATTGTGTGATTTGGGTCCCATTCGAAATCCTTCAGCATAAACTTATCCATAATGAATTCACCTACCGCTACTATTAACGGTATCACGATCGTATGATGGATCTATTGTCTTTATACTTTGTCTTCAAGCTAACTTATAGTAGCGAAACCATGCACAGCCGTACCAAGCCATCTCAGCTCAACGACCTGAGCTGTCGCAAGTCGGTCGAACCGTTCTCGTCTGTGGCGGTTCTACAGGCATTGGCCACGCAATTGCACGAAACTATTGCATCGCGGGTGCATCGGACGTCATCATCTTAGGTCGTCGTAGCGGTGTTGCCGAAGAGGCTGCTTCAAAGCTGAATGAGGCTTACCCCGGAACCAAAGTGACTTGGCGTACCTGCGATCTGTTTAATAGAGACCAGGCCAAACAACTCTGGGATGATTTGGAAAAGGAAAAGACTTTAATTGATGTTCTAATCGTCAATGCTGTCGGTCAACCCGAGCTTCAGCCAATCCTAGAGCAAGGTGCAGATAGACTCTGGCAAGACTTTGAGAACAACGTCCATGCTCCTTTATACCTCGTTGAGAGATTCTATAAACAGTCGGGACATACCAAACAAAAGGTTTGGCCTTACGAGACCTACATAAAATATTTGACTGACATGTCGTTCTAGTTTGTTGTGTCGGTGTCGACCCAAGATATCCATCGTTGGGACAGCGCGCCTCAGATGCCTGGATACCAACTGACCAAGAACTCCTTCGCCACCGTCATGCAGCAGATTGCTCGTGATACGCCAGAGTCTAAAATGCGCATCATCTCATTCCACCCATCGATTGTGTTTACAGAAGCAGCAAAGAAGTCTGGGTATACCGAGGACACTCTGCCCTGGTCAGATGGTATGTTGAACCATCATAATGTTAATTCCAATATGCTGACATATCTCAGAGAATATCCCTGGTGGGTTCGCTGTGTGGGCTGCATCTCCAGAGGCGCAGTTCCTTCATGGCCGTTTCGTCTGGTCTACATGGGACGTAAATGACTTAGCATCCGGAGATCTCAGGAAGCAGATTGACTCGGACCCTTGGCTACTTAAAGTTGGAGTGAAGGGTTTATGAGCGTCGCATAGGGTACTGAGAGGTTCGTCTGTTACAACAGCCTGTGCAGAATCATACATCTACTCCTAACCTGTCTGTATCAAGAGGTACAGAATGAGAAAACAACCCTGAAAATGCATATTTGACGAGACAAGGGTTTTTCGGCACGTGAGTCGGATAGCCTTGGTGCTTGATCTTACGTGGTCTCATATGCTGCATCCTTTGAAAGACTGAACAGATGTTTCTTTTTTTAATCATTGAATTGCTATGCGCGAATTCCATGCCTTTTAGCCATCATCCTCATCTTAAATACCCAATCTAAAGTCTCTCTGTCCCTATCCCTGATCTCACAGGAGAAATTGTTCATGTGCCACGAGAAGCTCATCTACGACAAAGATTCGATAGTAGTACCAGCCATCAAAGACACCCATCTTCTTGAGGACTCCCCAAAGGAACTCCTTCGACGTTCTCGGGGAGGTCATGGGTGAAACGAGAGTGTAAAAGAGAGTGAATGTGAGTAACCCGGTATTGGAATCGTATTCCTGCTTGCAAAGCGTTGTGCGACAAGCCTTAGCGAAAGCACCCTTTTTCGGAACTTCGGACTCTGTTTGGAAGGGCATGAAGTGGACTTCAATTTGGATGAGGCGGGGCGTTGGGGCCAACATTGTGAAAATTGTGTTTCTTTGTGCGAGGATGAAAGAACGGTTATGCTGGGGGGTTGTGTTCGTGCAGGCTTGAATGAGTTACTACAAGACCCTTTCCGAATCCCTCGATATACGTGGAATACAGCGTACTCATATAGGCGTTGTCAGTATTGTTGTTCATTAGACAGATTTTATTGATCCAAGAACAGTGATCGAACTTGTGAGAGATGGAGAGTGAAGCACCCAAGGTCAAGTTGACTGTGAAGCGTTCGGGGCCAATATGACTCAAAGAATGGACAGTATGTTCAAGGGGGCTCCTTTCGCACAAAGGAACCACAGATACTGACTCATGGATATAGAGATGAGAATCACAGTCTTGGATTGAAGCATTTCACTGTCCCTCCAATTACGGCTGTGAATTGATCAGAGAATTGCACGAGTCTATGATCTCCCCTCTGAATCAACTGTAACGATTTACTCTTTTCACGAATGGAGACCGTCTCTCATTTGTAGGCCACTGAAATCTCAACTCAGCACAAGGTTTATCGAGGTTCCATATTCAGTGAGAACTCTCGTGCTCAAGTCGCCTCACTCTGTCGTCAAGAAGAGAAGCCAAGATCAAACTCAATCATGCCACATAACAATTTAATATTCTTTCTTGATACTTGGAGGTATTCAAAGTATCGTCCCTGTTGAGGGAGTTGAAGAGTTGCCCAATAACTGTCTATGTGGATGAAAACCCCGCGGTCGAAGGCAACAGACGATTGAGAAATTCCTCTAAAGTAGGCATTTCAAAACACTTGAGTAGCCGTTCGTCTTCCAAAGCATTGAAAACCTCTCCATTGCTGGTCAAGAGAAACAGTCCCTGAACATCCCACTCCTCCAAGACCTTCTCGTTTCGTAGCAGATCCCACAATTCATCCTTCACCTTCCCTGCGTTATCGAAGTTGTCGTAAATTTGGAAACTGAGTAGCTTGGTCTCTTCATCGTATTTTTGAGCTGATTGCCGTTCAAATTCATGCTTCTTGAAGATGTCCTCTTTCGGAGGTTCAACCTGCGTCGTCTTTGCCTTGAAATGGACTTCCATCATTGCGTAGAGCGTTCCCCCCATTTCGGTAGTGCAGATGCCAGGGTGATAGCTAATTGACCAAAGGTTTATGGCAGGTATGTTCTGATAATCAGGTGAGCACGTGTGAACATGTGAAATCCTCGTCTGTCTTCATGTCTCCCTCCCTCGCCCACTGGCTCACTCATATACTTGCATGAGCGGGGATGTTTCTCGAAGGGGTCATCACAGTGCAACGCCTCAGTGATTCTTGGAAGTATGGAGGAGCCCAGAGGGTTTCAGTAGTAGACTATCCGTGATGCTGACGAAATGACCTTGAGTGAATGGCTAGGTAAGCCGAGGAGGTGATGAAGAGACATGTGCCATTAAAGTTAGAGTATGTATTATTATTTCTCTTCATAAAATTTAATTATTCATAGTTAAGAGGTTCTTATTATGTTACTTATGCAATATTTAAAATCTCCCTGTGGAACCATGGTAGATAAACTTGGTCGGCCCAGACAGCCAGCTGCCTCAGTCCCGCCACAATCTGATATGTTTCGACCACCGTAGAAGTACTGCCAAATTGTTATTCCTTCCACAGAATTGTCTTTTGGCCTTGGCGCGTTGAGAGAACGAAAAGCCATCTATGTCCCTGCACAATGACAGCGGGGATAAACCGGAACCGTGACAAGGCTTGGTCGACTTGTTTGGTCTGCTGCTCTATCGAGCATGCACCATCCTGCGCCCGTAATATCGACGACTTGGGGAATGCCCATTGAGCGGCGTGCCAGACTCCAATCTGTAGCTCAGCTGCATCGGAGTTGTTCCCTGCTTTTGTCTCGATGCTCAACACTATCGGATGCGTCTGCAACCGTTGAAAGTCAGTGTGGTTGACGGAACTGGTTGGGGTTGTGCGACAGAAATCCTCATAGGACTTGGCTGTCTCGGTGTTTTGTTGTGTTGAGTCAGCGTAGACGCAAAAGTCAACCATCTTGGAGCCGATTGACCTTGGTAGCCAGTTCTTGTGTGGACGAGCCGTATAGCTGTTGGAACGAGTCAGTAAAGGATCAAATTAAGGCGAATGAATGGGCTGCTTGCCCGGTAGTAATGTTAAAGAGTCCTCCTATTCTCTCCGCTGGGTCCCTGAATATTGCTTGTAGCAAACGAAAGTGTACCTCGTCGTTCCAGCCAGCCTCTTCATGTTTAGAATCAATGCAGTCTGTGGTCCAATTGCAGACCAACTCGATCTCTTTAGCTAATGGGATACGACCGGGAAGGTGGGCAAAAGCATCCGAGTCTTTGAAAGCTGATCCCAGTCGTCTAGGTCATCTTGTTTTATACCGTGACTTTGTAGAACTTGGTCACGCACATCTTGGGGAAGGATGCCTTTGCCATTACCAATGCGTCGCATGGTGCGCAAAAGAGAAGCCGCCTCTGGATTCGGAAGTGCTTCGACAGCATCGACATTGAGTGTTTTCGTCTCCAGACCATTCTCGTCAAGACGAAGGTCCAGAAATTGTCTTTTTAGGGATGATGTAGAGCAAGTGAGACTAGAGGTGTTGGAGCTGCGCGCGACAGTGCCTTAACTGGCTCATTTGAGGTTTCATATTGAGGCCGAGGGGTCAGCTCCAGATCTACATCTGCGTGTAACTGTTGTCTCTTCCTAGTGGGTGCTTCGTGGCCCTGGGCGTCTATACGAAGTATTGATTTTGAGGATGGTGGGCTTAGCTCCTGTGCTTGTACTGAGTTGTTGCGCTTGCGCTTGCGGGCTGGTCATGTTGATCCTGATGCTGCTGTATCTAGATCTTGCGAGAGTTCATAAGAATAGATCTTGGGTAGATTTTCGATCCACGGGATCACCCTATCTTGTGCTGTCATGGTACTGATTCTATTTTGTTATTCATTGTCGGTGCTGCTTTTCTGGCTCGGATTTGGTGGAGTAAGGCTGTTGTTGGTTGACATTGCATTGTGGTGCCAACCTCGGCTTTCATGCCTGAGGCAACAATCTGACTTCACTCCACTTCACTCCACCACCCATTCCTTGCCGCGCTACAGTATCACACATGTGCTGGAGGCTTTAGGTAAAGCCATCGGATGAACTAATGCTGGTTTTTCGAATTTCATGGTCACTTCAGTAAGCGAAACAGGAGTGATTTGCCTATTGCAATGCTGTGAACACCAAGAATCGCAGTCGTCTCTGAAAGTCCAATCAATACACGTATGGACAAGGCTAAGCATCATGTCATCGCCAAGCATGCTCAAAGACAGCTTCGGAAGCAAATAGCATATGGCGGCATCAGATTCCAAATCTACGGTTCTTCATAGACAGCAACATTACCGGTTACACCCTGGCAAGGAATAAGGTCATATAAAATAAACCTTTTAAATGATCCTCCAGAAATAGGTAGCTCGTCGAATCGCGCCGAGTCGTCGGCTTCGTCAATTGACGTGGTTATAGCTAGCCAGGCGTGAACAGTCTCCACAATCGATGATACCATCTGTTTCATAAGTATTTCAAGCCTCTGGCTTCTGTCCATAGAATACAGTCCTGCGTCCAGATCCAGGTCAGCATGTGCTTCCGATACTCGAACGGCAAGCTCGACTTACACATCAAGATACGCATGCAGAGCTGGGTTCGTCAACTCTTTGCGCATGTCAGTCAAGAAAAGTTGAGCATCCTCGTATTTCCACTAGATCCATTAGCAAATTTCCTGGACCATCCGACATCTGCTCCAACTTACGCCCAGCATTTCAGTCAAGCCACGAATAGAAAAGCCTTCCAGACCTTGCAGAAGGAAATGGCGGTTCCAAGCACCCCACTGCTTGAGGGTCTTGTCCTTTGGCCAGGTTCCAATAGGAACCTTGATCCTTCTACCCGAAACATTGATGAATCCAGCATCAGAGATAGACTGTTGCATCTTGTCATCCCAGAAGAACGATTTACCCGTCAAAGATTCGATCTTCTTGAAGACCTCTACCCACTTGTGAAGTGGCGACTCAGGCTTCAGGGTATCGTCATCACACTTTGAGTTGCCCCAGAGCTCTACGCTCTCTACCCAGCCACCAGGCTTCATGTGCCTAAAGAAGTCAAAAGCAGCTCATATTATTTTCAGGAGGAATCATACTTGAACGCTTTACGGTAAAATTCGGTCCAGTCGGGAAGACAGCCTATCATAGAGCGGGCGTGAATGAAGTCGAATGTGTCTTCGGGATACGTCCATTCGCTTGTGATATCGTCAACCTCGAACCTGCAATTGGGAGGTACGAAGTTTGGTTGGATGGGAGAAAGATCGACGCCAAGAACGTCGGCCGAAGGATGCTCATCAGCGAATTCGCTGCATTTGTTAGTCTTGTTATTAGAGACGTGCTCTGTCCATGTGAACTCACATTGCCCAGATACCAGTTCCGCATCCTATGTCAAGAACTTTCTGCCTTCAAATCAGAGGGCGCCAACATATTGTGGGGAGCTTTTTACCTGAGGATTGTCGCCAATGGGTGCTTCGTATAGCGAATTGCCAAGGATGATTCTGTATACCTCGTGCCTGTTCAAATGTGTCAGAAGGTTACCAGTGCTTACTGTACATGTTGTTCTTACATGAGGTCTTCAGCTTCTTGTTGGCGATCATCATTGGGAGCCCTAATTGTGTAAGCCGACTAGAACACCAGAATGCACTCAATGAGAGCTCACCAGTAGGATCCATCTTGGTAGGCGTGGTATCGACGTCCATTCTCCCACTTGAACGCCATGATCGACGACCGAAGGGACTCGGTATCCGTAATCCCGGTGCTGCAGTCATGTTAATAACGTTAAAAGACCATGGCATGATGTTGACTCACGATTTGGAGTAAGAAGAGTCCGAATCATCATCCTGTTACCCAAGATTCTTATCAGTCCCCAAAACCGTCAAAAATATCGTGGGCTGATCATACAACTTCAATTGCCGCTTGTTCTTCAGCGACCTGGCCCACCGCAGCAGGGGACTGCGGTCCCGGAGGCGACTTGGTAGGTGACCTAGACTTTTGCGACTTTGGGGACGACATTTTCGTACAATATTCGCACAGGATATACTAAAAGTGTCAGATTGAGATTAAACTTGGCGCCGTCGAAAACTAAAAGAGGGATTAAAAAGCAAGAACAGACTCGTTCGTGCCAGTTGAAGAGGGGGTTCCCACTGTATCCCTGTCGAGGGCATTACGAACCAACGCATGCATGTGGTCTTGGGTTACATTCCGTGGCGGAACTGTCAATCAACGGTGCCAATCATCAAGGACATGGGGCTGCGGAGGAATCTGAAATGTCATATCATATGCATTATGAGAATAATGTCTTGGCTAGATATGTGTTGCTGATGGCTTTGGGCCTAGTTCTGAGACATGCCTACAGAGAATACTGCGGGATTATGCACAGAGCTGCAAGCCCTTGCATTGTGACAGTGATAGTGACAGGGTTACATACAAGAAAATTCGTTGCAGGGCTTGATGCATCACCCAACCAACTAACCAATCGCTTGGCAGAATCACCAGCTCGGCAATAGCAACCAAAAGTAGGATAGGCGGCTCTGATCATTCTTGCAACTGTTGTCATCCACTATTCATGAAGCTATCAGATTAGATGTGTCAATCCTCGAAAATGCCACGAGTTCTTGTCGGGCTTTAATGGTATTTCGTCGTCTTTGACCAGCACGCTTGCATGTGCGACATCTTCCGCGCCTGGTCGATTGACACCGGCGACAGTTCGATCGGTTACGAGAGCAACCTCCGCACTTTAAGCTTGGCCTGCAGTTTTGGCACATGTCGTATCCCTCAATCTCCCCTTGAATCTCGAGCAGTAACTCGTCTATCTGCTGCGATCCTTGCATATCGCCCCACTCACGTTTCCACGAAGAGAGTGTCAAGCACAGCCCAATAGCTCTGATGCGACAAGTGTTGTCGCCGGTTCTCAACAAGCCAATGGCCTGCATAATTGTTGTTTGGCATTGGCTGAAATCCGGCTGCTTACGAAGAATCCCGGCACTTATTCTACTTGCAACAGTAAAAGCCATGGCCCAACTGCTCCAGACAGGGTGAGCGGCCAGAATAGGCTGGACGTTCTGTATGATATCGCTCGCCATCTTCTGAGCTATAACTGTCTTGCCGCAGACATAAAATGCACTGTAAGCATAGTAGTGACTGATTCGCAAGCAAGTTTCGGACTGTTGCCACAGCTCAGGTGACAGTCTCTCGGGGTTATGGCATTCGTGCCAAACTTGGTTGAACTTGAATAACAATATGTCGCTCCGTATACTCTCTCTGAGACGTTCATAAGGTGGACTCTCAGATGCGCTCTTCCGTGCTGCCTTGGTGGGGTCTTTGGTTGAGGTGCTGGGCTGGAAGACAGCGGCTTGCGCTTGACGGGCTTGACATATGGCTTGCAGAAGTATTGGGCATAGGTAGACCAAAGGTTGAGCGTCATGATGTTCTCATCTGAGACTTTATCATCGAGGCTCTTAAGTGTCGCTTGAAACCCGATTCGAATTGTGATTCTAAAATCTGTCTCTGCAACGTCCAGGATGCGGTCGAGAATATCGGCCACAGGGTTTTCGGGCCCATATCTAGTATAGGCATTATCTTTCAGCCTCCCAAGGACTGTTGATAGAGCTTGGAGCTGAGGAACTCGTCGATCCAAGCCATGGAGAAGCATCGCCAGCTTCCATATCTTTCCAAGGAACAACGGATCCACCTGATCAACGAAGTCTTCCAACTCATTGTCAAGTTCATTGAGTAACAGTTGAGCTGCCCGTATCTGGTTGCAACGGAGCATGGTCGACATGGAATCGCAATAGGCTTCTACAGCTCGCCATTTTTCGGGCGACAGCTCTGTGCCATCTGGACAAACGAAGCCAATAGGGTTGGCTTTCCAAGTCAGATTCCTATCTGGAACAAACATGGAATCTAAAAGTTGGCTAATGGAGTAGAGTGCCTTTTCCTGAAGCAGATGTCGCTGAAGGCGAGGATGGGATCGTAGCAGAGGCGTAAAGCGAGCTGAGTTGATGGACTTGAGAATGCTAAAAATAACCTGTATCCTTCTGTCTTCTGGGTCCTTTGTTCGCGTCCGCTTCTTGACACGGGAGGTACTGACGGTCTTCTTCACGAACCGCTTTCTAAGGCTTCCCTGACTTTGCTTTGTATCAGTACGGCAAAGATCAACTCAAACCCCTTATAATATCATGTATCTTGAAACGGCAATACTGATGTTTATTAAGTATAACGGACAGCACGAACATACCTTATTTTAAAGTTGAAGAATTCCTCCAAGATGCTTGATACAAGCCACGCAGGAACATTGTCGTCGATGTAAAGAGTCTGTATAATCGGCATTACAGCTTTCAGGTTGGCCTCTTCATCCAACGTCTCCTCGATATGTCCCTTCGACAGATTCATAGTGACAGATGTTCAAATTTACCGACCGTAATCTTGGTTCGTGTTGAGGTGGTATAGGCAAGAGTCTTGAAGGTGAAAGATAGATATTCCAGATGGGATCTGCGGATGTGGGTTATAATAGTTTTCTCATGACCCTGTAATCCATCCGCCCGCCACACAACACGTTGCTGCAGCTGAGAGGTGATCTACTCAAGAACCCAGCACAGCGGGCCAATGATCAGTACGTATCAGTTCGGGCAAT
Organism: Fusarium dlaminii; assembly: GCA_013186775.1. Classification (NCBI taxonomy): domain Eukaryota; kingdom Fungi; phylum Ascomycota; class Sordariomycetes; order Hypocreales; family Nectriaceae; genus Fusarium; species Fusarium dlaminii. Next base: position 127,525 of record JAAOAL010000083.1, on the reverse strand, counting down.
ATCTTTTCCGACGCTGATGAGCGCTTTAGGTAGCAAGCGAGTCAAAGGTGCAGATAGAAGTTGTCGTACACTCACATCGACCAATGGCACGTCTAAGCCCACCCAGCTTCTACTGATGTAGGGTGGGGCGGACAATAGTGTAGAACCAATCCCATGAAGACATTCTTCACCTTCAAGCAGAGCCTACTCAGCTGGCCCAAGACAGCCAGTCTTGTCGCATCGTCTACAGCCTGATTCTGCGTTGAGGGGTCTCAAAACTAATTGATTGGGCATTGGTAGCATCATACTGAACTGATTGTGTACGTCTGCTTATCTCGCAATTTCTTGCTCGTCGGCGTATGAAATGCCGATAAATACCTGGCCCCTCGCGGCAGATCATCTTCTATTTCTCAAGTCATCTTCCTTCACTCATCAACCACTCTACATTGATCAGCACCACTCCTGCACAGTATCACTTTTACTGTCTTCAAATTTTCCATTACAACGCCAACAAGGCCATCGTTGAGATGTCCGTTACCACTGAAGAGACCATTGCTCATCCAATCGACGTTTCAGACGAACGTGGACTGGTACGTTGCAGCAAGTCCAGTCCATCTGATGTTGAAGATCAATGCTCAACACAAGAAGATGGGATGGCGTATGATTGCCATGACTCATCCGAGGATGATACAGACGACAAGTAAAGAGAAAATAATGCTTTTGCTCTGCTAACTGTTTTGGCTAACATCTGGAAGCGCGCATCAAAACCTAGATCAAACGTCTCCGAAGTGGACCTGGGGCTTCAAGAAGCTCAGTAGTCTCCTTTCTGAGGCTCGCGGAGGAGTGAACCAACGCATTATATCGTTCGTTGGGAATCAGTATGTTACCAAATCGGCACTTTGATGACTTCCAAACTCTAATCTTTTGATATAGTCTCCGTGGTACGAAGCTCATTTTCGTCGTTGGTAAAGCTGGGACGGGCAAGACCTCTATCCTGTCTGAACTCACTGATCATGATGACCTACAGCCGTGCATAACCCTCCAAGCAGGTACGCCCCCAAGTTGTCACGTATCAAGTCTCTATGTTGATAACATGGCCTAGGCACCAAGAGCTATCGCATAATCCCTGGTATTATCGATGACGAACAGTATCTTTTTATTGATACGGCCGGATTTGGAGACCCCAATCGGGACGATGTTGAAATCTTTAAGGACTCGGTGAGCAGTCTGATCGCTTTTGGGTCTTTCATTGAAGTTGTCGGGGTTCTCTTCGTCGTCGGAAATCCAGGAACCAGACTGGACCAACAGGATGCCAAGACTATTCGCTGGTTGCAATGCTTCTGCGGTCCAGACTTCTTCCGCAACATCACCGTTATCACAAGCTTTTGGGACACATACAATGCTGGCTCCTTCAAACAGGCATTTAAAAGAATGCAGAGTCTGTATGAAGACACGATGTTTAAGAAGATCTTGAAACCCTCCACGTCAGAGAAGCGCTACCATGGAGCTCACATTTACCACCACGGAGTCACAGGCGGAAATCTCACCCTTGAGTCTTTTCCCGGATTAGACTATACCGAGAAACGACATGAACGTCGTGAAGAACTTCGCAACTTGATCAGACGCCGCTATGCAGAACGTCGCTACAAGCCTACCAAACTCCAGTTTATGCGGGAAGTTGAGAAAAGGGTGCCTTTCCTGGAAACCGAAGCGGCTAAAACTCTACGCGCTCCCGCTGTTGGTGTCACTGTCAATATTGTCAACGGCAGATGCGCTATTGAGGCTGTTCCAATTGCACAGGAAACTCCACATGTAGTGTATAGTGACATGCCGGATGTCAAAGAGTCTTCTTGGAGAGAAACTGTACTTGAATGGTGGGGTACTGTCAATCGGGTAGCTGAGTTCTTTCGCGACGCACGCCAGCGGCAGGCCAGGGCTCGGTCCTCCACTACTGGAACCTTTAACATCATTGGGATGATTCATCAGTGGTGGAATGGCCGGCCAATGGCTGAGGCGTCGCAAGGCGGTGGTTCAATGAGATCTTAGTCTTAGTCTCAGGGCATTCTATGTAAAGCGAGTGATATATTCATGGTCTCGCTGTCATTGCCAAGTCGAGTTTGGAAAACACTCATTTAGTTCAATAACATGTCCAATTGCTTTCAAGCCGTTATACATCCTGTCACATCCTCGCGAAACATGAAGGCATCAAACTTCTTGACGTGCAATAACAAATATCTAATAGAGACTCAATTTACCGTCATTGTGAATAACGAATGACATCGGTGGTTTCAAGTTTGAGTTATACAAGAATGTTCCCTTGTGGAACGTTACAGTAGATATCTACCAGGTTGGTGGTGTAAAAGACCGTCTCTCACCCGCCAAAGCTCCTAGCTTGAACGCCAACAGTCTACCAGCCGACTGTTCCCTCGTATGACCTGGATCAATAGACATCCTCTTTGATGCATTCCTGTTACTCGACACGGACCTATTCCTTCTCAGATCCATCGTACTCGAAGCCGAAATGAAACTCCGTCGTGACGAAATAGACTCTCCACGCGATCGTCTGTTCAAACCCTCAAGCTTCAGCTTCAGGGCCATGCTAGTCTCATATGGTCGAGATCGAGGCGTTGGGACGAAGGACTCAGCGATAGATCCTGTAACAGAGCTACCACTAAAAGAGCTGCGACGGGATTGGGCAGTTGTGCACGATGCTGAAGATGGGACGCTCTCATCGTCTGGGATGGACTTTAAGCGTTCCATGAGTGGTTGAGGGTTGGTTACAACCAGCTCGTCGGCTTCCTCGAAAGAAATGGAACTGATTGAGGTGCACTTGGCCGGCTCACTCAATCGAGAAGCTGAGCAAGCCATCATCTCATAACCGGCCATGATTCTCATGCGTGCAGTAAGCATCTGGTCCTTGCAGGCAAGCAACGCGTTGGGGTCCAGCTCAAGGGCTGTCTTGAGTTCCAGTGGCTTAAAACGACTGGGGCTCGTGTCCATTGCGGTCGCGATCTCGACTTCCTGGGCGGCTGGCTTTTCGTTCATCGCGATAGCCTTTTGAAGATCCTTCAGCTGCAGTTGATTTGGCATGCTGCTCAGACGGCGGATTGCCTTTTCGTTCTTCTTCATAAAGCTCCCCATGCTCTCAACTGCCCCGACGTTAAGCCTAGATGCAGATGAGGCGACTGTGGTGTCCTTGGCGAGGGTGTTGACTCTCTCGTGGTGAACATCATTGACGGTGACTGGTTGAACGGTCGCCAATGACTCTGAAGTCGATGAATGAATCACATGCTTGATCTGCGATAGGATATTGTCGAAGGTTGTCTTCTCCAATGACTTCGCATTGATATAGTACGACTCAGATTGACCGTTCATCGGGGTCTCACTGCTCCGCGATCGGGTCATGACAAAGAAGGTACCATCACGGATACATCGCCTAACGAAAGCCCATCGCGTTCGCGCTGGGTTATGCTCGAGCTCCGGCTGATACACAGACAGACGAGCCAACTGAGTGTAGAACATGGCCAGTCGATGTGCCATCCTCTCGAGTGTCTGCAAGAGAAACGACGATAAAGCAGCCACAGGCGTAGAGTCCGAGTTAGGCCCATTGAAAGAATCCAGAACAGTCGCGATGCTCTCGAAAGCGTCCATGCCGTTGCAAGCCTCCTGTCGGAGATCTTCCAAGAGCTCAATGTCAAGCTGTACGCATTTGGCGGTAAAGTTGAGGACTCCCCGCTCTTGGAAGCGCAGCTCGGAAGATGGATCACAAACAAAATCTCCAAGAGCACTAATCTCTTTCGCGCTGCGAACTGCGTCGCTACCAGACTTGGCGCGGGCAATGGTACCCAGAATGTCTGGTAGCTTGGAGGCCGCACCAGGTCCGCCAGAGTTGGCAAAATTGAACGAAAGACGCAGAACTAATTCCTCCAGCTTTGATCCAAACAGAGCAGCAAAGCCACCTTGTAGCAAGCGATTCTGGTAATCGTAGAAGGTTCGAATGGCAATAGTATTCGGGAGGCCTTCGCGAAGCCAGATGTTGCTGATGCCGTTAGGATCATACGCAGAGGGAGAGTCAATTGACTCGCCCATGATATCGTTCATCTCAAACTGATGCGCGACAAGCGTCTCGACGGTGACCCTCAAGTACGAGGCCCAAAGATCATGGAGCGTTGAAACGTCGCTATCACGATAGTCGGGCTTGGGAGCCAGATGGCCAATGAAGTACCTCGTCAGGAGGCTTGACACCTCGGGGTTGTTGGTATGTGCAAGGTTGTCGAAAGACTTGGTACAGTCAACACCTGCGTTGGACTTGATGATGAGAGTGCCACCAGGGTGCATGGGACAGAAGTCGGTGACGTCGTAAACACTCCCGTGAACGGCGATCCACATTCGAGTCTCTTGGCGATGTCCAGTATGCAGAGCGAGGCTAGAGAGAGAAATCGTGGGTAGATTGCAAGGGAGGGCCTTGGGAGACATGAAGACGTCCAGCATAAAGCGACGCTCGGCAAAGGCCTTGTTGATGATCAAGTCGACGGTCTCCATGGTTGCTGTGCGGTAGTTGTACATTGCCTTTCGGATACCGCTCATGACTGAGTCAAACACAGACACTGAGCCGCAGACGTATAAGTGACCACCAAGGCCACCCTGCTTCTTCGACATGACCATGTCGCAAATCGTGTTACCCTGCTCGACGATAAGGCTGTCGATGTACCGAGGAGGTGTCGGCTTCTCCACAAGATCCCGAGAGACACTATCATATGCCAAACCATGACGATCTCTGGAGAACGCAAGATGGACCTCCATGAAGCCCATTTTGACTAGTTCTCGCAGCTCAGCCTCATAGCAGAACTTCTCACGAGACTGTACTCCCAGGTAGAGCAGGTTGCGTCCACCAGAGAGACCTGACGTTGCCAGCCGATGCTGCCAGAAGCTGCGGAAGGGAGCGATGCCACTACCTCCAGCGAAGAACGCACAGGGAACCATTTTATCGATTGGAAGTTGAAACGCAACAGGTCGAGAAACGCCAATGAGGACTTCGTACAAGAGGCTGTTCTCTGCAGACAAGGGGCGAGGGTTGAAGAAACCGCTTGCGACACCGGCTCTCGTGACAGTCTGTCCTCGAGAGAAGATGGGGGAGAGCTCGTACTCGGCGCGGGATATGGTGAGATCGACCGTGCTGGGGAGTAGCTCGTTGTTGTGACTAGAGATGGAGTATGTTCGGGGGACTTCAAGCTGAACGAGCTCGGACAACCAGCTCAGGTCTTTAATGTTGAATGCCCTGTTCCAAACGTGGCTTGGTGTATCGAGAACGGCCTTTTGGAGAAGGTCGCCCAGGGATCCACGGACCGGCCACTCTTCTGTGGCTAACACTTGGAGCACCGCGTTAGACGAAGCGTGAAGGAGCTCGTGGACTTTGACGGTCAGTTCCTTAGTGATTGGGGCGAGGTGACCTCGGCGGAGGATGTCGATGACTGTAAGTTGTCTGTGCGCGGTTCTCGTAACTGTGGAGAGGTGGTGTTCAAACCGTGACCAAGTGCCTGTAGTGTCAACTGGTTCCCTAACGTGTTGATCCAAGCCAAGGGCGGCAACCATCTTCGCGCACTCCTCCCAACTGTTGAGAGGCATAACGGCCACACGATCTCCAGGCGCAAAAGTAATACCGGTGTCACGAATATCCAGAGTAACCATGGCAGTCGACCGACTTGCATCCTGATCAATAGATGAGCAACTCGCAATCTTAGCCATATACCGACACTCCTCAAACGTGCCCCTCATCGAATGGGGTTCTGTGGCAAGCTTGCCCCGAAAAGGCTCAAGGCGCTCTTTCATTGCATCTGAGAACTGACGATGTGTCTCCTCCCAAGGCCTTGTCGCATCAGCAGCGCCGGAAAGTCCGTTCGTGGCTGTTCGCCCTGTCTTGGCTGCGACTTCGAGGATACCGAAGACTTTGTAGCGATGAACGCCCATGAAACCGCGTTCGCCGGCGTAGGCTTCGACGATGCCCTCGAGAACACCCATTAGGCGTGGGTCGCCGGATCGTTGGACGAATTCGGGGATGGAGTAGTGGTATTGGATTGCGGCGATAAAGGCGCGGTGGTTGGAGGGGAGCCATGCTCGGAGATGGAGGGCTTCGACGCCGAGGAAGGATGCGTGTCTGTGTCATATTAGCTCTTGTTCCAGGTTTTCGGAACTCGACCTACGTCTTGCGGCCCAAGAAGGCATCCATCACCAAATACGGAGGGAATTGCAAGCCAGAGGCAGCTGGAACTCGCTTGGACAAAGGCGACGAGAAAAGTCCCCATCGAACCCATTTGTCGGCCGATACGTAGTTGTCGCCTGCGTTGGGATTGGGCGATATGCTGTGGAAGGCGTTGGGCATTCGTTCGAGGATCTCTTTGAGGCGGATCATTTCATGGAGGAGACCTTCGATGTTGCCGGTCATGACGTGTTCTTGACAGGCGGCGATGGCGTCAGGGCCATGTTGGAATGAGGCTATTGGGGAGTGTCAGTTGACGAGTTGTAGTGGAGGAGAAAGACCTACCAGAGGTATCGGCGCATCCTTTCAGAAATGCTACCTCAGCTCTTTCGCCGAACATGGGCCATCGAAGATCGGTATTGTCGAAGCGTGCAAGATATGGAGTGTTTGACTTGACGTCTCTGATCTTGAGGTTGTAGGAAGCCTGGTCAGGAAATGAGAGGTGGGGCAGAGTTCTTCCCATTCTTCGCGAGACTTGATAGTACGGAAGAGCGATGCACAAAGGGATACCCTCAAGCTCCTCGCAAAGGTCGTCGCCCATGGGACATTGCGGCTTCGTTGTCGATCCCTCCATGATAGCAAGTCCATCCTTTCCATCATGCTTATCCTCGAATCGATAAATGGAACAAAGCATACCGAGCGCTACCACGGCACCCCAAAGAGCTTGATCAGGAATATTCTCCTCCGTCCCTTCAACAAGCGGCAGCGCAGCAACTGCTTCTCGGACTCTTCCTCGTGCGCAACACCCTGGCATGCGCTCACAGAGATCAGACCAAATGCGCCCAGGTGATCTTGCAAGCGCAGCGATGGGCTCTTCGTAATCCGGGGGGCAAAAGCCGTGTTCGACGCTGAGGTATCCATCGCGCCATCCTGTCTGGGGACCGATTTCCTGAGCGCGCTGGAGGACTTGTCTTGCTGGGGCACCGAGGGCGATGGCGAGGAGATCGTGGTCGCTTGCGTTCATGGCATCGAGTTCTTGTTGGCTCTTAACGGAATCGACTTCTTCGCGGGAGGGGTAGTCGGCATAGAGGAGTTCGTTAATCGTCTTTCGTTCTCTGTTCAATTACATATGAGCCTTGTCATGAACGACCTTGTTCATCGAACATCCTACCTTGCGCGAAGCCATTCTTCCGTATCGATCCCCCGTGGAATCTACATATCCAGTCAGTACCTCTGTTCAATATTGTTCCCCTTTACTCACATCAAATGCAGCATGAAGATCTCCAGGTTGCGCCGCCGCCGAAAACGCACAACCTCGTCGCGTCTGCCCCGATCGCGAAGAACCACCATCAACCGGACACTCTCCCCCCACGGACCCCGACACCGGACAAGACGAAATCGACATGACGAAATTAAAGCAATCGACCAATTAATAAGGGCACAAATAAGGCCACCAGGGCAACGAAGGGAAATACACAAAACAAACGCAAACAAAAAAGCCGCCAGGGCTGAGCAAAAAAACGTACGACAATCGAACGACGAAAAGCGAAGGATTGGAAAGATCAACTTCCGTGATAAGAGCGGGAATAAAATTATCAAGTTCGTGGTATCATATACGTATGAGATGTCTGGGGCAGATGGAGGAGAGTCGAGGCGTGTTTCAGGATGGTTGCACTAAGATTAGACGGAAACATGCCAAGCCAGCCATCGCCTTGGTCACAGCTCCGCGGCGCAGTGTTGCAACTAAGATTAAGCTTAAATTGAGGGATGAGACGGTAACTGTGACATGGCAAGACGTTGGTGCATCCGGGACTACGAGCTTCCGTCTGAAACCAAGATCTTTGGAGCTGCTGATTGCTCTTCTTACGGTGATATCAGCGTCACAAGGCGGATTATTTGCTTCTTGAAGTTTCATGATAGTGAATCAGAAGAGCGATCGATTAGATAGGAGATTTTTTTAACTCTAGATCTGTGTTGGTACCCTTGTAAAGTCTCGGTGTTGTAACCAGTGCGGGCCTCAATGCCCAGAATGGATACGGCCTCAGGGAGCAAGAAAACATCAGACCTTGATATAGGGTGTCAAAATAATAGGGTGTCAAAATAAACTTAGCAAGAGGAGTCCCCTAAGCTTAGGCTAGATTTACCTAAATATTTCCATCGCTTAGGGTCAAGGTCCTGAGTTTTCTTTCCTCCCCTAGTATGGGTAGAAACCTACTGTTTGTTCAGCCTCCTATAGGACTATGTCATAAGCAATAACCAGAGAACTCAAATTATACTTGTTCTTGGACGTCATGGTCTTTCAGCACTCTATCCCGGCTTGAATCACCAAAATATCCACAGTGTTGGATTGTGCTTGGTCATGGAGCAGTTATGTACGAGTTAACAAACACAGAAAGGAGCCGCAGAGCCTGTCTAGCCTGTGTAACCGTGACAAAACATCAAATCGAAGACAGAAAGCTTACTTTGGTTCCTCAATTTAAATTCAATATCTCGGTATTATGCTCCGACGGTAATTGATTTAGGAATCACGAGAAAAGGCAACGATTGCGGTTGGCCCTTCTGGCGTTACCCTACATCCAATGCTTCACCGGGCTAGCGCTCTGGACCAACGTTATTCCGCCCATCTCTTAGCGCGTTGACAAGGGGACGTCTCAAGACCACTCCACTGTGAGTGAGTGATCGGCCAGGACATGAACCAGGTCCAGTCGAAATGTCCAATCAGCCGAGCCAGACGCCAGCAACTAATAACCCTTCTCGCCGTCAAGCACTCAACGTCAGTCTCTTAGTCGCACGAATGAGAGCCAAGGGCTGACTTAGTAGGCTTGCGAAGCTTGTCGAAAAAGAAAGACAAAATGTGACGAGAGGAAACCGGCTTGTGCTCGATGTACGCGCTTGGGTCTTGAGTGCTTGTACATCGAGACTGTTGCTGCAAAGTGTGTGCGTGGACGAAACCAATGAGAACAGCAGCTGATATTTAGCAGGAAGAACCTATCGATCGAGGAGCTGACAGGTACCTTGAAACGCATGGACGAGAAACTCGATGTCCTCACAGCTTTCGCTCAACAAAACGATGGCCATCGTCAAGCGCCTACGACTGGCCTGGCGTCAAGTCCGGGAAACAGCCAGTTTGCTGCTTTCAGTCCCTTGAATCTCGGCAGTGCAGGGGTTCTTCAAAATCCTTCAACACCATTTCTCGACACCGGTAGAGTGCTTGAAGAACTCTCACTATCCCAGCGCCACTCCACCGCGCCACAGCATCTCCTCACCTGGCCTTGCTCGACTCTTTCAATGAGCGAAACGGATCTTCAGTACCCGATGGAGTTGGAGATAAACCGATCTAGCTTATCTCGCTCGACAGCACCACCCCGTTGCCTTGAACCTCCAACTTCATCAAGTGAGGAGTCTTGGCTATCACGACTGTCCTTGTCTCAAGTCAGCTTACTGACGCAGTCGTATTTCCAGCACTTCCATCCATCATGCCTCATCCTGAATGAGTCTTTGTTTTATTCACAGGTTCTAAGCACCGCCGTTCAGACCAACTTTGCGCCAAACTATAGCTCATGCGCGGTTCTGCTTGTCTGTAGCTTAGGGTCCGTAGTTGCTCACTATTCCGGACATGAGGAGTGGTCATCAGGTAACGAGCAAGATGTTGGCCTCGGTTTCTTCAATTTGGCAAACGAAATGTTCCGTGATTTAGAGAGGTGCAATTGGGAGAGCGTCCAGTGCCTGCTTCTGATGGGGTAAGCTGTCCCCTCTGCCTGGAGCTTCACCACGTGCTAACAAAGATAGTCTATTCTATTCTGCCAAACTCAGGGTATATGATGCCTGGCAAGCCAACCATAAAGCTTGTTGCACTGTCTCAATACTCGTACCACTGTATGCTAGCACCTCTTGCTCTTGGTATGCTCTGACTCACTCTGTTCCAGGCAACGCACATTAGAGGCGCAGCATTGCCAGCTATTCTGGATCGCATATCTTCAAGAGAGGTAAGAATTGCTACGGTATAACCAATTACAAGCTGACGATGACATTGAAGTCAAATTCTCGCAGAGTTCGACTTTCCAGCCAGCGGGCTTGGGAAGCTCGCGAGTAGCATGCCTCTACCCGTAGTCCCTGGAGCAGGCGCCGACCCTTGCCACGCTCAGTACCAGTTCTTCTTCTTAGCTCTCATTTCCATGAGAAAGTTGTTAAACCGCATTTTGTTCCACCTTTATAGCCGAGGTAAGCCACCGGGCTTAAGGATATCCTCGAGGGAGCTAACAGCGTCTAGACCATACTGAAGACCCCGCAAACGGAGAACCAACACATGCCGATAAGCCTGCCGCGTTTTTATCGGTATCGCCATCCGTGATACTCGAGCTAGACCGTCAACTTGAAGAATGGAGAACTTGTCTGCCCCAGGGACTCGAGTTCCTAAGTTATTCAGAGGCTCAATTTGCCGACGTACCTCAGTTTGATGGGACTGGTCGTTCGACGGATGAGCGACTCCGTGGCCACCTACAGGCTCGCTACTTCGCTGAAAAGTCCATCATTCACCGACCATATATCTACAAAGCCCTACACCACGACACCGCAGCTTCGTTTAGTGACACCGACGCTGCAGGCGCACGCACAGCAGTTGGCAGTGCATTAATGAGTGTAATAGCGAGTGGGATCATACAGGAGCCACTGGTCTTGCTCCTTCATCCAATCAATTCTTGTCGAAGGTATGTTGCCATCGTTGCAACGTGGTCCTCTCCACTGATCCGTCTCTAGTTTGTTTGCTTGCGAGCTTCAACTTGCCTTTGTGCATCGCAGTGAATCCTGCCAATTCGTATTGCCCCGGAATTGGAAAATCGCAGAAGAGGCTAGAAAAACAGTTTCGGGGTTGGTAGCAGACATGTCGCCGACAGCATTTCGAGATGGTGAAATATTGAAACTTCTGGCTTGCTAGAAGGAACTTACTGAACATATGTATTCTATACTTGCTTTAGATACAGCGCAGTCTTCTAATTGATCCACTGATACTCCTTGGGTGACCTAAAGGCTACCGCCAACCCCTCATCCCTCGAGTCCTTGGCTGCTGTCACGCGATACTCGGAATCTTTCTCAATCACCCACTTGTCCACGCTATCATCCCAGTATGACAGGCTAACCTTGTCAATCCTCATACGCGCAGTGACAGTCTGACCAGCAGGAACGAACACCTTATCCCAGCCCTTCAGCTCCCTCTCTGGTCGATGAAGTCTTGGGTCAATCTGTCCAACATAGAATTGGACGATCTCCTTTCCATCCCGCGATCCAGTGTTGGTGACATCCACTTCAGCTTCGATACCCACTTCTTCATGGAACTCGTTGGTGTTGATGCGCATGTTACTGTACTCAAATGTGGTGTACGACAAACCGGCGCCGAAGGGGAAAAGAGGCTCGATCTTACGATGATCGTAGAATCGATAGCCTGCGTAGATACCCTCCCCATAATAAACGACATCATTCTCACCAGGATAATTATCGTAGGGTGGAGTGTCTTCGATGCGCTTGGGGAAGGTGATGGGTAACTTTCCACTGGGGTTTACTGCTCCCAGAAGCACGTCTGCAAGACAATTGCCCTGCTCCTGTCCTTGATACCAAGCCTGGACGATGGCAGAGACCTCATCCTTCCAGGGCATGGTGATAGGACTGCCTGTCTGGTTGACCACAATTGTGTTGTGGTTGACAGCAGCTACAGCGCTGATGAACTCGTTTGATCGCCCGGGTAAGTCCATTGAAACCATATCGCTGGTCTCTGTCTCCCACTCATGATCTTTACCCACCACGACAATCGCAATGTCGCTATCACGAGCCATATCAACACCGTCCTGGAAGAACTTGTCTAGATCGCCGGGGTTCTCCATGAAGCCAATCCGGCCACCATCTTGAACTTCCTCACGTTCGAGCTCTGCCATGTAATCAAGATCGTATGGCTTAGGTTCTCTACTTATGGACTCAAGAAGTAGTTCGTATTCTCGCCCAGCTTCCATGTACACCTTGACTCTCTCCTCTGGAGAACCGTAGCTCATGAACAGAGAAGATTTGGGGGACCACCAGTGTCGCTCGATATCGATGATGGCCTCCCCATCAAGCATGAGCTTTCCAGGTCCACATGAAGACAGCGAGAACTCATGGAGGCCGGTGGTCTTTGGCCTGAGGATAGTCCGTCCTCTATAAGAGTATCTCTCACCAGTCGTCAACTCTGGAGGAAGTCCATCGTAGCAGACCAAGTTGGAACTAGGTCTGTGCTCAACCATAAAAGGCTGGCCAACGTGGTTTATATTTCGAAACACGGATAGTTGAAAGCCAGGCTTTCCAGTCTCTGGGTTCGTCATGACGGCTGGGTCGATGAGCGGGATGTACCGGTGAGTGAGGATACCTGGATGGGCTTGAACTTTGGCTTTAGGAAACTTGGCGGTTATTTCGGACTTGATAGATCCGTACGGCGTCGTGCGATAGTGAGGCGCGAGGTTGGAGCTACCGCCACCAGTAGCAACCGAACGAAGAGCGTTAGGGCCAAGAATAGCGATTGTTCTCCCGTCTAAATTGGACAAAGGGAGAAGTTTCGAAGAATTCTTGAGCAGAACGATGCCTAGAGGTTCAGATTAGAATGTTGCTTCCCAATCTCGAGCTCGAACATACCTTCGGCACCAGCTCGACGAAAGATCGCCCGGTGTTCAGGAAGATCATCTGCCTTTTCGTTGCCTTCCTTCCAATCAGGAATGCTGCTCTTTCCAACTTTATGTACAAGCTCGAGCACTCTTGAAGCCGAGGCATCGATGAAGGATAGATCGACGAGGCCTTTCTGGTACGCATCGATAAGATGATTGCCTCTGCGCCGCACAGGGCCCGGCATCTCAAGATCAAGCCTGCTCGGTGTCAGTTATTGATAAGGCACCATAAGACCGTGGTTGCATACCCTGCCTTGACAGATGGAACAACACTATTCGTGCCGAACCAATCGCTCATCACAAGACCATCCCAACCCCATTCCTTACGAAGAACGTCCTGAATCAAAAACTCATGAGCCGAGCAGAACGTGCCGTTGATCTTATTGTAAGCCGTCATTACCGTCCAAGGGTTACTGTCACGAATGGCAATCTGAAACGGTTGCAACGCAATCTCTCGCAAAGCACGGTCCGGAATCTTCTCATCGATAAAGAAGCGTCGCGTTTCTTGGTCATTCGCGGCAAGATGTTTGATACAAGCGCCGATGCCGGCATCTTGGAGTCGATTAATGAACTCACCGGCGATTTTGCCGGTGAGATAGGGATCTTCGCTGTAGGCTTCGAAGTTGCGGCCGCCGAGTGGTGTTCTGGGAATACATACTATAAAAAGTAAGAATCGGGTGATATTGAGCGGGCGGAGGATTATTACCCGTTGGTCCGAGCAGAACATCGACTTCCTTGCTCTTGGCCTCGTGGATCAAAACGCTGCAAACATCTCTAATGACAGATAAATCCCAAGTCGCCGCTAGGGAAACCCTGCGGTAGAACCCTTGTTAGCTTCGGCAATGCCGCATGAACAGAGAACATATTAACCCGGTAGGTGCTGAAGCAGCGCTGACTCCGTCTGTGAAAATGCCCCCGCGGACACCTACAGGTCCATCCGAGGTCTTGATTCTGGAGATTCCAAGACGAGGAATTGCGTTGGTCCTCCACAAGTCTTCACCTGTGAGCAAAAGGACTTTTTCTTCGAGAGTCATTTGCGAAAGCTTGTTTTGCGCCCAAGCTTTAGCCTCATTTTTGACATGCCCATTAGTAAGGGGAGATTGGGCTTTTACAAGGGTCATCGCGGGAAGATTTGTTCGTATAAGTAGAATGAAAAAAAAAAAGTAGTGGTGTTGCTGAAATGACTTGACTCTGAGTACGTGAAGTGCAATTCCGAGGGGTCATTCTTTGATTTATAAAAGACAAAGAATAAAAACATGATGAGTATATCTGAAAGTAATGCTCTGTATCCTGCTTCTCCTCCACTTCTTTGGTCATGTGAGACAGCATATTCTGGGCTCTGGCGGAGTTGGTCCGTCTACCCCCGCCCACTTTAACGCTATGATCAGCACGCTCGGATCTCGTTCAAATTTCCTATCTACCCAATGCTACATCATAAACTGCCGTAGCCGCTTCAACGAGCCAACGACAGAGTTCAGTAGCCTCATTAATTGCCCGGTTGGGACCGACGTAAACTTTATTCCTGGTTGATATAAAATTTCAACAGCAGTATGAACGGCAGTATGGAGGCAGACATTTCTAGTAGAATCATCTTTGGTGTTAACAATCATGTTTCAGGAGCATCTTCAGATTCAAGAGCGTCTTCAGGTTGAGGAGAAGGTGCTGGGACTTTCTCCCGAAACCCTTTCTCAAAACTCTTCTTCAACTGAGACTCTAAGCGAGATTCGAGTGCCCCTTGGCCTTGAAGCTCTGGAACCCTCATTTTCACTTTCTGGCCATCTTCGCTCTGTCGAAGTCAATGCTTCAACAATACACAATGAAGCAAACATATTCCCATCACCATTCAGTTGGTCGTGTCAGAAGAAGACAGTTACTCTCTTGGGACCCTTCATGGCATCGACCCTCGCGGCATACGCAGCTGGCGCCTACGCTCTAGCTTCAGAGCCCCTTCGTGCCAAATGGGATATCAGCGACACCCTCTTCAACATTGGAATCTCCCTTTTCGTTGTCGGCTTCGCCTTTACTCCTATGATTCTAGCCCCTATCAGCGAAACGCATGGTCGGTACTGGACCTTTGTTGGCTCTGGTATCGTCTTCTTTCTAGGGACTTTGGGATGCGCTGTTACAGAAAGCTACGCCGGCATGTTGGTCTCTCGTCTGATCACTGGAAACGGGGCTGCAGTGTTTGCTACCCTTACCGGCGGTGTTGTGAGTGACCTCTATCGCAAGGAGGACCGCAATACGCCCATGGCTTTGTACTCCATGACAGTTATGGTCGGTTCTAGCCTCGGGCCACTCATTAGCGGAACCGTCGTGGATCTTCTAGGCTGGCGATGGATCTTCTTCATCCAAGTCATCGCCATTGGCATAACCACAACAACATTGCTCTTTCTCTTTGAAGAGACTCGAAGCAACGTCCTTTTGCGTCGGAAATGTCTAGCACTCAGTGCAGTCCCATTCAAGACATCAGCAGGAAAACTGATCAACTTTGCTCCCGCGACTGAAGAGTGCCTGAACATCGAGATCAGCATGATTTGGCGAAGCTTTGCGTTCCCGCTCCGACTTCTGGGGACAGAGCCCATTGTCTTCTGCTTCTCGCTATGGGCGTCTTTTGCGTGGGCCATCATGTATATGCAATTCAGCAGTATAGGGCTGGTGTTTCGCAGCGTATATGGCTTCGACAACGCTCAGGTCGGGGCAGTTTACACAGCTACTATTGTTGGTTCACTCATTGGCATCGGCATTTCTTTGTTGCAAGAACCGATCATGAAACGACTGCTGCCTCACAAAAAGCCGTTGTCTACACCGGAACAACGTCTACTCTCGCCTTGCATACAATCCATCCTCTTACCGATCGGCTTGCTCTGGTTCTTCATGACAGCCAGACCAGATATTCCTTGGATATCTCCATGTATAGCTCTTGGCTCATGCGCAATGGGGATCTTCAGCATCTATCTCGCCGTCTTCAATTATCTTGCTGATACATATCAGGGATACGCCTCATCGGCATTGGCAGCTCAGAGCCTGTGTCGAAATATCTCGGGTGGAGTGTTTCCACTTATCACGGCTAGAATGATAAACAGTCTGACACTACAAGGTACAGGTGGCTTGCTTGGGGGACTTGGACTGTTGTTGACTGGTATTCCATGGCTACTGTACTTTTATGGTCAAAGAATTAGAGCTCGTAGTCCCTTTGCAAAGGCCATGGAGTGATCTATGAAACTGCGAGGGAATTGGCGTCAAGATATGTAACAATAGGAAGAACCTGATAGAATCCACCATTTTCTGCCTGTCATCTAACAGGATTCATCTGATGTCTATGTAATGCCCTACTAGTTTATTGTATTCTTTCTAAGGCGGATTTAGTCAACACCGAATGACTCCGTAGCCCAGAGTGATCTTATCTTTTGGGAGACAGGCAATATCCCTTATGATACTAGAAGGTACCCTTTCGGCAAATCAAAGCTCTAGTCTCATTAGCATTGAGGTTGAGCAGAGCAACCGGCCTTGACACCGGTGACACGGCGTTTTCGCCGGGTAGTCTAGTATGGCATAGTCGAATGCCATTGAGAACATAGCTTTCACCTCTTGGAAGTAGTCATAATTCTGTAATCAAGCTAGCCCGGATTCGAGGCGGGGAGACAAGGACTCCAACTCCGCGAGAATGACTAGCCCCATTTTTCAACAATCCGAGCGGAGTAGGTCCGTCTCTCCGCGCCCTGGTCTGATTTATCCCATAGACTAAGCTGTTTTCAGAATCTGG
Organism: Fusarium dlaminii; assembly: GCA_013186775.1. Classification (NCBI taxonomy): domain Eukaryota; kingdom Fungi; phylum Ascomycota; class Sordariomycetes; order Hypocreales; family Nectriaceae; genus Fusarium; species Fusarium dlaminii. The sequence continues at coordinate 110,907 of JAAOAL010000083.1, read as the reverse complement.
GGGTCACATCGACTAAGTTTTCCGGGGAACGGTCTTCCCTGGTCAATCTGGGGATGAGCACGAGATCACGTTGACCTGGGACCAGACTCTTTGGGGCATGTAAATGTAAGTTCATGGAATTGGTGGCTTGCTCTACGATTCCAATAAGAGCTTGTCTACGCAAGATCCAATGAAGAGGCGATTTGAAGTATAAAGCTGATGCATCTCGCCAATGCTGCCGGGATTCTGGGACTGTTGATCGACATCAACTGACAGAGTCACTTCTTCTATAGGGCTACCTCTCTCATCTCGAGTCGTCATGGCTGCCATTACCCCTTCCACTCGCCCGGCTCATACCGTAGCTGAGATTCTCGCCCAAGACAAGAGTTCCGTCTTCGCCCTCACCCCGTCACTCATCCATCTCTACGCAATCCTCGCTCCAGCCTGCCTCGTCGTCTGCGCAACCAACGGTTACGATGGAAGTGTCCTTACATCTCTTCAAGGTGTAACCGCATGGAAGGACCAATTCGGGTCCCCTAAGGGCGCTCTTCTCGGTATCACCAGCGCTTCTTATCCGCTCGGTGCCATTATCTCGACTCCCTTTTCGGCTTACATCTCGGATCGATTCGGTCGTCGACTTTCTATCATTATTGGTAGTTTTATAATGATAATTGGGGTCATTGTTCAATGTGCCAGCACAAATATCGAAACGTTCATCGGAGGGCGTATCATCGTTGGCTTTGGTATCACACTCGCCCTCGCTGCTGCCCCAGTCCTCATCTCTGAGCTCGCTCATCCTCGACATCGAGTCCTCTTCGGTTCGCTATACAACACGAGCTTCTATCTTGGTGCTCTTCTGGCCGGATGGGTAGCGTTTGGGAGTTATCGTATTCCTAGCGCGTGGGCATGGCGTCTTCCAACTCTTCTTCAAGCTGGGCCAGCCTGTATCCAAGTATGTTTCGTATTCTTTCTTGATGAATCTCCGCGGTGGCTGGCATACAAAGATCGAGGAGACGAGGCGTACAAGGTGTTGGTGAAGAACCATGGCGATGGTGACTGGGATAGTCCTCTTGTACAGGCTGAGTTCTGGGAGATGAACGAAACTCTAAAGGCTGAGCGTGAGATCGAAGGACAGGGCCTCGGGCTTTTCCTTGCTACACCCGCCAACCGAAAGCGACTTGCTATCCTCATCACACTGGCAGTCTTTGGCCAATGGTCTGGCAACGGCCTTGTATCATACTACCTCACCAAGATCTTGTCAAGTATCGGCATTGCAACCCAGCGCGAACAGACTATGCTGAACGGAACCATAAGCACTGTCAATTATGCAACCGCTCTCTTCGCCGCTGCCTTATCCACCAAAGTTGGCCGTCGCTCTATGTTCGTTGGAGGTGGCATCGCAATGTTTCTCACATTCTCAGCACTCACTGCGAGTATCGCGATATACAATGAGACCGGCTCAAAGGCGGCAAGCAAATCCGCTCTAGCGTTCATCTTTATCTACTACACTTCATTCAATATCTGCCTAAACCCGCTTTTGTTCTTGTATCCCACCGAGATTCTGCCCTTCAAGCTTCGAGCCACGGGACTAAGTATTCTGGTCTTCTCTAATAAAGCAGCTTCGTTCTTCAATCAATTCGTCAATCCTGTTGGTATGGATTCTCTGGGTTGGAAATACTATCTTGTTTATGTTGGCTGGCTGTTAGTCGAGATTGTTGTCTTCTGGTGGCTTTACCCCGAGACGAAGGGTTACACGCTTGAAAGAATTCAAGAAGCGTTTGGAGAAGACGTGAAGTTGGATGGGCCGGAGGAGAAGGGTAAGACTATAGAGGTCAATGATGAGGACAGTACCCACGTTGAGAAGGTGGCACGATCTACTGTCAAAGTTGCATGAACGACAGGAGAGAGCCTGGGTTGAATAGCAACACATGATACAATGCACTTGTGTAATACATTTGTATAAGACTCTGTGTTGACTGGCTGTTCATATGTAGTTCCAAACTGCTTATGCCATATTCATAATGTGTTGCCTGATCACGAGAGCCAGGCTTGGTAGTGATACAGAATAAAAGTTGGAGTAGTGTATGCAAAACTGTGCGATATAAAAATTGAAATTACAGTCAGGGCGCAACAAATGCACAACATCCTACGCGATCCCTCCAGTGGCAGATTGCACTCCCTCGGAGCAATGCAATCTAGGTCTCGATCATTGCGTGAGATCAGAAGTGGTCCTCGACTTCTGTTGATGCGGGTCTGGATCCATGTATCACTGTTCTGGGATGCTATGAACGGAGGAGACCGTCCTAGCGGCGCATCACGGTGATCTGGGTAGTACCACTGGCAACTCTTGTATCCTACGCATCACACCCCCTCCTTGATGACTGAATCACTGGTCGCAGGGCGATTGCTTTCCTCGTTTGTCACGAACAACGGCAAAGGACACAAAAAACTGCGACAGGGCGGAGCAGATGAAGGAAGAGCCGGACACTCACTGTTCGTACCTCTTGGGGAACCCCTATCCAGGCCAGTAGGCATAAAGAATTCGGACCACTGCAAAACCAGCTTGGCCGAGAGGATGAATGGAAAGGGATGCAGGAAATGACGAGAGCGGGGGACGATATGTTGCCCAAGAATCCAAAGGTAAAGCTATGAGTTAGGAACTTATCAGTAATTTCATAGAAAGGTGCTCCTTTCCTCCATCGCAGAATCCCCTTAAATTGCGACTCATCCCTTTTGTGATAGTGAATGACTTGTGCATCGCCACGCGTCCGGAATAAGTGGTTGCCATTTACAGGTCTTGTGCACTTGTAATCTACATGCTCGAGAGGGTCTAAGTCTAGAGAATTCAAGAGCAGTGGTTTAGCTAGTCATGACGAGAGAGTGGAATAAACCTTTGACTGACGAGGATGGCATCAGTATCTGGAGGGCCCATGGGTGCTGTTACACAATGGACTGCAGCGATAAGCTGTGAAATTGTGCCCTGGAAGTGGTGCTACAGATAGCACGTGTTGTGAGTTATTCAGGGCAGAGCCACCTGAGGATACGGTTCTGGTCACTTGGCTGCCCAAATCCGAATCGAGGTTTTACGAACAGTGAGTAACTACTGGCTTTACCAGGTTTGGAGCTAAACACCCAAATCACTGTTCATATGGTTCCTGAACATGCCGCAAATCACTTGACCTTACCCAAAACACTGCGCTGATTTCGGCGTGAATGAACAGTCATGGAAAGAGCACTGGAGTTCATCTACGTATATGAACGCGCCTTGCTCGGATGCTTTCCTTCGAACTTACAGTGGAATCAGCAACACACACACACATACATATCACACTACACTATCCTAAAACCAATTTTCTTCATCAATAATTCGCGATCATCATCATTCTCTCGCAACATGGGCCAACCAAAGTACCGTCAGATGACTGCACAATTCAAGCCAAAAGCTGGAGTCGCGCCACAACGAGAACCAAAGGATGATCCCCTTGTGTATAAGTACGGCTCTGAAGGCCGTCAAGAAGTCAATCTCACTAAGGGGTTGCTCACGTACACACTATTCATCGATTTCAGCGATGCAGAGAAGGCGATGGGGAAGTTGTGGAAAGTTCTTGGGAAAATGAAGGTCTTTGACGAGTGGGAGGCCACACAGGTGTATGGTATCAGGATCAAAGACAACGGGCAGTGCGATTATTTCGCTGTCCCTGCGCCACCCGCCATAAGCACTTCCACTTACTAGCCTTTCGCTACTAGCTTGCTTCCGATGCCAGGTTGGTAGAGATTATGGACAAGGTGTGAAGGATGTTGACCAGAGATGAAATGTTCGGTGTCGGTGGTGATGGAATAGGGATGGATGAGGCTGCGCTTATGACCCTAAGAAATAGACCTTTTAATGAATACGACTCCTATTCACTTTACATGAAGCCTCAAGGGAGAAGTCACAGAGACGAACAGGCATTGGAATATCTTCCGTCGCCATAAAGCCACATAACTATATTATCTCATTCCCATAACGTGAACCTTTATTAAGTTCTACGGATAACGATCTCAAATTGATCAGGACGCAGAGGAGGCTGTTGAACCTATCTCATGGTTGAAAGGCGATCAAAGCTGATATGGTCTGGCTGAGTGAATGAACGGAGGATCTAAACACGAGCGATGGCCATTGTCAGAACTACATATTTCCCACTTCTTAATCACGATCATATCGTCTCTCAATCAGCTTCGGGACAGAGTCCCTTTTTGCACGTGGTTGAGAAGGAGTTTCCGCGCTGAATCTAAGAGTGTAGATAGCGTGATGAGCTCAATTTCCCAACAGCCATTCAGCAACAATCGATGGCTGGGGTACTTGATCACTCTTGATATTATGCGTAAGAGAAGGCCTTATCAGTGTCAAAGGTGTACTCACCCAGGCATATAAACAGGCCACGCGCCGTCCTGTTCCACCAAACTTCTATCACAAACACCAACCCACAACGCAGCCGACCACTCTCAGCAAACGATCAAAATGACATCCATCACTAACCCACAAAAGTACACGGTTGCCTTCGATTTTTACGAGACTGATGTTATCGAAAAGAACCAAATCGCCGCTGGCAACAATCTATTCGAGCCTATCCGACAGAAGTACGGTGACCGCCTTGAGGAATGTGAGGTGGACCCGTGGAGGCTTTCTATTGTCATAACCCAATGTTTGGATGTCGATGGCAAACAACTATACCAAGAACTACTGAAGGTCTTGGAAGAAACAGGGCTTTTCCATCAACATGGCGTTTTCGCAAAACCTCAACTTTTCGAGTGGACAGTCTCGGAGGAGACCGCGGAGGGCTTGAAGAAATTAGCAAACCACAGAAGCGATACCCTTGAGTTGTTCTACCAGTATAAAGGAAGGATTTTCTTTTGAAGGGACAGCTTTGAAGAGAGATACAGGGATACAGCGAGCAGATTGTCGCTAGCATGGTAAATAATGCATTCTCGAATCACATAGTGTCTTTAGTCACGCAATGCAGGTGGTCCAACAGCATCAGTTACGGGCACTGTTCTACCAAGACTCCCTCACCTCTTCAATACCATTTACCAAGTGACTGAAGTGACTGTTTGTTCGAACAGTCTCTTGCTTGACAGTGACGAGAAATACCGTTCCTCTTACAATCAACGGCCACCGAAGAAAAATGATGTGACAAACTTGACAAGCTTCGACCAGTCTCCGAAGTGATTAATGAATGTCCACCTGCTAAAATGATGCATCACGAGTAATTATAGATATCGATCGGCTTCATCAGAGTCGAATGTGTCGAGGCATATAAAATGGCCATGCTCGGCGCAGGCCTTCCGCCCAGTCTCTTCTAAAACAACATTTCAACTCAACTACACCTGAATATATAACATACAAAATGAACCGTATGGGCCACCAAGTCTACGACAGAGACATCGTGATCATCTTCTGGTTTCATGCCCAGCAGCCCATGAACTCTGCGCAACGACGTCTTGCTCGCCGAGATCGCATATTCTCCCCCATCCGAGAGTATTATGGTAGCACTCTCTTACCCATCATTTGGAGAGGATCTGAGCTCTACATTACGATAAGAGACTGTGTAGCTGTTCGTGCAACGCTACCGGAACTAATGTCGATCTTGGAGAGGATCCGCCTTTTTCAGTGCTTTGAACTCTGTGGGATTATAGTTTTCGATCATATTGACGGGGAGTTGACGGAGAATATACGCTATGATAGGGATGGGGTTGCGCTCTTGTTTCGTCTTGACCATGAATTGCGCATGAACCAGGGGATTAACTTAAGCTATGCCCGTGAAGGTCCGAATACTTAGCTAAATGAATATATTTACACCCTCTCCTAAAACTCGGCTAGTCTTCTAAATCCAACTCCAAGTTCTGAAGGTCAATCCCAGAACTGCCGTCCGAGTTTGCATCCTCTTCCTGTGCAGGCGCTACATCCTGGGGACTGTTACTTCTTACACTGCCTCCCACTGACTCCGTTTCATAAAGAGGTGGAATATCTCTGAAACTATGTTCCGGATTATGGAGGTCGGACTTGTGAGGGACACATTTGAAACACAGCGAAATGGTATCGATGCACTCAATGCAATCCCATCGGAGACCAGTGATAACCTGCCAATCGTTAGTGCAGTCCCGAGAAGGGTTGTGAATGGTTGACTTACAACTAGACAGCTATCGCATTCTTCGAGCTTGTTATCCCCTACCTTGCTCTTGTGAAAGTATTCGTCCCAATCTTCTCGAGTACCGTCTTCTTTGGTCCTGGATAACTCCTTGGGCACGAGGGTATCAATAATCCACTTCGCACGGCCTGCAAATCTCGCCAGCTTGAGGGGCGACCACTCAGTTCGCTGCTCGGAAGATCGGCTTCGCGCCCAAATGTCGGCGCCTCGTTCCACGAGCGTCTCTACAGAATCAAGCCCGGATCGTGCAGCCCACATCAAAGGGGTCCATTGGTCGTGGTCCTTGACGTCGACATCTGTTTTTCCAAGTATCTCAAGGAGGTAATTAAGGCAGTTATTGTATGGATTCGATGCTGCGAAGTGAATCGGCTTGCGGCCAAGCTTGTCGGTGGAATGAATATCTGCTCCAGCACTAACAAGGGCCTTGAGACTATCAGCAAGGAGTGATTTGCAAGCAAAGTGCACAGCTCGGCGACCCTGGTTGTCGGAAACATCCAGTCGGATGTTGCGTCTGATCAGGAACCGCACCAACTGATGGCCTGAGTAAGGACTATCACGGTGTGATGCTCTATGTGTTGCTCGAAGGATGGGGTATCCCAATTTGCCCCCCAATTTGTCGATTGGAACTTTTGCTTCATCAACGAGATACCGAACCATCTCTTTGACTTTGGTTTCGTCTGCAATTCCAAGAGCTGTATACAGGAGGGATTCGCCGTACTCAAGATCAACCAGATCAGGATCTGCACCCGCTTTCAACAATAGCTTGACGAGGTCCAGTGATCCAGCACTGGTAGCCAGATGGAGTATGCTTCCGTAAGTTGGACTGAGGGTATTGACAGTAGCACCTTGTTCGATGAGGTACTTGGCGATGTCCTTGTTAGACTTGCTGATAGCCACAGCAAGAGGGGTGTATCCCTTGCTGTCCCGAGCATCCAGATTTGGCTTCGACTCGGTGAAAAGTCGAAACACGGCAAGGGACGTAGTTTCGTTGATGTTATGGAGCCGGGTGCGGTTCTGGTAATTGACTCTTTCGAGGGGCAGATTATATGGTCCTGAAAGGAGCAACTTTACAAGTTTCTCAACGTTGTCCAAGCTGCCTTTGCCTCCAAGCACAATATCGATGAGATCTTCTTTGTCGTTGGTAAGGCCGTGAGAGTCAGCACCACCCTCCAATAGAGCCTTGACTGATCGGAAAGCAAGGTGATGGCAAGCCACTTGTAAAGGGGTATAACCGACCTCGAAGGCATTTACGGCATCATCACCCATCGTCGCCTCTAGGTCAGGCTTCGGTTCATTTCTGAGGAGTATCTCCACCGATTCTAGCTCATCCTCGCGAGCCGCCATGTGTAACTCTGTACCCCATATACTCATGCCATTCATAGGAGGATTTCTCCTCAGTAGATCTGGCAGCAGCTTCGGGCTGTTAAATGCCCCATGGAGAGTACCCATTCCCTCAGGCCCTTTCCACGTCAAGTCGACGCCTTCAATTTGCAGCAGATAATTCACTATGTCGTTCTGGTTGTAGTATATGGACGCGAATAGCGCGGGGTCGTTTCCGTCTTCGGAGTAATTGACATCAGCCCCATTATCGACAAGAAGCTTGACCATGTCCAAGTTTCCTTCGCGAGCAGCTCTAGACAGAGGAGACTTGTTGAATGCTTCAAAATGGTCGACGTAATCAATCTTAGCGCCGTGCTTGATCAAAAGGGATACCAACTCGATATTTCCGGTGCAGATAGCACGGATGAAGAGTGAATCTTTGTGCGGAGGTGCAATGTCCATACTTGGCTTGGGATCGTGCTCAAGTAAGAGTCTAACAACATCCAGATGATCCTTTTCCACAGCCGCGTAAAGCGCAGTGCCATAAGAGCTATTAGCATCTGTGTCTGCTTTGTGATCAAGCAGCACCCTTACGCACTCTACAAAGCCATTGGCCGCAGCAAGCGAAAGTGGCGATTGTTCATCCTCTGAATCCATCTCAAGCTTAGCACCGGCTTCAAGGAGTATACCGACCACTTCATGTGAACCGCTTCTCACCGCTGCCCGTACTAGATCATGAGCCTTCCTCCCATTCTCGAGATCCGCGCCGGCATCAACTATGAGTTTGACCACCTCTGGATTTCCTAGCCTGACAGCAGCTATCAGAAGGTTATCGCCAGTATTGTCCTCAATAGTCAAGTCGGGTTTTGGCTCTGATCTCAAGATGAGATCTAGTGTCGAAACTCGATTACGCCAGGCTGCAATAAGGGTTGGTGGGCAGCCCCAGTAAGGCCCTGTGCTGTTGATGTCACTTCCGGCTGCCAATACTATAGACAGTAAAGTGTCCTGGCCAGTCGAGGTGAGTCGATGCATAAAGGCTCTGGGCCAAGAGAAAGTTTTGAGATCGGGGATCTTGGAAGCCAAAGCCTCTAGAGATTCTCCGTCATCTCGAGCAGCTGCCCAAAATAGGGAGGCTTGAAGCTCATCTTCATCTATATCCACCTGATCCAATAGTTTCTTCGCTATGCCTTTTTCCCCTGACCGAATAGCTTCCGTGATAGAAAGCCAACAGTTTTCATTGAACCAGGGGTGACTCTTTTCAGAATCTATCTTCTCATCGACCAAGTCTTCTAGGCCCAACATGGCGAACACTGGTAGCGTCGATGTGTAATGTCGATTAATCCTTGTGAAAGGGTTTGAGAGGAGCCAGAAAGGAACCTCCCAGGCAGCTCGGGATATCTTGCTGTCGAGGAGTTCATAAACAAGCTGTTTGGGTCTGAACTGCCCACTGGCCTTGTAATGATGGGGCCAGAACCGAACAGCATACTCAGCAAAAGTGGTTCGTTGGTGAGAAGTGACAATTATATCCAGCGGCGTTTCCATTGAGGATCCTTCAAAGTTTGTCGAACAAAATGCGGTCAGCGTCCTTTGGACATTCTCGAACTGAAAGTACCGTAAGCATACTGCAGCCATTGAGCTGTTAATCCTAGTAGTTGACTCTTCTGTATCTTCGTCTAGTCGGATCACTTGATAGAACGTTGGGTGGCTGAACTTCACATCCCCATTCTCGACCGTAATGATCCCACCAAAGGCCTTGATCAATTCGGCCATCTCGGTTTCTTTATCAAGGTCTTCCAGGACAATGTCCTTGTCATCAGTCATGTGAATTTTCAGGGCCTCGATGAGAGCCTCTGGCGACAAAGGTTCTGCAGCGTGTTTGATCCAGTCAAAAGCAATCTCGGCTTTTGCCTTGATACTCGACTCGAGAGATGACATAAACACATCGACAATGTTTTTTGCTGATATTGGAAGCAAGCTTTTGATGGTAGCGGCAATGCCTTGCTTTGAGCTACCTCGAAGCGAAGAGCCAAGCCAGGCTAAGACGAGGTGTACCAGGTGCGGTGCGCTATGGCAATCCTCAAATAGTTCTTGGATTTGGGATCGAGACTCTTCGTAAATTGGTCGCATAGCAACCAAGTTGTCCAACTCAGCCTCGAATTCCTTCTTTAACGTATCATTCGGCTCGCTAAACAAAGGGCATTCCATAAGGTTGATGTGCTTTCCACGCGGGGTCTCTTCGAGATCAAGCCCTTCTCTGGTAGAAGTGGTTATGATCAAGTGATAAGTGGCGACGCTTTTACTCTGCTCGCTCAGAATACGGTCCATAAACCACTTTCGTTCCTCGGGTGGACATTGATCAAAGCAGCTGATAAATACTGTGAGGTCGCGAGTACCTGGGGCTACCTTTCTGAACTGGGAAAATATGTGGTATAGATCTTCGACAGTCCATGAACACGTCTCGCTGAGAAAGTGAAGTTCCTCGTAGGGAAAGGCTTCGAACTCGCGCCAGAAGCGAATTAAAATGACATTGACCAGGTATGTCAACATTGATAGAAGACTGGCGTAACGCGAGTCGTTCTGATCAAATTCGAAGTAGATGACCGACTTCTCTGCGGCTTTTGCTTCTAACAAGACAGCGTGGAAGTCAAAGGCGGCGTGAAAGAGACGGGAGACCTCCGAGATATCGACCAGTGGATTTCCGTCAGCATGAAGGAGCAGGTAGTTGAATCCTGATTTCGTCTTTTCGAAGGATACGTAGAATTCTTGCTCATGAATCCACTTCAGCACGGGAGGATGCGGTAGAACTGGATCAAAGGGAATGCTCAATTGCCGAGTTGGTGGCGCAAGGGAGAGGAGTCGTTTTTGAAACGGGATTAGACGATAGCCGACTTTGAAAGCTATTGTTCTGTTAGGGTCAAATCATGATAGCTCTGTCGGTGGTATGAGAAGGTCACAACTTACGTAAGCCAGCTGCTCCAAAAATGTAGGCAATATCATTAAAGCAAGAAATGATGGTTTCACGAACAAGGTCCATGTGTCCAACATCATCCCATCGCCATCTTCCAGCCGCTTCGAATGAATGCCCAACGAAGTGCGAATTTCTCGAGAAGGGGGTTATCGCCTTACTAAAGTCTTCGCCCTCGTAGTCGACTCCATCAGCACCAAGGGACTTATCATCAGCGGGCTTCGCTGCAAGACTAGCTTTGGCGTCTTGGATGAAGAGGTTGAAAGTAGTAGCTCTGTCAAATAGCTTGGTTGCCAGAAATCTCAGATTAGCACTGTCGATTTGCCTCGCAAGATGCTTGACCTTCAGCATTGTCTTGTTTTTGATCTCGGGACCTGGAAGCTGAATGAGTTTATGCAACTGATCCTCGAGATCGTCTTGCGATTGGAATCGGTGAGGCGATCCCATGAAAACCTCATCGAAGCTTAGTAGGCATCTTCCATACAGGCTGCTTTGCTTACCAATCCCGTGGTCAGTATAAATATCTTTCCACATCTTCCAGGGTCGTGAGCCGCTATTGAAAGAGCCTATAAAGGTCAATGGATCAGATCACTGACTTTGTTCATGGATTTGGTATCTCAATACCTCTTTGACGATGGTACCTCCAAAGTCATGGCAAACCCAGATGATAGGGCGTTCCGTTTCAGTCTAGGTTTTGGTTCTTAGACTTATGACTCAACCGTCAGGATAATTTGTTTCTTACTTCTTCAAGCTTTGTGCGAACGGCTGCGTATTCGTCTATAAGCTTTTCTGCGAGAATGCGAATGCCATTAGGCTTATAGAGGATCGATTCTTCATGATTCTCGTAAGAATAATCGATCTCTCTAACGGACATATCCTTGAACAAGGTGTCTTTCAAAAACCATTTTCCATTACTGTCAATCCAGGCAGTTTTATAATCATCGCGTATGCCGTGCACGGTAATGACACTGTTTACCACGTTAGTAGATGCAGGCAGACGTACTAACTATTTCTTGGGTCTTTTTCATACTCATAATCATCATAGGCGGATCCAGACCAACCCCATGGAAAGCTTATATCGAGGCCAAGCTTGTGTTCTCTAGGTACAATCTCGGTGCCTTCGCCAAGAAGGTCGTCTGTTGTCGTCTTGATGCTGACTGCATCATCTTCTTTAGCATTGGGTGTCGTTGTGCTCGTATCCGGAACTGCTGAAGCTATCTTCTCCGATCGATCACTCGCTTTAGAGGCTGGCCGCCCATTCGGCAAGTCTTCGGAAGTGTTCATCGTTGGAAGACTGACTCGTCAATGGATGGAGCGACTTGCGAAGACGTCGTTCAATGGCAAAGGGCCTAACAATACTCCGTAGGGCTGGTGTTGCCTAAACTACGTCGCCATTCAAAGTGGATATGTAATCTCTTCAGCACCCACACTTGGCATGCTTTGATTGGAGGCAAATGGTGATTATGCGGTGAGATTCGTCTCATCACATCTGACTTACAGGGATCAGGATCAGGCGAGGTCGAGGGCGCACAGTGAACTAATAGGTTGCCCACTGTCTATTTGTCATCCTCAACTCTTCCATGGTAACTGGATTGAGATGTAATTTGATGTTGTTGCTTGTAGGATATGCTAAATGGAGAACACGTCTTCAGAATCTGCGTGTCTCTGAACGATAGTATGATACTATTCTAATTATCTCCAGACCTTTTGCCCGTCTGATATAACCCTGCGAAACGTAACATCAGATAGCTCATCGAGGTTGACGCTTCCCAAGTCCTCATCGCCGTACGTGACATTCTTGTTCGGACGCGTGCCTTTATCCTCAGGGTTTGGCTGGAATATTATAGGGTCGTCTTTCGGGATCTTTTTAAAGAGACCTTGAAATTGAGTTTTCAAATCTGTCTTGCACTCAAGAGCCAGCTTGCATCTGAATCGTTCCTCGTCATCTCTCGTGATGAGTACCGCCACCTTAAGCGATGCTGGAATTCCAGATGACTGCGATTCGTTCTCGGAGAGAACCCATCTTGCAATGCGGTTGGGAGGCATGTTTTTGACCATACGTTTTCCACCGCTCAGTGTAATAGCGTCTGATGTTGTTTTTGTGACCGTCTTTTCCCACTTTCCAGTCAAGCTCAGTTGCCCGACTTGCTCCACGCCGACAGTCGTCTCAGCGCCCTTGGTGACTGACTCATCCTGTGTTGTTGGCATTAGACTGTATGTATCGGGAAAGGAGACTTCCTTGACTTCGATCTCCGTGTCACTCGATTCAGCTTCGAAAAGGAGTTCAATAGTAGCTTCGGAAATCCGCCGCCCATTCTTAGGTTGGAAGAACCATTGCATAACCATTAGAGTTGCATAGTAGTCGCTATCAGGAGCTAGGGCTCCATGCACGACCTTTTCGATGCTACAATTGATTTCCACGGCACCGGTGCGTTGAAGAGCTTCTTGTCGATGGTAATGGTCTGGGGCAACATTGAAGACATGGAAGTCGCCCTCCCCAGCCTCGTACATGTCAAAGCCGAGGCCTTCAGTGTCGTTCTGATAGGATTCGGTCATTCTGCTGAACCGAAGAGTTGCGAGCCTGACGAATATTGTGTCCCTGTTTCGAAGCTCACTCTGGAGCTGGAACGAAAATAAAATCTTTTAATCTGACCACCCAGTCTGTGTTTTATTGATCATGGGTACCGTCGCACGGTGTGATTTACTTTTCAGCCCGCGCGGGGTACCCCCTAGTAAATAGCTCATGTGGATCATTCACCCCCGACACTTTAACAGAGATAGACAGGCTGGCTCAGAGCCTCGTTTCGTTCAATCAACCTATGGCTCGTCTCATTTCACATTATTCTACTCAACGTAGACACAACCCTCGACGGATTGCATAAGATGGCTTCCGACATGGAAGAAGACTATGCGAATTCTCTCGATGAGTTTGAGTCAGCCTTGATTCAGGACCCTCTCGATGATGAGGATGGTGTCTACAGATACCAGCATCTAGAAGAAGCTTACGATACCCGCTTGGAAAAGGCACGGGGGTGGATCAGGGAAGAACAGGACTTCACGACCAAGGCCCAAGCCGACGACTTCTTCAATACGTTCAGTGACATTACTGCTAAGAGCTCAACCAAAGCAGCAGGCAATCTCCTTCACGTACTGGTCGAAGTCGTCAAGCACAATGGTCTCCAGCCGGAGAAAGTCGAACGCCTTGCTCGGAGGCTGGTGGAAGAAGCTCCGGATCTGCTCCAGTACAAGAACAAGGACGGCCAGACTCCAATTTTAATGGCCATTAGAACTCGCCAAGATCAACTCCTCGACTACATGATTTCCGCTTGTGTCAGTCACAAGAAACCAAAAGACAGTGCTCAAAATCTCAACACAGCCTTGTGCAGTAAGCACGATGGAAAGCCGTGTCTTCATGCAGCCTTTGGCGAGAAGTTGAAACCCGAGACTATGAAGATGCTGATCGAAAACGCCAGCGACGAGGCTTTGAGCATGACCGATCACACGGGCAAGACGCCGATGCACCATGCAGTACAGTTCAGGGACTGCACAGACTCGAGATCAGCACTCATTGACTTGATGATTCAAAGAGACTTCATGGCAAGACTCAACAAGGCGAAATCAGCAAAGACCTTTCTCGATATATCCGATCTGAATGGCTGTTCGGTTTTCCAGGAGCATGCGAACACCAGGAAGACTTACATGGAGCAGTATCGCACCGCCCAGGCTGCGCAACAAAGAAAAAAAGAGTCTAAGGAGGCTCAAAAAGAAGCAGAGAGAGCCCCTCCAAGAGAACCCAGATTGCCTGCCAACGCCAGAGAGTCAAAGGCCATTCCCACAGCCAAAGGGCCCGGAGACCGAGATGCCGAAAGACACGGTCGTAGTAGCGGCCCAGCCGGTCCTACAGATGACCGTGAGCGAATAAGACAGCAGAAAAAGGAAGAGGAACGTGCCAGACTGGAACAGGCTGGAGCGCCAGCCATAAATGATCGTTTAAGAGACCGAGACGCCACTGAGCGAGATGGAAGTCGGTTTCGGTCTCCGAGAACAAATGGGCCTGAGGTAATTGAAGCCGATGCACTATACTCTTCCCGGCATGCTGAGCCAACGTCGAATACTGGTATCAAGAGAAGCAATACAGCCCGCCCGGAAAGAGAAGCCGAGAGTGAGAAGCGAGTGGTCAAACCGAGTTCCTCCTCCAAGAAGAACCCAGACTTTCAGAGTGCTTTGAAGAACCGTGAAAAGAACTCGGATATTATTTTGCAGAAGCTCAAGCTTTATTATATGAGGACGCGCAACGCCGAGATGGTCATGTTCTTCTTATACGGGAAGAATATGGATGACATCCAGATAGGTTTCGACTATCGCGGTCTGCCATGTCCAATACCATGGAAAGAATTCACCAAGAGGTTTGGCGAGAACGCTGTGGACGGCTACAAATTTGATCCCGTCCTCCAGTATGCAACGTTTCCACGCGTTGAAGTTTTGGTAAAGGGCCGTTCAGCAGATCGCCAGGACAAATTATCCCATCAGGCTAAAGCCACTCTGCCAGGAGCCAACAGTCGCAAGGACGTGAAATACTTTCTTGATTGGTTATACAAGAAAGGCGTGCGCCATATCATCAAGCTATCCGTTGAGGATTCTGGAGACTCGGGGCAAAAGGTCCATAGCGATGAGGTGATACAATCAGCCCTGGAGAAGTTTGTGATTGAGCACCTGGACTGGCAGAAGACGGATTTGGATCCAGAGACCATCCTTCATATTAGTAGTAAGGTAGCAACAGAGGAGAGCTTATCTTCGGATGGCTCAAAGAGTGTAGACTCACCGCCAGAGCGACAGTTGAGGAAGCTTACTCTGATCTGGAGTGGCAGCAATGCTGTTCTCAGAGCATGGAGCGAACAGGATGCTTTGCCCTTGCTGCCTCATCTTCAAGAAGTGGAAATAATCCCACCACCACCTCATATGGTATGTTATATACCCGAATACATATATTTCGCAAAGACTGACAGTCAGAAGACCTATGATAGCCCGCATTGGATCAACCAACGAATTATGGAGTTTGAGCGCAGACTAAATAAAAATCGAGAATCGCCCCAGGAAGCGCAACTCCGGATTAGCGATAGTCTGTCGTTCAACGGCAACAAGTCCGGTCACATCCGGGTCAAATTGGTCGACATAGCCACAGGAAGCACACTCGGGGTGGCATCTAATATTGCGTCCCCGACGACCATTTCGACTCCGGACCAAGGCGTAAACGAAGACCGATGGTTAAGATCCATTGAAAGCTTCGCGAGCGCCATGGCTCCGTACTGGGAGGATACAGTCACGAACTTTCTCGAAACAAGACAGAACTCGGGCACGACGGAGAGGATCGAGAGTGATGTTGTCGTCGCACTGATTGACGATGGTGTCGACAAGTTTGAGATTGGCCGGCCGAACCAAGTTCTTGAAGGAAAGAGCTTTGACTTTCACGATGAGAGAGTTAACCCGCCGTACTTGTCGGCGCAAGGCCATGGTACGACCATGGCGAGTATGATTCTACGTGTCTGCCCAATGGCCAAAGTCTATCCGATACGTCTCAAGACCTATAATGGTGCAGACGGGAAAAGCACCATCGATCCAAGGTATGCCGCACGTGTAAGTCTACCAACAGTCACCGTTGCATAAACCCAGAAACTCATGACTAGTAGGCAATTCAAGCAGCGCTAGACAAGAATGCCACCATCATCTCCATGTCATGGACCTTGCCGATTGAAACCGGTAAAGACCATATGAAGGAAGAATGTGAGTGTTGCTGCTAACCAATCAAGATCTTACTAACTCTGTTCCCATAGTACATGCCGTTTTGAAGCGGGCTGTAGAAAACAAGGTGTTGATGTTTTGCTCTGCACCTGACAAGGGCAAGTTTACTGAGCTTGACTATCCAAGTGGTCCATGGCCCAATAGCTTCTTCCGCATTGGCGCAGCCTATTCCAACGGGACTGTCTTCCAATGGACACCCGAAGTGGGCATCACCTACATCTTGCCAGGCGTCGACGTTGTCCAAGATCAGCTCAAAAGCGGGTCATCCAAGTCCGGCGAAGGCTCCAAGTCGGGTAAGAACTTGACAGGCTCTAGTGTTGCTACCGCCCTGGGAGCCGGTCTTGCAGCCATGATAATCTACTGCGTCAAGGCCAGTATTCTTTCTGTGAAAACGGCGAATCAGAACAAGGCTGCGATCCATCCTATTCCCGACGACCGTGCAATCCAGGTTGCCAAACCAGATGCCATGAAGAGAGCTTTTGCAAGCTTGGGATCTACCACGTCGAATAAGTTTATTCAGGTCTGGGAAGAGCTGGACAAGGCGAGGGTGATTTTGGAGAGATGGGAGAGGGAGAAGTCAATTCCGGAGGCGAACCTGAAATGCACCCAGGAGTTCATGCAGTTTGGTATCAAACTCGCGAGCTCGGTTAAGCAGTAGAGGATATAAAGTATACTTATCATGTTCTCTTTCAGATATGATTTCTGAAGGTCATCAATTAATTAATTAGCTAAACTTCGAGACTTTTCAAGGAATAACTCAAGTTAGATGTTGAAACTAATAACAACATGCTGTTGTTCCTACTCCCTATTCACTCTGCCCCTTGCTTGAAGTTCAAGCAACAGTCAACTGGATGTAGCGAAATGTTTCGCAAAGAATGATCACAGTATGCGTACTCTGAATTATGTGAAGAGCTTCCATTATTGATAAAAAAAAGTACGAAACAAAGAATTTCTGTCGTCGAAGCGGCAATCTGCACTATCTAGAAGAGATCCCATAGCTAAGAAGAGTTGCTGATAATAGCCTCGATGACCTCGGGGTAAGTCTTGTACTGCACATCACCTGCGCCGCGTGGCACTGGAGTTCGCTTGCGGCTGATGCTGAGGTTGAAGCTATGGTTCTGGGCCATGTGCCTGGGATCAAGGACCTCGCCAGCAACCTGTTCATGGGAAAAAGAAGTCAGTCAGCCAGGCTCTTAACTCAATGTCAGAGCAAGTTTTACTTACAGTCTGGACTCGCCACTTCAAATTGTCGATGAGGAACTGCTTGACGTTGTCCTCCTCCATGTTGCTCAGCTTTCCGATCTGGACGTAGTCGAGGAGCAGTGAAGTGATTGGAGTTGTGCTGGTCACGAGTTGTTTTGTCTCGTCTTGACTGGCGCAGTTCTCGCAAATGCTCTTGGGCGCGGCTAAGATATGGGACATGCCGACGAAGCCAGGGAGAGACGCCCACTCCGCAGCGGTCTGTCCTTGGACTTCGCCGATGATGTAGAAGATAGAGTACGATCCATTGGCAAACATTCTATAAAGTTCATTTAGCTCATTTCAGAACAGTACAGAGGTGTACCCATACCTCTCGACCACGATATCGATGTACCAATCATCAGCGTACTGCGGGTTGGACGACATTGCGGCCATGACAGTTTGCTGTTGCATTTGCATCTCATGCAAGGGAATGCCAGGATGCTTGAAGAGATCACCGGACGAGGTGTCAGACGTGTACTGGAATACCTGGGCCTCGCCGACTTGTATAGGCTTCATATCATCCGGGGGTGTGCCGAAAACGGGTTTAGCGGTGGTTCGTGCGCTCCATTCATACTTTTCCCTGAATTCCTTACGAACAGTTTCCCCGGTCTGTCCCTTTGCCGTTTCCGGATAAGCGTAGCCGAAATCCTTAGTCTCCCTGGATAAGTCGGAGTCCCAGTACAGCTGCTTCTCCCCGTCCTTAGGAAACGATTTGCGGAACGGTGTCAGGTCGAGCTGGGCCTTTTTCTGGTCCTTTTCCTCAAGCTCATTGAACCAGTGCTCCTTGCTCTTGTCCGGCTCATAATTGGCAGCCTGCCAGACCGCAAACAGTCTGTCAATTTGGCTGGTCGCTGTTGTCAGCTACTGAGCAATGCACCGTTCACTGCCAGACTTACCAATGATGCATCCAGAAAATGGGGTCAAAGGCCGCCATCTCAATGAAACCCATATGTCCGCCGTCGCCGCCGATGAAGTAATGATATGAGCCGTGAAAGCCCTCGATTGATCCAGAAGGTCTTTCAAGCGGTGGTCCGGGTTGGTCCTTGGGCGGCATGACCTTGTTGGTTGAAAACGTTCTGAAGTTTCTATAAACATCGTCTTGGATCATAGCGAGGCAAATGCGGATCTGGTCTTCACGGACTGAATTCAGCATGTCATTCATGCTTTTGGTAGCTTTCTCATCAGATCCTCCATAGCGGACTGTCTCTTTGATTGAGGACTGTACACGATGTATGAGTAACAATAGATTCCTTCGAGGATAAAGTAATACTCACGAGTTCCTGCGGGATCTGTTCGCCCTCGGCTACCTTCTGGTACTGTTCATCGCTGAACTTGAACTGAAAGAAGGGGTTCGGCATAGGAACAAGCTTGTTATCTGGGAGACGCCTGACCATGACCTTGGGCAGCGTGAAGATTTGCGGAGCACCCCAGTCAAAGGGTGCGGTCGCCGTGCCATCAGGGTTGGTGACTCCTGGGAAGGTTGACTTGGTGTATGATCGGGGGCGATAGTAGTCCCAGTATGGAAGACGGAACTGCTGAGCAGCAGCGAGGTATTTCTTCTTCTGTTCCTCCGGGATCTTGGACTCAGAGAATCGCTTGGCGACGTTGGCTACCTGACGATAGAGGGTTTGCTATTTGCGGCATTGGTGTTAGCAGTTCTCCCAGGACAACATATAGGTCCCTCAATCTTGTCTTACCTCCATCATTGCCAGGTACGGTCGGTGCCAGGTTCCAAAGGTCGGCTGCGAATGGGTACAGTACCATCCCCGGTTTCCCACTTTATCCCAAGGGCTCACGGGTAGTCCATGAATGCCTAAGACTGGTTAGCTATACAGGTAAGCCACTGTGCTAGGCTCCGTCTACAAACCTGTGAGTTGGAACCAGGACATTTTCAAGTCCTCCCCCCCTGGCTTGAAAGAATAGCCCTCAGGGGTATCCCAAGGCAGATTGACCATTCCTTGGAGCTCCATCAAGGCGATAAGGTATAGGTTGAAGGTGTCGGGCTGCTCGGTCAACATGACGTCGATGTCAACGCGCTGTCCTGTACCGAAGCCAGCAAGGCCGAGTACAACACCCTTCTCATGGGCCTTGTCGAGCTGATCCATGTTAGAGTTGCTCATGGTGGCGATGGTTTTGTGGAATGAAGTTCTTGGGCTTGCTGGTGATTTATTGTTGTGGTTTGGAAAGTCTTTACCGTCAACAGGAGACAGAAGCACTCTTTTATAGGCGTCTTTTGAACACACGAAGTGCCTTAGATAAGTCGAGGGTCAGATGTTCGTTTAGCACTGCTCGGCCTCTAAGCGCCTCTGCAAACTCACTTCGGCTTCCTACCACTTCCCTACGCCAACTTGTCGTAAAGCACGTAAAATCAATCGTCTTGAATCTCTTCCACGTCTATAGCCTATCTTGGGACCCACTTAGGTTATACAATGGGCTGTTTCTGGCATTAGGTGAAAGTCTAGAGCCAAGGAGGCGTCTGCCAATGCCAGCTGAATGCGAAACCCCGGTAATCCGCTTCGTTCTGTCTCTCAAGGTCGTCACAAAGCACCGTGCTCACGTTTAGTGGCCGAGGTGGCCCGCGAAGTAGTACGTTTGGGGAGTTTGTTAACTAATTTTATCTTCCAAGTATCCCGTCTGCGAATACAATTCGGTGGACGAAGCGCCTGAACTATATGATTCAATTTTGACCTTTAGTGGATTCGCTAGGGGGATGACCTATCTAGAGGAGAAGCTACATTTACAGTGGTATTCTCAGTCAACAACCATCTGCAGCACAGTATGACTTTCCAGCAAACCTAGAGGCAGCCATAATGAATAGGCATCCAGCAGCGTAACGTGTCGTTGTTTCAACGAGATTGAGTCGAGACAGCTTTGTGAAAACACGACATGGTTCCCAGAACAGGTATGGTTCCGCTTAGGTTACTGTCTTGGCTCAGCATACAGCTAAGCGTCACCCCCGCTTCACTGCCCTTCGGCTGAATTATTCAACTAGGTTATGTGGAATTTTGCTGGTACGCTCATTGGAATTTGATAAATAGTGTTTCAGAGATGGCCAATAGTCAAGCACCATCCTCGTTTATGCTCTGCGGTCACAGCCAGACCCTGTCTCGGCGACGTGTCAGATATAGTAAACATATGCGGCTGCAAATTGTGAGACCGCTTATAAGCCCAGATACTATACCTAGAGCATACTTGCATTGACGGAATCACGTACCATGTCAATATCTGACTGGACATTATACTAAGACCTCAACTGTGGCTGGCTGAGCGAACAAAGCTAGAACAGCTCCACGCGCAGGCAGATTTGAGTAGTAACAAATCTGTATTGAAGCGGAGCATGGAACCTTTCAACTTTCATGGGCGCAGTTATATTGCTTGGTAAGAGGTGAGATAGAGCATTACGCGATATGGCTATGTAAGAGGGCTCGGTCGATTTACAAGATAGACCCAGAAGCATCAATCTTGTGTCAGGTCATGCTCGACTGCTAGGGAATTGGTGATGAGTTGCCACTGAGCGGAAGAAATGCCCACTGAGCGGAAGAAATGCCCCGGAGTAGGTGATAAAGCATGCATATGTTCCAGATCGCGAAGTCTGACCCTATTGAGGCTGGCTGAAATACTGTGAGATAATGCAAAGTTGTCACTTTGTGATGTCGTGTTGAAATGGGCTATTGAATTGGTGGTGCATCTTCGGGGGCGGTGAGCGCCTAGCGAGTCTATATTCATCCGGTCACTTTGCTATCACGCTCTTTGGCGAATTGGGAGGCTGTGATCACATAACCGACGGCCTTGGCAGCTCTAGTGGCGGCGTTACTTGACCTATCGACATTAGTATTGATATCCTGCATCAATAGTTCCACGTGAACGTTTAACTAAACCGAGTCTTAATTGCAATCTAGACTGGGCTGCGAGCGGGGTATCGCCAATATTTCAGTTGCGGACCGTAAATGGAGTACTAATTAGTGGGCCGAGCCTAGCCTCCGAGGGAACTCAGCCGGTCTAAAGCAAGCCACAAACGGCGAATTTTGCTAATCGTGGATAGTGAAGTAATCAAATAAGCTAAAACAAGACATTGTGCACATGCTGGAGGTCCAAAATGGAATGTTCGTATGCACCGGGTGTATGTGATGCAGCCTCAGCGTTGTGCGCGGTGTGACAACACTAGATGTCAAGTGTCTGCCTGAATCTGCCTGAACCTACTTGGTTGGGATACGGAGACAATTTCTGGTGCCCTTGAAGTCTACCTATCAATGTATGAGTAGACATCCCCATCCGGCTTATGTGCTGCCCTCTCACATCTATCTCACGCAACACTTACATCAAACGGTTAGAGTAACCATGAAGCGCGGAACCTACAAAGACATCAACCAGAAACTCTGGGATCGAAAGTTTGTCCGCGATGTGAATCCCGAATCACATCAGTCATGATCAGAGGAAGACAATTCTGTAGTTGCTCAGAGATGGCTTTACTAGTTATTAGGGCAAACGCCAGCAGTCTGGTCCTGTTGTTCGAAAGCACGACGCTTACAGTAAGCTGCTGACTTGGTATCATCAGAGCAACAGGATAACTTCAAGGGAACTTCTTGGTAATCCAAAAACTGCTGTTTCACCTCTTGGCGGCCCTCTTTCTTACTCTCAATGTCAAATCCTTTGATACACCAGTAAATTAATTTGTACTGCTCCCTGTAGTGCGACGCTTCGTGAACGATTTCATAGTGCATTCAATATCAATGATACACAATTTTCTGCCAGTTCGTCTAAGTATGGCCTTCCAACAGCGGATAGAACGACGCGCCTTACACGTATGAAGGACTCTGCGCGCTCTACCTTCCTCATTCACAAGTGGAGAGCTAGCTTCGTGTGTCAGCCCGTGTGTTCTGCAATTTGATGGTGCACAGTTAGTATCAATACCTTGGTTCCTCTGCTGAGACCAGTGACTGTATATGTCACTCACCTTATAAGGTATGAAGAGTCTGCGCTTTATATACAATTATTATGTCAGGGGAAAGATTAGATGTAGTTTAATGCTATAAAGAGAAGCTGTGCGCTAATATTCTTCTAACTCGAAATCATGAAATATCGTCACAATCGCTTACATCGACTTTACACTAATTTTACATAACAAACGCCCCTCGTCATTTGACGCCTCACCCAGCGGGAGGGCCCTATATCCCTCCCTCAGATTGTCAAGCTTGGCAGTGCCTGAAGTGATCGACATGGAGCGACCGTTGGACATGGTCTTGACTGACCAGTGCAGGAATGTGAGATGAGGATAGTTCGTCTCCACTGACAACTCCAAGTTCTCATCAAAAGCTACATCTGAGCCTTGTACAGGAATAGTCGTCGTCCGTGCTTTCTGGCTCATTGTATCGGGTGTCAATAGCTTCATCTTGACATGGACCGGGCCGTTCCCTGTCGATAGCTTCAAGCCCCGCACCACAAGAACGTCAATCTGGAGTCGTATCTGCGTTGGTTGCGGCGAAGCTTTCAGCACATATCCTGAGTTTCCGTAAAACATTGCGTGATTCAGGCTCATGTAGAAGTCATCGGTCTGGCAGTTCAGGGCGGCCATTTGAACCCCATGTCTCCAACATTGGAGGGGATCGAAGTTGGATGAATCAACCCTGTTCGGATCTGGATATACGCGAACAAAATGATTTGTTCCCGCCAATTCGAGCGAGCAGTTGTCTTTGGTGTGTTTCTTGAAGTTTCGCTCAGAGACAGAGTAGATGAAGCTCCGATGTGCGTCGAACTCTGCGTCTTTTGGTAGTCGTCTGCTCGCTCCATATACTGCAAGACTCTGTAGCAAATCGCCTGGCATTTCCTGGGGTTCACCGTTCTCTACATCTTCCCTAGGACCGTCCAAGTTAAGGTATTCAGGTGCAAGTGACTCCTGAAGTGGCTCTGGATCTTGAGCTACCTTGACCTTCAACAGGATCTTGCCACGGAGCTGGTTCGGTGACGGGAGTTTCTGTGCAGAGGCATCAAGTGGCTCGACCACCAGACTCGATCTAAATATCTCAAGCATGGTACGTGCCATGATATCCCTCTGTGCTGGGCTACAGTGTACTTCCAGTGATAGCCACAAGGGCAAGTCAGAAGCAAAGAAAGCATAGCTATTGATGGTCTCGATGACGGATCGGAAGCTGATAGAAGTTGTCAAACTATATCCGTGCTTGACGATCGGTTGCCCGTCTCGTCCATCCCAGCAGTCGACCTCCACAGATCGACAACCTTGTGAGAGGGTTGCGATGTAGCCTTTGAGCTTGGAGCGGGCGGCGACTTGGCGGCCTCGGAGATACGTGTTATGAGAAGATGAGATGAAGTATTCGTTGATAGGACGATCGAGGTTATGCTGCAGAGGGGTACTACGGATAGCTGAGTTTTCTTCCGAGAATAGATGAGAGACTAGGTCAACTATTGAAATGTCTGCAATGGGTGCAATCTCTTCCTTGGAGCTTTTCGAATTGATAAGCGTACTGGAAGAGTCGCTGAAAACTTTGGGGTTCTTTTCGATTTCGGCTCTCTTATCTCTCCCTTTTAAATCGCCCAGACACTCTGCTAGTGCTTTCTGGGACGTTGGGCCAATCAGTCGATTGTTCGTTTCGCGCTTTAGGATCATTTCCAACAGAAGCTGATTGAAGTCTGGTGTGGATGCTCGAGTATAACTGTTAGAATAGCCATTCTTGGTTGGCTCCGACTTCTGAAGCCCTTCAATATCTGTTTGGGCGCGTTGAATAGGCCTAGGGGCTTCTCGGACAGGTGATCCCCTTTCGGCGTCCGACATTGTCACGGCCCTGCCGTACATCAGAAGATGCGCCATGTCGAGAAGCGCGGGCAAAAGAAAGATGCATGTGAGTACGGTTACATGCCCGCAAAGAATGATATAGGCAACAAGCATCCTACCTGAATGACTAGCGAGCCCAGGAACAAAGCCGATGTGGAGCGCGAACAAGGCGAGTCTCGAGACCGAAAGAATGCCTGTAAGTGAAACGAAGCATGCAAATCGTGTCCAAAACGTCATTGCTAGCAGTTGCACAAGCTCGCATCCCAATAGAACACCAAGCTGAGCAGAGGCGTACGTTTGCAATCCGCCAATGACACTTCCTCGTAGAAACATCAGAGAGAACAACACCAAAGCGTAGTATTGCCGCCCGGATTCTGGGTCTTTGTTCAGTCGACCTGGGCTTTGAATGACCAGCGATCCCATCTCGGAGTCCCTTGTCCAACTCCACCAGAACCCTGCTAAAAGCACAATCAAGATTATGATTGCCATGGCTGAGTTCCGATATCCAAAGATCTGGTCGTCGAGAAATTGGTAGGTTGCCCATGCACTGATCGGTAGCATAAAACAGCTGAGGAAGATCCTGACAACAGTCCAGTATTGGTCTTTGAGTTGCGCTCCTAGAGTCGCCAGAGTAAATTTCGAGATTGGCTCGCGACAGCTCAATCGGAAGCTGATATATGATGATAAGTAAAGGAAGAAAAAGATAAGGAGTGATAGGACGAAGGTATTCATCCAGCTTTGTGGCTTCACTGGCGACCCCGTCATTTGCGTCAGAAGCTCCAAGCCCGGAGCCCCAGTGATCGTTCCATTATGTTCGTAAATGCCGTCTTTCACACCGGCTCGGGGGTAAGGAGAGTTGGTTTCTACCAGTCCAGCCGGCAGCATCAAAGTAGACCAGCTACAGAGGCCGACGAGAGGTTGGAAGAAGCCAGGGTATCGAAGGCTGAGAGCGCCTGAGAAAAACATAAACTGGATATAAGCTAAGAGATCGATTGCGCGTGCGATACGGCCGTTCTTTGAGGTTAAGGATTTGGTGGGTGGTTGAGCCGGCCAACATGCGGCGATACAGGTCAAGGCGAAAGTGGCGATGGGGAGCCAGAGACTGAGAAGGCGAATGGGCTCCGGAGCGGCGGGAGTTAGAATTGCTCGAATACAGGAGAGTGATTCGTTGTCTTTCGATGTCATCTCCAGGGTTGTTCGAAAGGTGTCGAGGAAAGCCGATCGTTTGAATGAAGATGCGATGGTGAAATGCGCTCTCGGGCCGAGCCATTCGGAAGTGTAGCAGGACATGTTGACGATCTCTCCTGAGACTTCCTTTGGATCCCTCCCATAGTCAATGACCGTAAATCTCGGTACAATATCGCCGATATCAATCTCACAGGCATTCCGATCCGCCTGTCTAGCGATAACATCAAACCGCCACTCAAACCTATCCTTCCCTTGCTCAACCGCCGCGCGAAAACTCTCCGGAATGAGCGACTTATTGGTAACCGCATCAGCGCAGTCTTGAAACTGCACATATGCAGCCTGACAGCTTGCTGCCAAGAGCGTGAAAGGAGTGACTCTTGACAGCTTCATTGCTATCTCGATTCGGCCATGGCGGGATGTGAGAGATCAAATTGGGATGCAGGTGGATCTTTTTCTGCATGCTGGCTTTTCTCCTCCCTCTTTTCTTTAGAACACTGATGACTAATCTCGCGGGGGCTATTAATAGGTGAAACGGCCAAGAAGTGCCTAGTGTTCATTTAGGGCGGATATACGAGATGATCCACTTCGGAACATGCCATTGTTGTCTTGACCGAAGTTTAAATGGTACTGTAGCCTTAGAAATGTCTAAATTGGCATCTTGGTATGTGCCCTCGCCTCAAGATTGTCTGTTGCCCCTTTATCGAGGCTGTTTTGACAGTCAAGCGTCGCATCCCTCTCAGCTCAAAAGCCGAATCCGAGGACAGGGAACCGAAGTTACCAGGGGTATCCTTGCAGGCACTGAACCGAGCCATACCAAAATCATATTAGTGGTGCTGTCACTGGACTTGACATGATGTCATTCATTACCCTGGAGAGAGTCGGCATTTATTAATTTACCCTTTCTTTGTCTGTGACGCAAGCTGTATATGGTCGGGTTCGGGTAGCAATGTTCCTTTGACATGGGAGAACTTAGAGACAGTTTTTTTAAAGAATTATTCCATGTCCATTGATCTATCTCGAGTCGGTCAATCTTCATATAAATGTTACTATCTTGTTGAGTCATTCCATACTAATTGTTCAAATTGATCATCAAGCACAAAGTTCCAAAACAAATTACATTTCCCCTCTGACATCAAGATTGCCATTCGCAAAGCGAGAGCTCGACCATCTATGTTCCGACTTATTGCCCATCTCAAACGATGTTGGCGACTTTTGCTCCAAGCTCGGCTGGCTGCTGAAGAATAAATGCAGGGCCTGCTAGTACCGTATCCTTCGTCGGTGCCCCGACAGTATCGGTCACAACAGCGATTATAACTCCTCTACTTTCGAAAGCCTCTGGAATCTTCACATCAATTACCTTCTTCGCAGGCCAATCTTTCGTGTCGATTGGGATCGTGATATTCCATGGTCCGTGGAAGAAGGTCGCGTAGTACTGGTGATGCTTCTTAAACCTTGACAGAATATCATTGTCCGTGAAATTGAAGGCAATAGTACTTCCAGGTGTGAGCGTCTTATGCACAGGGCTAACTTTGGGCGAGGGAAGACCCTGACGTGGGTTGGGGTAGATTGGATTCTCCTTAGGGCAGCTTCCTTTGACGACGAAGCCATTTGTCAAGTCGAGTATCTGGTTGGCGTATGGAAAGACTGTATCCGACGGTCCAGAGAAAGGATTAACGTTCCAGATATCCATGAGGGACCACACCTCATGCCGTGTCTCTACCGCTGTAATAGCCGTCATGGCGCCCTGTGAGGCCGGAAGTTTGGCCATCTGCACAAGGCCGGTCAGGAAAGCCATGCTAGCAACCTCAATAAAAGTCGACAGAACCAGAAACGACTCTGGATCTTGGAATGGGTACTGGTACTTGCAAGCTCCAGGCTTCAGCGACGTATCCGAAATCTCATCCTGGAAAATGCGCAGATGACCAGCCTCGTTGTCACGAATCTCCTGGATCCGATCATAAGTGGTGTTGGGGTAACCGGCATCGACAAAAGAGGTCTTGTTGAAGGCTTCTACTCCCTGTTGGTAGAATGAGAAGATAGCCCATTCGGCGGAGAGTAGATTCTGCCAGACCATATCGTCGACACCCGGCTTGCCTTTTCTGGTTGGCAAAATTGGATCCGTGATGTTGGCTGGAAATGGAGGCGCTTTTCCCCGATACGTACTGTAAAGAGGGCTTTCTCCTGGGATAGGACCATAGTTGGGGTCGGCGAGCTTCTGAGGTTCAGGAAAGGATCTTGGAATTTTCACAGCTGCTCCATCTGCCATATAAGATAGAGAGACCACAGCATTAAAGACTTTGATCGGATGCATGGTGTTTGATAAAGATAAGTAAGACAGATAAATAGTTTGATATAAGTGGTAGAGGGATTTCGATATTCAAGACATGAAGGTATTGCTGAATTATATAGTTGATGATTTAGTAGGTTTCTCTGTCTGCTTACTCTATGCCGTCGAAACACTGGTCGCAACACTCGTCGAAACATCGAGTCTTCGTCATCTATACCCAATTAATTTTCCACTTTTAATATTATAGGAATGACGATCTCTCCTGTGTAGTCTCAGTAGCGCAATATAATCCGGATTAATCGGCTTACCCAGAAATTGACTTCAAACGGTGATTCCCTGTCTCCCAATCATGTCGTGAGATGAGCCACAAAGTACGTAATCAGAACGTCTGATCGAGTGTCGAGGCCATTACCAAAAGCGGAAACAGTTTCGATACAATAGGCTCAGAGTCATAAGTCAGCCGCCATAGAGGTGATTGAAAAGCTAATATTATCTCAATGAGATTTACTGAGCCAATACAATAAAAGAAGTCCAATCAAGTCAAGTTTTTGGTAGGCAATTGGTACAGGGCCTTAACAAAAACAACTATCCCAATCTAAACATGATGATAAGCCACCACAGAGTCCATAATGCTTAGACTCCCTCTAAATTGGTGTGCCTGCCAGCCAAGCCACGTGGCACCGTAGGATATCCCGCTGGGGTTTTGAGCATTGATTGGTGGCGTTGGAAGTCCTGATGTCACCTTAGACAGCCGCCATGTGATATAAAGTCTCAACAATCCCCAACATGCTTACCACTTCATTTCCCCCCTCAAATTCCAGAATCCAAAGCAAACTTCTTTGCCAAGCATTTATCTCTTGATTAATTGTCGTTGCGAGCCAGGTAAGAGCATTTCCTGGTAATGCGGATAGTACTCTGACATCCCAAAAGTCATTATAGACATAATGAACGATACTCGGATCTCGGAGCCACGCATGGGGGATCTCTCCCGGCATTATTAGCTGCTGAACTCCTTTTTAGTAGCTACAACAATATGAGTTAGATCGATGGTCAGGTTGAAGCAAGTTGGACGGATCTTTGGTTGGGTTATGTACCAGACAGATTGTTACAAAGGCCAGATCCGTGGCCTCGAACCTTTGAAACTTTCCCTGTAGCTACTATATGAGGCTATTGTGGCCATGGAAATTCATAGTAGCGGAATTTGCTGATCTCGTGCTCGTGCATCATTTTGTTGTGTTATCTTAAACCCCAGTGAATTCCCGATCAGACAAGCTGGGTCTCATGCAGTCAGCTTACATGGTGACCAAATCCATAGACAGAGCTAGGCAATTGCAGCATGGATGATACCCCTGGAAGCTTAATTTATGTTAATGCAAAAGCCGCCATCTATAAAGTCCATCGATTTACCTACGTTACCCTGTTTGATATGCGCTAGTCGCACACAATTCTCGTTTAACTCTGATTGCAACAGCCTATCTCTTTTAGTTAACAATTTATGCTTTATCAGCATTGCTTGTCGCATGTTTGAGCCAATGAGAGAATCGCTGGTGCTTAGAAAGCAGGCTTTTTAATAAGCGCTTGCTTACGCATTGTTTGTGATGGTTGGTGATTTGATGATGGCATCGCATCTAGTGCGGGGCTGTCGACTACGCCGCTGATGTCGTCAACCGATGAAGATATAAAGAAATACGAAAGCCCCGTAGATACTTGGCTGAAATTATCTCCAATTGAACTTGAAGCATCCTGTACACTTTTATATCGTGAAGCAGATTCAACATGGACACTTACCTTGACCCAATCAACCGCAAGTTTGCGGATGCGGTCGCTGAAGGTCCACCACTTTACACTAAGACTTATCAGGAAGCGCGCGACATTTTGGAAGGCATCCAAAGCTACAAGACCGCGTCGGACATCAAGACTGAGGAGGTCAAAGTTCCAGTCAATGGCGAGGATGTCACCACAGTCATATTCCGCCCTGCTGATGCCCAGGGCACGCTGAACATGATCTTTTACACGCACGGTGGCGGATGGATTCTTGGAAGGTCAGGCAGCCACCGGCGATACGTGAAAACGTTCTGACAGATGCAGTCCCACGGCGCATGGAGCATTGATGGAGGACTTTGCACGCCAAACCGGTGCCGCTGTTGTCTTTCCTTACTACACTCCGGCTCCTGAAGCCCAATACCCAGTTCAGTTTGAGCAGGTCTACGGAGTCCTCGATCATTTCGTGAAAAACGGCGACAAGTATAACATCAAAGTTGACCGTTTCGGCCTCGCTGGTGACAGCGTCGGAGGTGAACTCTCTGATTTCTATCTTTTGGGGCTGTCTAACTGTTGCCAGGACATATGGCCATCGCAATGACCCAGCTCGCTCAAAGCCGCAATCTCCCCTCCAATATTGGCCAGATCGTCTTGCTATATCCCGTCACAGACACTCACAGCAAGTCTGAGACTTACAAGACATACAAAGACGGACCTTATCTTTCCGAAAAGACCATGGACTGGATGATCCCCGCTTTTCTCCCCAACGAAAAAGACAGAAAGCTGCCATTGACCTCACCCCTTCAATACGCTCCGGATGAGGTTCTCTCCAAGTTCCCGCCTACGACTGTCTTCGTTTCCGGCGCAGATCCGTTGATTGGCGAGGGTGAAGCCTTTGGTCATCGCCTGCAGCAGCTTGGTGTTGATGCGGCAGTCATCAAGGCGGATGGACAGGTCCACGATTTTGCGATGTTGGCACCTATTCGTGTCTCTCCTACAGCCAGAGCTGTGGTTGAGCTTGCGTCTTCAAAGTTGCTGAAAGCATTCGTTGATAAGTGAAAGTATCAGAGATTTCCTTTAAGGCAGCGTCATGAAGATATATCATTATTAGACAAGAGCAGCCGTGCCGGATGTATCTCGATATAATGAACTCTGTTAATTCATAACGCGGTGTGAGGATATGCTGTTACAATTTCAACCTGCACGAAACCACTTAACGAGTTCAATAGCTAATTATGTTCGAATCAATACCGACAAGGGTAACAGAGTAACAGAGAGGAGGCGGAACTACAGTTAATCCGTACTTTTCGTGGTACCACTTCTTCTCCGCATCTCTGCTCAGTACCAACTAAACATCCACGCTAATCCATAAACCATTTCCTCCGTGTTGAACGATGGGTTTATCACCCACGGCACTTTTTATCAGGAGCCGAGTTGACGTTCTTATGAAGACTGATCACTCGGTTCTCTACATTGACAAAGCTGAGCCACAAATTGTTTTGAAAGCGGAAACAATATGGATAGACAGCAAACCGTACGGTCCGCCCTCGATGGTAGAAGAAACCAGTAATGACCTCACTCGTGAGCACGATGTTTACAAAGCTATATCTCCCCATCGTTACATAACAAAATGCTTTGGCATTGCTCATGACGATGAAGGCCATGCTATCGCACTCAAGCTTGAACGAGCGACTAAGGGCAATCTCCGTCACATCATCGAAGAAACCCAAGAACCGCCTTCAATCGATCGTCGACTTGAAATGACTACGACTCTTGCCGAGAGTATCGCGTATCTCCATTCCCGAGGCGTTATCTGGGGAGACATCTCGACGCGAAATATCCTCGTCTTCAGTGACGATACCCTAAAGATATGCGACTTCGCCAGGTCTGCTCTTAGTCAGATTTACCCTGAGTTCGGGCCTCACACATACGAGCCTGCATACTGTCCAGCTCTGCCAGAAGAACAGCTTGGCGA
Source organism: Fusarium dlaminii (assembly GCA_013186775.1). Taxonomy (NCBI): domain Eukaryota; kingdom Fungi; phylum Ascomycota; class Sordariomycetes; order Hypocreales; family Nectriaceae; genus Fusarium; species Fusarium dlaminii. The sequence goes on along the minus strand of JAAOAL010000083.1, from coordinate 79,416 downwards.
ACTTTCCATGATGCAACGGGAGTTGTATGCTCTTGGGTCAGCGATCTATGAGATTACGGAATGGAAATTCCCATATGCAGGAATCAGTGGCGATATTTGGGGAATTGTCGAAGCAGGCACTATACCTGTCATTGGGAGTGAAAATATTACAAGAGAAATAATTAATAGATGCTGGAAGTTTGGATATGATTCTGCGAGTGCAATACTGGGTGATTTAGTAGCTCTCACAAAGCAAGGACCAAAGGAATGATTGGGGCCACAGAGAAACAGGCTTGAAAGAAGACATAACAGTATGGTTAACGTTTGATCAATGATCTGTAGCTATATGGTCCTGCCCCTAAATGATGAACATCAATCTGAAGCCCGTGACTCTTCAAACTCACGGACATCAGCTTGAATCCTCATGAACTCCACGTGGCTACCACCATCCCCATTATGATTGACATATTCAGCCTCCCATTCTTTGGACTCTACGCTAGAACGTTCGAATTGCTCAAAGAAATCCATGCCTTCCAAGACATCACACAAGTCCCTCTTTATCTTCTTAACATCAACATCTGCAAGCTTATGGAAGTCGACTCTAAACGTATCATCGCAGATCCACCAGAACCTGAACTTCAATTTATCGCTATATTTACCGTTGTTGAAGAACTCTGATAGTTTCTGAGTATATAAGTATAGTGGCAATGTCCATCCCGTTGGGATCGGTCTCTGCGTAAACAGAAATGTTAAATATTTGTGTGTGGTACTCCCAGGTGTTTCCATGATGAAGTCGTTTTCGAAAGGATGTTGGTAAATTTATATGCTTGACTGGGTTGTCGTGTCTATGGTGAACGTAGAAGTGGGAAACAGCAGAGGTTGGTCGAGGGTTTATATATCAAGATTTCCACAGTGACTGAGTCTTGTATAGTCAAGCGAACACTGGTTCCCGGCCTATCCTCGTTTCAATGCGAAATGTCGTCATATGCTCCCGTTATCTACGGCCAAGTCACGAGTAAGTGCTCTATTTTACGCTGTCACCTGTGTACGTGATTTGGCTTGCAAAGCAGCCCATCTAATCACGATGGAGGCATGTCACAGATTGTTTAAATCATGTCTACTTTATCTCACGAGAATTCAACAGCAGCAGTTCTTCTTATACTTTCTTTATCTCTATATACTTCAGATCGCGTGTAACCCAATATCTGGCTTTGTTCCAAGCCTCTTGTTACTAGCGTACAGCCTCTCTTACATACAAAGACAAATCTTCTGACATTCTCTCCAACTAGCAGATATAATGTTAGTTATGTGTTAGTGTCACTTGGAATTATATCATTTTACTCTGGTATTAGTGGATGAACCGCAGTTTTATTTTATACTACACTATGGTACTCGTAATCCTAGTATAGTCCATTTCCTCTTCCAAATCCACTCTCTGTCCGCTCATTATTTCCCATGTTACTTGCGGTTTGAGCAGTAGTGGCTCTTGCTACAGTTGGTGCATTCCTGCATCCTACCACTGCCATTGTGCCAATGTGTGACAAACTTGTCTCCGCTTGTCTCGAACACAAAGTTGTCAGTGGGGTCGAAATAAGCATTCATCTTCATAGACTCCAAGGCATCATACACCTCATTTCGTGTCGAGTCATAGTACTTGTCCTTCATGTAAACCTCGACGTTCATGGTCGAGCCGCTGATGGATGCAGACTTAAAGCGATCGCCGAACTTATCCTCGACAGGCTTGAACGAAGGACGGTCGTATGTCACGCCGGACTTCTGTTCGAAGCGGCATAAAAGATAGTATGAGTAGGACATTTTGATAGTAGGAAGTTGTTTAGTAAGTTTGGGTATATTTAGTAGAATAATTGTTATTGAGTTGTAATCGAGTTGTTTTGTGTTTTTGTAAAAGTTGGAAAGGAGAAGGTCTTAAGTACGGTGGCTTTTATAGTTAAACAGGTTGGGTGATTCAGTGACTCTCCTCAAATGACAGACAGTTGCTTTGATGTCGCTTTGGGCGACTGAATCTTCTGGAAGTACACTCCATAGCCGAAAAATAGTGAATCAGCGATAAAAGATGGCAGTGATTGACTGTCTAGGACACATACTGAGTATCTCGGGTATCTTCAAGCTTCAGTGACTATCTCGAGGTCTGTAGATGCTAATCACGGCTCAACATCTGTGTTATACCATCTATTAAAATCATTCATCACCAGTATTCATCCTCCGCCTCTTGAACACAGGCACACCATCCGTCCTCACATTACCACCGCCAAGGTCATAATTGGCCGCCACCGCACTAAGCAAAAGCTTAGTGTATGCTGCGGCTACAGCAGCAGCGTAGTTCTGCCAGACCTTGTTCTTTTGAGCATCACTGTAGTCACATATCCCTCTTATCACAAGGCAATCTGCCCTGTTCATTACCCCGGCCGCCTCCATCTCAAAGCATAGCACCCCGTACTTGCGTGACAGCCGATCGCGCAAAGTTGCGTCTTTGACCACGCGATTGCCGGAGGCTACGAGGCCATAGTGGATCATAGGCTCTGCCGTTAGTCGTGGGAGGCGTTGCTCAAGATGGGTACAGTCAGGCCTACAAGTCTTGCGGGTGCAAGCGGAACGGTAGAGCACGTCCATCTCTGGGCCTGGGTTGTTATAAGTAGGGAGCGAGTCGGTGATCTTAGTAAGATGTGGGTTCAGGGCATCGATTCCAATGTCTGGATCCGACCGCAGCTTACTGATAGCATTGGTCAAGATCCGAGGCGGTCGTTGTAATACGCCCGTCACCTCAAACTCACTCCCTTCATTCTCCTTACCAAGGTCGTACTGAATGACACCAGGGAAAGTCTGAGTAGGCAAGCTTACGACCACGTCGCCAAGTCTGATGTCATTATCCTCAGATGGTGCACCGCCGGCGATACCAACAAGTAGACAGAACCGTATAGACATGAAGCTGCGCATCATATCAGAAACAGCTGACGCGGCTGCGTTCGTTCCGTACTCTCCATCCGGAAGAGATGATGCTACCACCATGTGTTGAGCCATCTCCCCAAGTGCATACTGATTGTTGTCACCGAGCACATTTGCCAGGTCTCGATGCCTTTGGTCGAATAGGGCTCGTATTGCTTTCAGTTCGATTGGCAATGCACAAAGAATACCAACCGTATATTGGCTTCGTGTGAAGGTTTTGTCTTTGGTAACTGGTATGGACCTGGTCTGACATAATTTCCTCAGTGGTGATGGTGGACGTGATATACTCGAGCTTGGTATTGACGACCCGTGATCGTCAGAGGACGAGGCCACAAGACTTGCCCCAACTCCACTGTCCTCATCGTTGGCGTCTGATAATTGACCTGCAGCTACCTGCTCTTCCAGCTCTTGTTGGGTAGGAAGACCGTTGTCTCCCCATGTCCAAGAGAAGCCCCGGTTATGTCCAAAGACGACTGCACCACCACTTTTGATAGACACGGGGCTCCTACTAGCACATAACTTGTGTGATAATGCAGAAGGGAAAAGAATGTGCACTGGCTCTCCATGATTCCCTGCAACACAGCCACATTGGCATTGTCCTGACATGTTGTCCGCATTATGCCATATCAAATCATCGCTTAGCCGAGCAAAATCGTCTTTGTAGCTCCGATGGTCTCGAATGATATTCTCCATGTCCGACACGCAACACGCAAGAAGGTAGCGCTTAGTTGGTAGATGAGTCCAGTAATCACAAAGAGCTGAACCTTCGGGCCGAACAAGTTCTCCAAAGCCGCGCCCGGTCAGAGTTACGGCCTCAAGAGCCCTTGTAAAATCAACCCATCCCTTACCAGCAGGCTCAAGGGTAACTAAGCGAGGATATAGCGGATCACGGTTCGCACCGAGGTCCTCAAAATCCCATCCCTCAAGATACTTTCGAGGCATTCCCTCCAGGCTCCAACTGTAGCGCCTGGTAATTTCTGTCTGGTGATCGAGCATCTTTTCAAGCAGATTGTAGTATTGATCGATTCTGTCTCTCAAAACAATAAAACCATCCTTTTCTGGGTAAAGCCTCAGAGCCAAGTTTTTGGGATTGATGAGTACGTCAATTGCCGAATCGGCAGTGAAGGGCTTCATTGATTCTTGTAGTTCTTCTGCTTTGAAGATAAAGGCCGACTGGAATTTATCAGTGCTGTCGTATGCTAGAGAGGCTCTAACAACGTGCAACAAAGCACTGGTGCCGTTGGTAAGCCAGCCGCGTTTGTCGGCCTCGTCCCAGAGAAGAAAGAACTTTGACGAGATCCATTTGAGTCGAGGGATATAGCCATTGCGAGCGACATGGACTGGCGTGTCCTTGATACCGAGTTCGAAGCTGTGGCTTCCCGTAATCATACGCCCTAAGGTTATCATGGTACCAGCAAGAGCACACCCGGGGTGTGGCTTGGGAAGCTCTGAATGTCTAACATGATACTGAGCTTGAGATGATCCTATAGAAAGCGTTCTTCAGCGGTCTTATTCGATAACTACAGTGAGAAAGATTCTTACCGGCATAGAATCTGGCCTCAGAACACCATCCGAGAATGTGGCGGTGAGCTGTCAGATCTGGGGACCCCGCAAGGGCGTCAGCATCCAGATTATCGTCGAGATAGGATATGCGACTTCCATCTTCTTTATAGATCAAGTGCCAGTAAACCACCTCTTTGAACTGCTTTGTGGGCACCAGCATTGCCGAGAAGCCCTTGATGTATACCTTGTCGTTGAATTGATCAACACGGTCAGCTCGAGCTAGTCCAGCCATGATGTTAAGAGGTATTTCAAGGCCAGTATTCCTCTCCAATTTCGGTAAAATGGGAAACCCCTTGACAACCACCGGGTTCCTGAAAATGCCATGCCAGCAATGACCGTTGGCATTATCTGATGGTTCTGGGAGCTGCTCAAGCTCGAAACCAATTTCACAGACGACAGCCTGTGGCAAACCTGGATTCCGATGCATGGATCTAATACAGGGAGTGCAATAGATCAGCCCCTTCCTGAGTGGCGACTTCCTTAGAGCAGCTCCTAGCCAGGCAAGTACCTCTCCAGTATCTGAGATTGAAGCTGCCGGTCCATCTGTCTGCACCAAAAGTCTTGATTCGTTTATCCGGGCAGCTAGTCTTGTACCATCCGGTAGGCGGGCTTAAAACTTGTTAGATAGGGTTATAGATACCAAAGGTGAGATTGTAACGTACACTCATGTGTACAGCCCTCCTCTAGCTTCAGTAAGTCGCATATAAGCTGCAGGGTCGTTTCCCCCGTAACAGGCCAAGTCTGCTTTATGAACTCAGCACAGACTGAAGCTTGTGCATCGGAAGAAGATCCGGTGAGAGTAACCACTCCGGGAAATGCTTCGCCTGGTGACTTTGAGAGCTCTTGTGAGTCGAAGAACTCAAGAATATCCCAGTAAATCTCAAATAGCACGCTGCAAGGCTCGGATGCTATGCTCCTGCTGATTCTGTGAGGTGGTGGAAGTGAAGATAATATACGATCTCGAATCAGCTGACTCGCGGGTGGCTTCTGGAAGGCAGAATCCATATTTCTTTGGAGTTGCGTCAGTAACCATAAATAGGCTTCGGTATTGGATGCGAAGTCTCGGTATGCTGCAATCCAGACGTCGTCATCATCACAGAGATCCTCCTCGTCCTTTTCGGATAATTCGAGGCATTCCAAGCCAACTTTTGTTGAGGCGAGCTCCACATCTTCACTTTTATCCCAGAGGTCCATCCGTTCTTGTAGAGTCATAGAGCTTGACTGGTCTCTTGTCCCTATAGGTTCGAACCCACTCTGGCCAAAACAAAGGCCTATAAAGGCTGCGGTAATCTCACTTGACATAAAGAATTGTTAGCAAGCTCGTTCGGTCCTTGGCGATAACCACCAGGCCCTGGCTCCTCATACAGTCATGATCAACTCCAGGAACTGGAAATAGACAGAATGTTGCTGACCTTCTGTACCTGTGAACAAAGGCCATGATATCTCGATGCATCTGGCTTTTTGCACAGTATCCAACCTTCAGAGCAAAGGCCTTTAGTAGAACTGGCAACGTCGCAGATATATAAACTTCTGACCTTTCGTCTGCATCAGAAGAGCCAGTTCGGACCTTATTGAAAAGGTCTAGTGCCAACTCTGATATGTATAGCCGCTTCCTAGAGAACGCCGTACTTGAGACATCGGAGTATTCAGTGGCTGAGTCCTCGGAAGTAAGGCCATCTAGACCGTGTAAAGGCTCCTCAACTACTGGTTCAGCATACATGTTCTTACCGTTCCTATCCGTCAAGGATGCAGATGCATATGCCGAGTCCACAACGGATGGAGGTGCAACTGGTGCAGTTGAGCCGAGCGACATGCTTTGAAAAGTGTCGGGATCGATAGTGGTAGCGAACTCGGAAATTACTCGGCGTATACCATTATCCGTCCTTTCTTGACAAAGCAATTCTATTTGCCTGTTTACCCATACAAAGTTCCCGTTCGCAGCTGAAATCAAGGCAAATACGATTTCACGGCCTAGATTAGGATCTAGAACCACCAAGTCCTCGCATTCGAAACACCGTGATATCTCTGACTTGATGTATGACGGGACATCAGGATTGTCGGCTGGAATTTTGATTGAGTGAAGGTTAACCCATCCGACATTTGTCAAGCCTCTCGGTCTTGAAGAGAGGCAAATTGATAGTGAGTGCTCGGTTTGAAGACTTTGCAACACCTCAATAACCTTATTTCGTTCCTTTTCCTGACACTCATCAAGCCCATCGAGGACTATATACGTTTTATTTCCTGGATCCAGGGCTCGATGTAACAAGTCCGCCATCTCTATCGTTTGGGATGAAGAGGTAAGCAGGTGATGAGAAACCAGAATCCGCGCCGGAATACGCTTGGTAATTTGTCCATACAATGAAGCGAGGATAGTGGAGGCCTGGAGGGAGTCGGGTGTATCCCGACGACAAAAGAAGAAGGCGATTTTGGCTTTCTCAAATCGTCTCCGGAATAGGTCATCGACAATGTTGGCGAGAGTGACCGACTTCCCTGCTCCAGCCTGTCCTGAGTAGAGCAGTGTACAAGACTCAACACAGGAAATGAAGTTTTCATACTCAGGCAGAAGGCTAAACAGATCAGTGCTTCCACGTCTCCGTATGGATTTCCAGGGGGTGATGTAGTTATGTGTGAAACTTTTCTCGATGAATTGATAGTTATGGCCATTGGCAGGCTTTAGTCCTAGATTGAGTTCGGTAGAATTAGATAGGAGTTTTCTGAAGTCACCATTGTTTGTAGTAAGTAAATGATCCTCGAATCTATGATCCTCGAGTCTTTGCAGTTCTTCCTTGACCGAAACTGCCCAAAGCTCGAGGTCTGACTCGTAGTGATGTAGCTTCGATTCTGTAGTAAAAGCAATAGCTTCTGTAAAGCCCGATCCTTGTAGGGTCTTGACCAGGTAGTGGCATATATGAACAAAGACAATGAAGTATTCATGAAGATACAATCTGAGCTGTTTGGAGATAAAATAGAAGGAAGGTATTTTTATGTCACGAGGTGCCGACCGACCAGTTCTCATAAACATTTCCGATGACTTCTCTAGCCATCGAGGACGCTCTGCAAGCATCTATAATCATAGTCAGATCTGCATCAACATTCTGGAAAGGGCACATACCATGAAGGTCAGCTTGGCAATCAACCAGACACTGCCAAAAAGTGATGACAGAGATGCGTCAAGCACGTCGCCTCCAAGTGAGGCGAACTTTTGCACAGACTCTAAGAAGTTGGTCATTCGAGTCGCAAAACTTGGGCCAAGATGTTTATGCTTCCTTGCTGCAACTCCATCGAGCTCGGAAATAAATAGCAAGGTATCTGTGACCGTTGGAGGAGAGAACCCTTCTTGCTGTGTCCTGAATGAACGCTTTTGTTCATCAGACAGATCTGCCAAAAACTCCGAGACAGCTTGGGCGAGTCGAATCTCCGAGCTCAGCGGAGCTGCTGCTGCTGCCTCGCTGTCCATGATCGCAGTTTAGTCAATCGCAAAAGCAATCATGATACTTGACGTTTTTTTCGAAGTCAGGAATAAGTTAGAGCGAGATAAGTTATCACAAAGGAGAACAATGGGTCAGTGGCAAAACGGGGCATGACGAGGTATTTAAAAGTGAGGCTGACGGTAGCTGGGTAAGGTAGGGTAGGTAGGTACTTGTGAATATGATTCGTCACATAAGCAAGTAGGTTAGCCCTCCTATAATAATTGCTTTTTAGGAACATTGCACAGCCACCCCCTGGGAAATGATGATCATCGGCGAATAACATTTCTCCGGGCTTGGCCAACGTATAAATATGTGACATCAGAGATCTAAGAACTATTCTTCGAAACAGTTTTACCCACTCAGACAGGATCGCGATCGAGGCCGTTGATGCCATGTCTCTCACTACAACCCCAACTTCTCGGCTAGAAAGCCTTCCAACAGAGATTCTACAGTCTATTTGTGGCCAGTTCTGTCACCACTGCCAAGGCAAAACTCTTATTCCTCACTTTGATCTTCCATTAACAATTGAAAATGCCCCGGATCGCGATACCACTTCGGCCAATGCTGAAGCTGTCCAAAACTTATGTGCCCTCAGCCTCGTGTCGCGACGGCTCCGGAAGGTCGCTCAACTTATTCTGTATCATGAGTTCCCTAGTCTTGAGATTCGCCGGGGGCGCTTAGAGCCCTTCCTTCGCACCGTTATAGCCAGACCAGACTTGGCTACGGCTGTCAAGACCTTGGCTTACAACTCAAACCTGGCATTCTATTTGGACCTCAGCCTGGCTCGCAGTATCTACCTACAGGGCCTCGAAGTTCTGGCTACCGACGTGAACCAAGTCTGGTCTTCGAGATGCGAGGATCCTCTCCAACCCGAGTCACATGAAGCCTTGCAGGCCTTGCAGGCCTTTCTGTTTGGATACGATGAAAACACTCCCAGTCCAGGCGCCCAGTTGTTTTCTGCCTGCGCTGAGATTCTGATTCTACTCCTCTCTTTATTGCCCAATCTGACAACGCTGATGGTCGACGGACTCTTTATTGGCGTGTTTCTCCCACAATCCGCTTTCAGAGAATTTGGTATCAGCAGTATCAAACTTAGGCGTCTTTATGCAACCAGTCTGCCCCGTGCAATTGTGGACGTGGCGCATGATCTGGATGAGTTGACAATCGGACCCCGTTGCCAAGTGCGACAAGAGCCAAAACCCGGGTCGATATCCTACTGCCTGTCACCCGAACGCGTTATAGAAAACAACCCAGTCCCTTATAGACTGGATCCCCGCGGTTTAGAAAAAGAATTCGCCTTTTACAAACAACCTCTGCAGTCCTTTCGATATGAGATGCGCGGGATCAAGTGCAACACCAAGCTACCACGCCCTTCGTTCACTTTTCTCAATAACTTCAGCACTACCCTCCAATCTCTCCACCTGGACTTTCACGTTCACATCGCCATCGGTGCCACAATAGGATCTTTGAAAAAGTTTACCAATCTGAAGGATCTCTTTATCACCACGAATCTCATCTACAAGACAAGCAGCGACGGAGCACCAGGTTTATCGTCTCTTACGAACCTTTTGCCCGATAATCTCGAGAAGCTGACTCTGTATAACTGTTCTTCCGATGCCGCTAATAACGACCTCGCATCTGGGCTAAACAATTTGCTAGTGTCGATGCGCATGGGGTCATTTTCTCAACTAGTTGAAATCTTGTTACATGAGCACGGGAGGGAGTCAGGGAACAGAATATATCGTGAGCACGGCAAGATAAAAGCGGACGTAGTTAACGAGTCCGGTGAAAGGATGACAGCTGTCCTTGGTCCAGATTAAGAGTCGAGAGGGTTTAAAGGCTTGAAATTACCCAACACCTTCTTGCAATATTAGCGATTCAATTTACTGTTACATTCTATAAGTCTATGCAACAGCTGCAGCCAAGGGGCCGTTACATATGCCCCCATGATGTGACACAGGAACAAGTAGTTCTAGCACACGTCGTCAAACCACTAGACACCTCTATCGCAGGATTGCGTGATATAGAGGCAATATTATGCCCATATCCGCACTGAAGCTAAACATGTCAGTGCAAGCCCCAGATACAATATCTGCGGCCATGAGGGATGTATCAGCTTCCAACAAATGATCAGTGAGTTTGATAATGGAGTCGAAACTTCATTTGGACAGGTTGTACCCAAGTCAATCGGTGGGTGGGAGACAGATCCCAGCCATGACATATGTCATTGCTGTAATAGATCCGAAAAGGTAAAATCGGTAGCGACTTCTCTAAAATACAGTTTGCAGTATCTAGATAGCAGTATTTCGAGAGGTCGGGCCAGCAATGGAGGTCTTTTGGATGCTTCTCTTACACTCGCAACCTTGTAGTCGTGATAGCATGGAGAAGAGTCTATAGGTAGCGAGCAGCCGCTTCAAGGCCATGTATTCTACTGATAAGGTTGCCATTGTTCAAATATTGCAATATAATGTCCAAGTTGTGAGTTAGATGTGCTATTTGTAGTTAAGATATGTGGCTAAGAGCTTAAATTATTACGGAGAACTTAGTGAGTGTGGGAGAAGGGGTCAAGTCTTAACTATGGGCTATCACGACTAAGGGAGTACAAGGTGGAGAGTACTATGTGCTTGTCGGTGTATCGGGAATTGGGAGTCAGTTTTCTAAAGACAAACCTTTGACAGAAACGTTCTGTGACTGTACTGAGAAGGAGTCGGAACCATATATTGACTGAATTGTAGTTAACCTCTTATACTTATCATATCTAGAAAACGGCCAACTCGCAACACAGTACTCAGTTAACCTCGGCTGCGAGCTTCTCGTTATTTTCCTTGACAACTATATCGTAGAGTTCCATCACCTGACCGGCATCAAGCTTATCACCTGTTTTGCGAGCGTCAACGGCGCGTTGGACAATGGCAGGACAATTGTCTTGCTTCAAGACCCAATTGGCACCCTCCAGCTTTGAGCAAAACTCCCCTGTGGCAATGTATCTCCAGCTTCGGCAAGCGTTGAGCACGCTATTTTTTGAGCTTGCCTCATTCGCTTGGTGCCATACGAGTGAGTCTGCCATCCCTTCGAGAACCCAGCGACGAGGAACGGCCCCAAAGGCCTCAGCGAGGTCAGCACCATACAAGCAGCGGCCAAGTTGGCGTCCCATGGCAATGTCGAGCAGAAACCAGTGACTTGACTCGTTCGCGGGGTCGAGGCTGATATGATCAGATTGGTGAGGCCCGGTGTTCAGATTGAGTTCGAAGGCGGGATGGCGGTTGGCGGGTTTCACTGAGCCCTGGGCATACACGACAAATTCGAGTTTGGTGGCCGGGCACGGCAAACTCTGCTGTGTCAAACGAGAGATGATGGCTTCCTTTTCACTGCTTTTGAGTGGGCTTTTGACGATTGCCTGCACGTCGAGGTCGCTAAGACCCGGCTCATAGGCCTCGTAGCTAGCCGAGCCGAAAAGATACACGCCGATGAGATGGTCTTTCAGATGGTTGGTGAGGCGTTTGACTAGTTCGCCAAGGTAAGCCTGCACGTCTTCTGGTAGGCCACTCTCCATTGTGACTTCATCGCTCGTTAGCATGGTTAATTTTGTGCGTCATTCAAAACATACATACAGTGTCTGGGGGAGACCGTGGCTAGTACTGGTGCGTTTGTAAGCGGTTACAAACTTGTAGACAAGGAACAAGAGTTTTTATTTGCCAGTATACGGCAAAAGCAATACTGAGATACAGCAGAACTCTGTTAAGAGATATCAGAGTCAGATAGAAGGGGGAAGTCAACCACGTCCAACAAGTGCGGGGATGGAGAACATAAGCCTCAGGCAAACAAATAATAAGCATTATGAGCCATCAGCTCCATAGCTAAGGTACCTATGTATCAGAGCAACTTGAAACGTGATTGATATAACTAGGTAGCCTTAAGAGGCAAACGGATTCCGAGGCTTATATTATGCCGGGCGGTTCTCTATTCCCGACCATAAAACAGATGTTTGAGTATCACCGAAACCCAACGGGGGCTCCCCACGCTACCCTGGACATGGCCAGAGTATTGAGACAAGCTATCACAGCGTAATAAGACACTTGTGAGACTTTGGAGCGATCAAGGTGTAATTTTCCAACGCCATGTCGTCATCAGTCATCGATGCATGAACCTGAGCTCCCGGAAACTTGCGAAAGAAGACTGCGGTAGCGATGCGAAGCTCCATGTAAGCGAGGTGGATGCCAATGCAGACTGTCCCATGTTAGAAGCACAATGGGTTAAATGCGAGTGTAAGATATTTTACTCCGAGGTCCTCCTCCAAATGGAATGTATGCATCTTGCATCTCAGCTGTTGGGTCCAGCCAGCGATCTGGGTCAAACCTTGGCAACAATGTTAGCGACCTTCCCCTGGGCGGTCTTGAGTTTATCGTTTACCTATACGGGTTTAGAAACACTTCGGGTAGTCGGTGTCAGGGATCATGCAGCCACAAGCTTCCCAGCCGCCTTTCGGAACGTCCCTCTGATACGCCCCAGATGCAGCCCCATACAATCTCAAAGATTCCTTTACCACTGCATTCAGGCATGGTAATTTGACAAGGTCAGCATTTCTGAAGTCTGCAGAGAGGCCTGATACTTCCTCCTTAAGTCGTACCCGTATTCCAGGACTCTGTAAAACCGACCAGACTAGATATGTCAGAGTATTTGAAGTAGTGTCCGTTCCCGTGATCATGAGTTCTGCTGCCTCTTGCTGCATCTCGAAGTCTGTTAAGGCGTTCTCTTTGTTCTTCGGATTCATGATCTTGTCGAAGAATATCGGGGTGTCGAGCGAGCCTAGCTGTAGACGGCGAATCGATTCTTCCCCGTATTTGAGAATTCGCTGAAACCTCTCTGAGAATTTCTTAACCTGAGGCAGTGGAAGCAAGAAAATCAGGTCGAAAAATGGAGAGAGCTCAATCCTTTTGTTGATCGTTGGCATCACGGCCTGGAGGTCCTCGACATATTGGCTTCGCTGACGGACATATATCAGTAAGCAGTAATATCGGAAAGATTTAGGACATACTCTGCCTTACTCAAGCATTCGGAACGAACTACCGAATGTCAAATCACCAATGATATCAGTCGCCATGAAGCTGAACCACTTATGGCAGTCAGCGTATCCTAGACTTTGATACTCCTTCTCCATCTGACTCATCGCCAAGTCTACTTTGGCACGGATCAAGGGCTCAAAAGCGGGTATAGATGAGTTGCTTAAGGGGTGCGCATGTAACCGACGACGACGAGCGTGCTTTTCGCGATCTCTCATGCCGAGCATGCCGGGGCCAGTCTTGTCATACCAAGCAGACTTTTTAAAACCACTGGATGCCTTTTGTATGACTTTGACAGCGTCGGGGTCGTTGATTCCCACGTCATTTGGGCTGATGCGGACAATCGGGCTTCGATAAATGTCATGTTAGCTATCCGCACATATATGACCAAAAGAGGTGTTCCTCACCATATTGAGTAAAGAGTGGGTCTATGTACTGCATGCGCCGGCCAGACAGAGTATGGTATTTGACGACGAGGTTCGTCCACCGTCCTATAGCAGGCCCAGGAATCTTGGACAGGGGACCATACAAAGCAGTCTTCACTTTCGCGACAGCTTTTCAAGGGTCAGCGCAATAAAACGAATACAGCAAGTGCGCCCACATAATAAAGTATTAAAGCTGTGCACGCAGCAAGACAATAGCCGGCCAGTGAGTGGGACAACATCGTTACTGACAGCATCGTTACTCTCAAGTCTTATGCAATGTTGACGCGCGAGAAACGCAATATGTGAAAGTTGAGACGGTTTATGAACCACGGTCGGGATCTTACAACAGAAGATTTAACCAACCGCAACCGACTCTTTGGCCTTTTAAATCTCTGCAGTAACCCTTTCAACTCCCCGCACAGGCTCTGGAGAATTTCACTCAACCGTCGGGATCCACCACTCGGAGTCTATCAGAATTCGGCTCTCAGAATTCGGCTCCTTGTTGGGTAACAGCCGCTTTAGTTTCTGACGCGGATATTAATTCTTTAAGCCTGTTGGTCTCTATCGGTTGGAGTTCTTACCTCAGTTAACGGGGCATATAGTGCCACGAGGTTAGTAAGAACGGCTATGGTATACCCGTGAATCTGATAGGCCATCTTCCCTGCATCCTTTCGGCGTCCTTAGACATACTATCAGGACTGGAAGTAATGGCATTACTGTAAAAAAGTTCTTTGGGGGGTTCTGTGTTATATTTGCCGCCATGGTAGTAGATTCTACAGAATTTCCTGTATCAGGATCCAGGCGGTTCTTATGACTAAGTCTTTCTAAATACATGATTTCGATTTCGTTTTAAGATCAGCATTTAGTAAAAGTACTAATTATTAAGGAGATTAATAACAACTTCTAGTTATGTCATACTTAAATTATCAGGTTGAAGATAAGATATATCTGCCGTAAAGCATTAAGATTTGTCTGCTTCAGGATAAGTTTGGATGCTACGGATTGTGCTTAAACCCCATGCCGCTTAGTAATAGTTGTCTGAACCAAACCTCCGCGCCACATTCGAACCCACTCATCAAGCTAGACCAAGTTGAGAAATGGTCTTGGAGTCTCCAGGTCATCGGAAGACTTCCGATTTCCGAATTACTCATCTGGAGTCGAATGCGCTAAATTCCGGGGTACGAAGTGGATCATGCAGGTGATCAATTTCCGGGGTAATAGATCATCGAATAGAGTCCAGCCCTTTTTCCCCAAACTTCGATGTCTTTGACACGACCATTTTTTCATGCTTCACGCCTGAGCGGCTTTGACTATCGCCGTGCACGTAGAAATTAGACAGCGCCATATCATTGCAGCTTGAGAGGCAGCATAATTATGAGCCCGCCTAGCACTCAGCCAGAATTCTCATGCGAGACGTGCAACCTTCCATTTCAGCGCAAGGAACACTACCAACGACACCTGCGCACTCATACAAAAGAGAAGCCATTCACTTGCTCCGAATGCGGGCAAAGCTTTGGCCGGGTGTAAGTAACATCAATCGATCTACTTATTTCCTACCTACCCAAGCAACCTCCGATCTGTCCCCGCTCTGACCACTGTAGCGACTCTCTTGCTCGTCATCATACAACCCTACATCTGACTGCGGACCGTCAAGACAGCCGCGACCGTCCAAATGATCGCCGTCGAGTATCGCAAGCTTGCAAGCCATGCAGCACCTCAAAGGTTAGGTGCGACGGCGAGCATCCATGCCAAAGATGTCGGCAACAAGACAATGATTGCTATTACGAGCCTCATGCGAAGCGAAAGATGTCCGAGACCAGCTCTGATAGACCAACCAGCAAACGGAATCGAGAAAAAGCCCCAGTCAACGTTGGGGTTATGGAAAGTATCAATGTCAACGTGAATAGTAGAGTCTCACCGCTCTCACCGCCCGCGACTGTTCAGGATAATGGCTCTAACAGGGCAAATTACGCCGAAAACTACATATCTCCAGCCCATGATCCATTCATCGATCTATCCAGATCCGACGACCCTAGCGCCAATGTCCAAGCCATCGATCCCCAGCTTGATGCACAGCACAGCTCATCTATCGGATATCAAAGCCATCAGCATGGCCCCGCTGACTTTCTCTTTGATACTGACGACATATTGTCTAATTTCAACTCTGCAAATATAATGCCGGCACCATTACCATCTATGTTATTCGGTGATGCCTTAAACATTGACGGATGGCTCAACTACGGCGCCGATCAATCATTTGCGCCCCTATTTCTCCAAAACCATGCATCCCTCGATGTCATCAACGAACTGTGGTTCGACCACACAGGTTTCAAAGCCCCTCAGCAACCCATAGTCTCACAACTTACACCAGCCTCTTCGCTCGTCGATCAATCGGCTGTGGCAGAGTTATACAGCCGCAGTCACTCCCCGGCTATTGATAGGGATGCGGTTGAGCCCAGAGAATATGTCGCTGTGTCGATTGAGCTAGACGCGCAGCTCAACTTTCCAGACCTGTCTAACCTAACGGCTGAGGACGTCGATCATGAGAATTTGGCACATGTAGATGATATCTCCGAGGAAGTGGCCAAGAATGTGGCCGAGGCAGCGGCGGAGATACAGAAAGGTGGCAATTTCCCGCATTTTAGGAACTTGGCTATTCCGCCAACCCCAGTGCTAAATGCTTGGGTCCAGCTGTACTTTGAGTACTTTCACCCTGTTATGCCTATCCTACACAAGTCGACCTTCTCTTCGTCTAAGCGGCATTGGTTACTTATCTTCACAGTGGCAGCCATCGGTGCGCACTTTTCGAGCATCAAAGATGCGCAGGCGTGCTCAAGGGCAATGCATGAGACTATTCGGCGACAATGCTCGACCATGGTAAGTCCCAGTTGACGCATAACAGAAGATCCCAGGCTGATATGAGGACAGTGTGAACGGCAAAACTCTAACGGCAGAGAGCTTTGGATGTCACAGACCATCCTACTGAACCACATCGGCCTGCTGTATGGCGGTGAGCGGAGGTCTCTAGAGATTGGCGAGTTCCTACAAGCCCTGCCTGTAACTCTCGGACGGCGCAAGCGTCTTTTTACAAACATGTTTCCCGTCGACAAGTTTGCTCAGCTTCAGTTGCCGCATGCTCAGAAATGGCAAATCTGGTTGCTGGATGAGGAGAGGCGACGGGCCGGCTTTGCAATCTGGGTAGGATCTCCGTGATGTTTGGTGAAACTTTACTGAGTATTGAATTTTCTAGCTCTTGGACTCTGCATTCAGCTCGCACTTTGACCTTACGAGCCTTATGAGATTGTCTGAGCTGCAGATATCCCTGCCTCAGCCGGATGACCGTTGGGGTGCATCGACAGCGCAATGCTGGGCCAACTTCCCTGCAGTTGGTAAGTCAACATTCACATCAAGTCATCATTGACACTGACGTGAGGAGAAAATTCTGGTTCTACTGGACTTCCCACGATGGAGCGTGTTATCTCTGAAGATAGTTGGCGACCCGTATGGCCCAAAACAAACACCTTGGGCAAGCAGGTTATGCTGCAGCATCTCACCAATGTCATAAAGGATAGAAGTGCTGACCAGCCTGGTACCCCAGGCTTCTCGTATCACGACAAACTACTGGCGTCGAACGTCTTGACTGATTTTCTGAATCTGATTGAGACTGACCAGGCGGAGCAATCGATTGACGAAGCCAAGGCATCGACAACACATAAGATAATGGCACTGACTGCTTTGATGACACACCATACTCCAGTCCAGAACCTCATTCCAACAATTATTCGATGTATATATGGGAAGCTTGAGAATAAAGACTGGGTGGCGATTAGTGATAGGTGGAGAGCTTCGTCCGGGCAAGGAAGGCTTGGATGCTTCTACGCCGCGCGAATCCTCCACGTAGTACGCTCAAGCCGATCATCGAACTTCGGTACACCGGTATCGCTTCTTCAGGCAGTGTTGGTGCTGTGGCTTTACTCAGCGCTTGCTGAAAGGTACCGTGACGGGCTTTTGTTCTCGCGCTCGGCTCTTGCTGTGGTGCTTGGCCCGAAACCACTGGACCAGATGGAGACCAACTCGTGGATCGAGATGGGGTGGAGCCGAGTCAAGTTGCCGGGCATCGGGAATCTGCTTTGCGCAGAAGGAAGAACTAAGTTGCTGGATGATGCGGTGGTGCTTATGAGATCGCTGAAGGGCTGGGGGATTAGTAATGCGTATGCTCAGATCTTGCTGCGGCTACGAGCGAGTGAGACGTCTAATACTGTCTCTGGATGATTTCTGGGTAGTTTGAAAAGTTTACACGCAGCAAAACTTATTATTGGCGCTTAGGGAGGCGTTTCCAATTATCTTGCCTGGAATCACGACTGATAAATCACATTCTTCACAATAAGGTTTTATCATCGTTCTGATCTGTAACTTGCAATGCTCATTCTACAGCGCCGGGTTTAAATGGGTATTTTATAGGCACCCATCCTGATTCATGATCTGATGATATATCAACTGCATAGCCGCCTAATGATGCCTTTGCAAATAACTTTCAGAACGAAGATGTCTCTTTAAAAGGCAGATGTCTTGGCCTAGCCATGTCTCAGGACAGTGGGCGCGGCAGTCTTCTCGGCTCCATCGGCTCCACACTGGTTCACAGTATACGCGTTCCATTCCGTAATTTTCCGATAGACTTGGAGCGATTTACGTTGACACTTAATAACTCATCGACCGTTTAGACCTCAATCTTTGCTTAAATTAGTTGGTTTTGACCTAATCGTGTCTCAAGTCGCAAGCATACCTATTGTACCCTTACCGAACATGCCGCCTACCGTTCTGGGAAAAGTTGCCTCGACTCGTACTCAAAGAGTCCTACTCACATTGGAAGAGCTCGGCATTGACTATGACGTTAAAGCCATAGACCTCTCCAAAGGGCAGCACCGCGTCAGTCAAAGCATACGCAGTGTGACGCTAGCAGCTTACGCAGACATAGGACCCTGAATATGTTAGAGATCATCATCCATTCGCCAAGGTTCCAGTGCTCCAAGACGATGGAATCGAGATCTTCGAGTCTAGAGCCATTGCTCGATACCTGGCCGTCAAGTACAAGTCATACCTTGCTCCGCCTAGTGATGACCCGGCAGCTTTGGCAGCATTTGAACAAGCTGCCAGTGTAGAATATGCTTACTTTGAGCCTGCTGTCTCTACCCTCGGATTTGAGCTCATTTTCAAAAAGTAAGACAGTCAAAGCAAATTAATGCTTGTTTAAGAAAAGACCTCTGGCTTACACGTGAATGGCTAATTAGACAGCGTAACCTCGGAGACACCAATCAAGCGATAGTTGACCAGCAAAAGGCTTTGCTCAGCACCACACTGGACTACTATGAGAAGCAACTCCAGGATCAAGACTATCTGGCTGGAGAGGTTCGTGCCCTCCAAGCGCGTGTTAACATGTAAACCAATTATTGACCCATTGATAGAACTACAGCCTCATTGACCTCTTTCATGTCCCTTGGTTGGGATTTATTAGAAATCGACTGCACCTCGGAGACGTTATCGACTCTAGGAAGAATGTGGCGGCATGGGCTGAGCGAATAACCCAACGTGCGGCATCAAAAGCTGTTTCAGCCAAGGCCGCACAGCATTAGACGGTTTTAGAAGGGTCTCATATAATCCTACAATAGACAAGACAGGTCATAATTTATAAAAGGATGAGAATATCATGTCGACATAGTCGTGAAGAGAAAAGCTTGAAGGCATTGGTCGAGACGCAGGGGCATAGTCTATCTGCGTTATGACAAAGAATTGTAGAGTGCGATGCGATGCTAATCGCTTGAGGATCTCTGTTACTGTACGTCTCATGTGACAAAAAGGGCGAATCGTAACATGCGATGGAATGGATTCAGGGCTAAACGACTATCGCTCTCGAATCCAAGTTCTAATCTCCCTCGCTTGCTTATCAACGATACGCTAGTAGGTCCACCACATCAAGCCTCAGAGTCCGACGCAGCCTTTGGTCAATCATTCCTTGGCAGGTCAATAATCTGAACCTTCTCTACTAAAGGGCCCAGCTCTGCCACGACAGCGAGGTGTGCTGGGTCTTTGAGGGCGTAGTAATCCCTGTCTTCAGGACTGTTGAATTGGATGACGAATGCATGAGTGATGCCTTGCTATTGTTACTATTAGTGATCTTGGTCGCGGGTGGACATGATCAGCAAAAGAGAGGAGGAAATGCCGATCAAGAGTGATATGAACTGCCTTACCTGTAGGCCTTCTGGCGCGCTATCAGCGCCACCTTGGATGGATTGGATGTAAGGCTGTTTGGATTCAGGGTGCAGGCACTTCTCCCTCATCTCTTGGATCTTGGCGGACGCCTAAAGAGTAGGTCAGCAGTCACCTTGAGAGATTCGGAAATTGAGAACCGACCTTCTCGATGGCATCGTTGCCAGCGTCTGACTTGAATTGGAACTGAAGGACACGGTTGATACCCATTTTGTAGGTGGCGTTGAATAGCCCGAAACTGACAAAGTTCGTGTGAGTGACTTGTCACAATGAGAGCCAAGTCGAGTGGCGGGTCAGTTCTGTTGTGAACTAATGAATTTAAGTAGCGCATGAGTGATGCTCGGAAAGATGGTTCAATTTCCGGTTCCCCCTTTCCCCGCAAGTTGTTGTTACTTTCAACGTGGAGCCGACAGATCGTGGGGAAGTCGTTCCCCGCTCAAGGGTACCCCAGATTATCAAACCATGCAGAGTACAACTCTTGATCACGTAAGGATCGATACATTGAAGACCTACCGACTGTCTGGGGTTTCTGTCACATCGCTTATGCTTCTGGAGATACTGCAGAAAATGTACTTGTAAAGATTTGACCAATTCTCGATTTTCAAACGATACCAACGGATATCCCCTGTGATTTACCTGCACTGCACTGTTCAAAAAGGTCAGCCTATCCATGACTTCAGACGACCTAGGGTTGGTATCTAGCCTCCCATATCGAACCTTATTAGCGTAGCCTCACATTGTGGTCTTGCAAAAAAGTTGGCTAGTACGCTCCAACCGTAGTGGGGTATCCGAAGTGGTACCCGCGCGTCAGTCTTCTGCTATCACGAAACTATTTATGATATTGCATCTATCTGCCTTCATACTGCTGGATAATTCACCAGAACAAGCTGCCCCGAGTCAATATCAGCAGTACACACAAAATGGATTCCGCAAGCACAGAAAAGGCAGAGGTTTCCAAAGTGGAGAATACCAGTCGAGCTTCAAGCACTCCAACAGCTCAAGAACTACGCGACCATCCAAAGGTGAGTTGCCCCTTTTACTCTCTGTACAACCACTGATCATCAACTACAGAGATGGCACCGAAGCCTGAAGTTCATGGTCCTGGCCAACCTCTGCTTCATGGTGTTTTGTGGTAACTTCTATTCGGTATTTCGCCCTGAGCCCACCATCCCCGACCTACTTGAGCTAACCATTATGACTCAACAGGCCGGTATTTCTGCTGGGTTGACCCCTCTGGTGTACGAATTTCACAGCAACTACGATAAAGCGGGCGATATCGTGGCGTACTCTGTGCTCTGCCTTGGCTTGGGTTCTTTCATATGGATTCCGACTGCCGTGGTGATTGGCAAACGACCCGTCCTGCTAGCATCCCAGATATTTTTCCTGAGTGGATGCATTTGGTGTTCGCAAGCGGATTCAAAGAGCAGCCTTCTCGGTGCTCGAATCATTGGTGCCTTTGGTGCTGGTGCAGTCCAAGCTGTTGGTCCTGCAGTAGTAGGAGGTAAGTAGACACCCCCTTTATCACATCACCTTTCAAGCCCTGACAGGTTACGCTACAGAAATATTCTTCGAGAAAAACTACTCTAAAGCCATGGGCTTGTACGCCCTAAGTCTCTGTATCGGAGCTCAGGGCGGACCTCTTATCGCCGGCCATCTGATCGAAGCCAAAGGATGGAGATGGCTTTTTATCCTCCTCTCTATTCTCAGCGGCATCAACTTCCTTACTCTCGCATTCTTCTGCCCAGAGACTGCTTTCAATGTTGAGATTGAGGCGGGCGCTACTAGTGCTGATGTCGACGCCGATATCCTTGACCAGACCACTGGCGTTGGTCGCACCCAGAGCTCGCTTACTACATGGAAGCAGAACTCTTTCTACTTGAGACACCCCCACGTGCGAGGCGGTGGACTGAGGCAATGGGCTCTTTCGTTTTTGCTGCAGCTTGAGTTCATGATCGACCCCATCGTGATTCTATCCGCGGGCATGTGGGGAATTGTGTTAGCTTGGTAAGTCTCAAAGTTGTTGGCACCCAAATCCATTTCTAACCCTATGCAGGGTCGTGACTATCTCAGTAGTCTCCAGCCAACTATTCGCCGGACCCCCTTTCCTCTGGGGTCCCGCTGAGCTGGGCAACTGGGCGTGCACGAGTCTAGTCGGTGTGGCCATTGCCTTTCCTATTGCTGGACCCTTGACAGACGCTGTCTCCTCTTTCTTCGGCCGCCGAAAGGGCAAGCATATGCCTGAATACCGACTCGTCACTCTGGTAGTCCCTTTCCTAGTCTCATCATCTGGCCTATTGCTGTTTGGGTACACATACACAAAGGGTTCTTATGTAGGGCCAGCTGTTGGTTATGCGATGCAAGCCGCCAGCCTCATGCTCATTCCTCCCTCTGTCCTATCATACGGTATCGATAGCTACCCTTACGATGCGGCTGAGGTGACGGCCTTGACAAATGCTGTCACCCATATCATCCCTTTTGGACTGACAAAGACGGCTTCAAACTGGCTTGCCAGGGTCGGTGTGGAGAAGATGTTTCTGCAGATGGCGATCATTCAGTGGGCTTTACTAGCTGGTTTTACCATCGTGCTGCTTGTATTCGGGCCATGGATTCGGGCTAAGGCCGCTTATGTTCACCAGCATTATGGCGCCAAGAGATTTCTGTAGTGGGGAAGGGACGGGACCTGAGTATCAAGGTAAGAATGCCTGATGGAATGGTCCTCTTGAGGTTGGTCTGAGCTCCCAAATAGTCTATAACTTAAGTCTCAGTGGCTATTACCTTCAACTTCGCAGTTGCCTTCTTGAATATGTGAAATGAACACTATCACCATATTTCCCAACATGAGCTCACGTCGGCTATGAGAGCGGATCAAGCTATAGAGTAAATCCCGGGTTCGTAGTATGCGCCTCCTGCTCAAGGTTCTAAACACACGCCGGCAAAATCACCACACGTCTTGGAGAAAATTCCCAAGGGAATGTAAATATTTTCTGTCTTACCCGACGATGCGAGCTCTCTCATCACTCTGTAGACGCTTGAGTATTACTAAGACAGGTGGTGCTCACGAGAACTGTGACTTCGGGTAGGAAATATTGTTTCGTCCTCGTGCACTGAAGTAGCATTGGCAAGAGAAAGCGAACAAATGACCCGGGACATGTAGCAAGAGATTAAATACTCTCTTATGACTATTATTTAGTTCTGTTTTATGAAGGAAGAAAAGAATATAGAGCATCAGATATTCATTTCTTGTCGAAGAAGATGGAATACACTATGGATTTACCCGCCTAACGCGATCTAAGCCAGAGGGTCCAGTAGAGGAACCACTAGATGACTGTCAGAGTCGGCTCCAATATGAATGGTATGACGACCCTTGTTCGCATGAGCAGCTCCGTGCAAGAAGTCAAACTCCATGAAACTCATATAGTGACCAGACACCTTCAAGGTCAGATACTCTCCCTCCTCAAATATGATGCCAGTCGGCCAGATGGGAACTTCGAGCTTCGCAACCGTGCCGGCAGGAATAGCCTTTTGACTGGTGTTTGTGTACTCAGGCCAGTCACCCGTGAACCTTCCAGGCTTAGGTGTTACTTTTGTAACAGCATGACTACCTCGTAGAGAGCCAGTCGGCCCCAGGTACTTGAGGAAACAGGTGTCTGCCGCGTCTGTGTGCTTCTCGACAGGAGGAATGAGGTCCTCCAACGGAACGTTCATGTTGACTAACTGAGTTCCTGAAGCATCTTGCTTGCCTAGTTGAGCGAACACGTCAATCTCATCATCGGTGTCGTTGGAGATGCTGACGCTAAGCCACGAATAACCGATAAGCCACGTCTTCTTGGTGAACTTGTACCTGAAGAGTATTTCCTCACCACCTTCGAGAGGATGCTTTGGAACGTATGCTGCATCATAAGAGACGTTGTGTGAGTCCTTCACGGGGGCTGTTTCAAGCTTATCACCTGGGCCGAGGTAAAGCTTTGTGTGCTGTGTGTTAGGGATCGGGTATGATTCGAGAGGGACATTGCTGATGTTAGGCTGATATATGTCAAAACTGAAGCTCGGCCTTGGTTCAAGGCAGAAGGCAACTTACTAGGTTGAACCCAACCAGAGACCCTCGAACTTTCTGGGTGCTTGGCCAGTCGTTCTGAATGCCTTTGACGAAATAGTCGTAGAACTTGTTCAGATCGTCAACGCTGTCAGGATGATACAAGTCGGACCATTCCTGCTTAGCATGAATGCGGAGCCTACAAAAGCATCAGTACTCGGATGTAAATCTCTATGCTCAACCTACCATTTGTCCTTGGAGGATATGTCATGATACCCGCGAATAGAGCCCGTGGTGTGCAGCGCCGTTGAGAAGCTAGCTAGAACGTAGGCGGGAACCTGGACTTTCTCGAGCTTCACCTTCTTGTCCTCCCAGTAGTCATTGAACAAGGGATATTTCTCTAACATCGAGATGGGAGCCTCGGCAGCATTGCGGCCAACCATGAGATCCTGCAGGAGCTTCCACATGGCACTGTATGGATACGGCACGCCACCGCGGGCAAGCGTGTCGCGATAAAAGTCCGCATTGGCTTCCCACGGGGCAATAGCGGCCAGTGAAGGTGGCTGCTGAGAAGCAATCTGCCACTGAACCATGGCAAGCCAACTATTGCCGCCTAGGGCGACCTTGCCTGTGCACCAGTCCAGCTTGGCAACGTGTTCGATGGCATCATATCCGTCTTGACCATCTTGGTTGCCGACCCATCTGATCAGTTAGTAAATCTTTCGAAGTATTCGGCTCAAACATGAATATCACTTACGGAATAATTCCTTCAGAGTCCCATGACCCTCGCAAATCAACATTAACGATAGCGTATCCCCTAGCTGGCCAGACAGCAGGGTCCAGTCCTTCGAACTTCTCATAACCGCTGACCTGGTCTTCAGCCACACCAAATCTACCGGGAATCATTCCAAGTCCGTGAGGCCCTAGAGATTGTCAGGAGATTCAACACTTTATCCGTATGAGGACTTACCATTTCCAGTCTTGCCATATGGACTCCAGATGAGGACAGCTGGAACCTTTTCATCAGTCTTGGGTCGAAAGACATCAGCGTACAACTTGATGCCGTCTCGCATGGGAAGAACAATATCCTTCTCAAAGATTGTGTCGGCTTCGAAAGCCTTATTTGCCGGGGTCCTTTTGTGGCCCTTAGGTAGGACTGTCACCGAAGGCTTTAGGGGGTCATAAGGGCCTGCCTCTTTAGCCCCTGGTGCGATGACTGGGGTTACGTCAACATCAAAGCCATTGATCTTGAACGACATGATATTGGTGCTTGAGTAATACAATATTGACCTTTCTGAGAATAAGGTGCTGGATTAACGTTCGTCGTATGAATCGCTACCTGACTTATAGGATTGCAGCTGATATGCTACTATCGCCTTTATTCTGTTAAGTCCGTTAAACGGGATCAGGATGCATCCACGACCGTGGGGCCGCTAGGCTAGGCCTTTCCGGCGGTGGGTGCCAGACGGAGAACCGGCTCGGGACCACAATCCCCTCAATGGCAGTCAACTTTGGCCAATGACGCCCAATTTCATCTCTGATGAGCAAGCGCCAGAACAAATTGAACCAACGCGGATGCTCCAGCGCGATTGGAATGGAAATTGCCGTGCTTGTGAGAAGCTATAACCAACCCCAGCATTTCGCGTTGCTGCGGTGCAGCCCATGAATCTTAAATGCGCATTGAGCCCATGTATCGCCTGTTTATATGATCTTCAGAGTAGGAAAAGGTTAGGTGGATGAGTCACGTACACATCAACCTAAGAACAAGATGAACCAATTAATTCTGAACCATTGCCTAGAAAGCCATTTTATGCTCCGGCTTTACTCCCACTATGCGATACGTAGAAGGCGACTCTTCGACTTTCCCAGAAAAATGCTGTCTAAAATATGACGTGACTGCGTTACAAGAAGTTGAGTCTATGGCAGATGCTTGTCCTTCCATTAAGATTGGTCTACTTTCTCAGAACTACATTGATTCCATCCTCCAACTTCTTCACATGTCCACTATCAACCCTTACGCCTCGCCAAGCAATAAACCCGTCAGGTCGCACCAGGATGGCCTCACCCGGCTTCAGACGGCACTTCCTCTCAACGTCTCCCTTTATGTCTCTATACGGGGATGACGTCGCGTTCAGGGTATATACATCAATCTCGATTGAAGTTTTACTCGCGGCGGCAGCCCAAGGGGAGTCAGGGTCTATTGTCACAAGAACAAAGTTTCTCTTCACCAAGTCGATCGTTGAGATAGGTTTTCCGGATGACACTACATCGTCGAGATAGGAATGAGGGAATCGAGATCCAGGAACGGCCGACGGCAAAGCCGGATCATCGTAGAGTTCTTTGGAAGGTGAGTACTTCTCCTCTGGGACAAACGCTCCTCCGAGAGGATACCTGAACCCCAGCTCAATAGACTCATCTGGGGCTTCTGAAGCTGGGGGGTGTTTCATAGCGATTCTGTTCTGAAACCGTTTATATGCCTGGGTGACGGTGAACTCGTCAATCGGTTGTCGCTCAATGTTGTACGTTGCAAGCAATGAATGCGAAGCCTTCCCAGACAAGACGTATGCTAACTTCCATGCGAGGTTATGAGCGTCCTATCACAGTATCTGTTAGCATTGCATCTGGTATAGGGGAGGCCCAACGAACAGCTATTCCAGTGTTTCCACCCAAGCCGCCAGTTGGTGGCATAGTATGGGCCGAGTCTCCGGCAAGGAAAACACGACCTCCCTTGCTCTCGAATGTCCCAGCAGTATATGCCGCCATAGTCCAGTAGTTCATAGAGACGATTTGAGGATCTACCTGGTCAGGAGTTAAGCCAGATAATTGGTAGAAATACTGTTTGGCATCGTCCGTTTTGACGGTGCCGGGCTCGAAGCTGGTCTTGGATCCGACGTTGTTAACCATGATGATGCCTTGCTTGCCCTCGTTCTCCAATCGAAAGCCTCCGCCGATGTCCTTGTTTGCCACATAGACAACTCCGTGAACCATTCTCTTGCCGATGAAAGGACTCAAGTCTGACTTGAAGCTGACACCAAGGCTATTTCGAAGAACACCTGGGCCATCCCAGCTGATACCCTCATTCTGGCGGGTGGGACTTCGGTTGCCATCGCATGCAACGAGATATGGCGTTTTGTACTTCTTGATTTTGCCAGTGTTCAGGTCTTTGACGACGACAATAACATGGTCCTCTTGTTCCTCGTAGAGAAGGACCTGGTGGCCATGGCGCTGCTCGCTGTTTAACTTCTTGGCATTCTGGCCCAAGATGGGTTCAAACATTCTTTGCGATATCCATACCCAGTTAGAAGGGGTGAAGCTCTTCACATGCTCAGGATCATGCTCTTGAAGGTGTTTTATAACTTTACCGCCCACGAGTTTCTCAACGATAAGCATCCCAGCATTGAGATCAAACTCTTTGCCGCTCTGCTCCAGTGTGAACTGTTCCAAGCCGAGTTGGCGGAGGATCTCGCTGGTGCGAAAATTGATACCTGCCGCCCGGGGATGAGCTCCGGCTTTGGAGTGGCGATCGAACGAGACCGATTTGATACTGAGATCCAGGGTCAGCTTGCTGGTCTACAGGCAGTCAAGTATTTGATCTCACCCATGATACCCGAGGAGAAGACCAAGAGTCTTTCCAACCATGCTGGAACCAATTATTATAACAGGCCATTCTTCTTCATGGAATGGAATATTGGAATAATCAATTGTTGTGAACTTGTCCTTAGCCAAATTGGCCGACGACAAAGTCTCATCAAGTTGCTGTGCAGTGACTGTCATTGTGATCGATGATTTTTTTTACCAAGTTGTCAGATGTGACTACGTAGCGCCGATTATAATGGGACTGATATTAGCACTTATTCTATTCATGTACGGGGTAAATATAAATTGTTAGGCTCAAAGTTACTGACTCCCTCTGTATTTGCAGAGCCATATCTCCCTTCGCCGAAGCTTCCCTGCATGTCATGGCGATCCGGTGGAGTCGGGCCCGAAGTGACACTGATCCGCTGCCCACTCGGCATTTGTAAGCAGAAGGCTACCGCTGATGTATTCTAAGCGATGATGGTGTGTTGAC
The DNA here is from genome assembly GCA_013186775.1 of Fusarium dlaminii. Lineage (NCBI taxonomy): Eukaryota > Fungi > Ascomycota > Sordariomycetes > Hypocreales > Nectriaceae > Fusarium > Fusarium dlaminii. Next base: position 51,589 of record JAAOAL010000083.1, on the reverse strand, counting down.
TCGATTTCAGGTTTTCCGTCCAGTGATGAAAGCCGAGAATTGAATAGCTCTTTTATATTGAGTTGCGGTAGAGTATGGCACCCTGAGCCAGTATCAATAATCAGATCATCCGTACCATGACATATTGAGCGTGCGAGATACGAGGGGTATTGAATTTCACTCATACTACTGTTTAATTATGAGTTGAAGTGATGAATAAATGGATGGACCATGAATATGACCAGATCGTGTACCATGATATGCACAAAACAATAATGATGAGGAGGATATAATTTACGACGGATATTTTCCCTATTACTATAGACAATATTCCTAACTAGATTCAAGCTGCTGCTGCAAGAGCCTTTTGCGCATCGTCAAGCACAAAGTTATTCCACAGGTAGGGGAAGATGTTGGGAGGGAGTTCTGCATCAGGGACAAATTTACGAAGATCCTCCATCATCTCCCCTCGCCTCTCGTCGTTGATCTTTGACATAAACATTACTGTCACGGATCGTGGATAGCGGAGTTTATTGTAAAGTCCAAGCCGCTGAGGGACATCGTCCACGGTCGTGTCAGCGGGGAACAAGACTCCGAGAGCTGCTGCATCTTCGAATGATTGCGCTCCGCCTTGTCCTTGATCTAAGATACTGTTAGATGGTTTATCTCATTAAAACACAGATACAGTGGCTTACGTGGGAGCATGGGATGAGCTGCATCACCGAGCAGCACAGTTCTGCCCTTGTAAAACTGAGTAGAGGGGTCTCTCGTAGCTAAGCTCCATAGTTTCAGGTCTTCGCCAATCCTGCACATCTCGATAAGCTCAGGCCCGAATTCCTTGTAGACTTCGAGCAAATCTTCCACTTTTCCGCCTGCCAGCCACGAGGACTCTGAGTCGAGGCCAGCATCTTCAGCCGGGTGCATAGCGACGATGTTGAGCAACTTAGCATTCCGGCATGGGTACACCACCATTCTTCGATCCCTTGTGGTAAAGACGTGTTGGCAGTCGAAACCAAGTCTTCCGAAAAATGGCCCAGTAATAGGATTGGCCATGAGCTTATCGATCGGTACCAGGAATCGGAATGTGTTTTGCTTTGTACTGACACGCACAGGCGGACTGCCTGCAACGGCGGAAACAACTCTAGACTGTACAACATTAGAAAGGCTCTTGACGGTATAGCCGATAGTAAGCTCACATGGACGCCATCTGCTCCAATCAGCAGGTCACCTCTGTGTTTGACTCCGTCTGCTAAAGTAATCTCGGCGGTTTCTGCGTCCTTGAGATTATCAGTCAACCAGACCGAAATAGTCTATAGCATCCGCAAGCATGTACTTACTGCGTGAATAACCTTGCTTGCGGTGTGAATCTTGATCGTCCCTGCGAAGGTCCTTTCGGTGGCGGCCTTGCGCAGGGTGCTATGCAAGTCGACGCGGTGAGTCAGGAGCCATTCGTCCTTGGTCCCAATACTCTTTTGAAGTTCTTCGAGTTTCTTTGTAAGGATTAGACCGTCAGCATACAAGAAAATGATCTCCCATCTAATAACTTACCACAGGAACACAGATGAGTTTCCCTGTCTGGTCGTAGACCTTGATGGCGTTGCATAAGACGGCTTGTAGTTCTGTAAAGTCGATGTCCCAGGACTTGAGTACCCTGGTTGCATTGGGGGCAATGTGAATCGCGGCACCGATCTCGTTAAGGAATCTTGATTGTTCGAAAACCTACTTCTGTCAGCTTGCAATGGATCGTGGCGGCGCAGGCTATAGAACTGTACCTCTACGTCATGGCCAGCGCGGGCCATGGCGATAGCGGCACCCAAACCGCCCAAGCCTGCACCAGCAATTAGAACTTTGAGAGGCATATTCACAGTAACTAGAGATAGCAGGTTTGTTCAAAGACCAAGGTATGTCCGTGTCCCCTTTGGGGCATACTGGGAGACCATCGTTATAAGCTGAAATCGTTCTAAGACTAAACCTGGTGCCGCCCAGACCGTAGCCGACTCCTTTCCCTCTTCCAGACACCCATAACAGTTGTCAACATCATTTCTCAAGCCATCATCCATTACCATCTACTCCATTAGCTTCGTTTGTGCTAGTAAGCTCGGAAAGAAGCCTCCCAAAATCCTACCATACAGCAAACATCTCACATCTCCATCTCGGCTCCACGGATGGGAACTTCCCCGCCTTGGGCGCCACAACGCGGGGAATATGAGCTCACTTTGTATTTTCGGGCCCTCTCCACACGGTCATATCGACTGTCGGAAAGACGAGCCCCGTGACCAGAAAGACGGAGTTAAGGACAAAATTCCATTGCAACGTTGGGGCTGCATCTCGAACCCCACATTGGAAACATGTTTAAAAATCAGCAAACCATAGGCACGCTTGTCTATCTGGCAGAACAAACACATTGCATCCTGTTTTACACGAAAAATTTAGCTGATCTCTACTGAGGCTGACAAGATGGTTACCCACGAGCACGTCCGAAATATCTTCGCAGGCCCTAGCAAGGGCGATATGGCCAGCTTCTGGCCCCACGTCGAGCCCAACGTCGACTGGACAGTAAAGGGTACAGCCCCGCCAATGTCATATTTTCTGTTCAATTCTAGCTCAACGTAATAGGCACCCACTGTAAGGTCTCTGGCCGCTACAGGTCCATTGAGGAGTTCCAACAAGGAACAAAGGCGCTGTCATCTACTTGGGCAGGTCCCCTTCATCTCGTCGTTCAGAACATTATCATCGAGGGGAACCAAGCCGCCGTGGAGCTCAAGGCCGTTAATACCCAGACTAAGAGCGGCGACCCCTTTCCAAATGAATATACCTGGGTGCTTGGCTTCAATGATAACGGCAAGATCGCAACAGTGAGGGCGTACATGGACACGTAAGTTGATGCTGAACTTGAAGTTGAAGCAGAGAAATACTAATTAAGGATTCATTAGTGACCTTGTTACTCGTGTCATTGAAAAGAATCCTCAGTAGTTTATAGATATTTCTTGTACTGCTAGCTTGAAAAGAGAGGTCTTGTTCTTAGATTCAAAACCATGAGTCTCAATGGTCCCGCAAGCTGCAAATACCGCATAAATTTAGCCTGAGTAAATACCAGATAACATCAGACTGAGTACGCAATAGAACAGTCAATAATTTAGACAAAGAAACCCACCTTGCCACGTCGAGGTAAGCAAGCAATAGTAGGTTACAAGAAAGCCATGATTGATGCCATTGTGTAAGTCCTCAAAGCTTTACGGATAATGAAGATTTCAAGAGTAAAACATGGTTAGTAGTGTTTCTGCTCCATGTTTCATGTTCTTAATTGTAAGATCTCTTATAAGATGGACTAGATCTATGTGCAACTATGGTCTATGGCATCTTCAGAGCCCTAGGGTCCATGCATGTTCTCAATTCTTATGATATTTTCGGGAGATATTTCTCAGGCACGCCAGTCTCTGATACGTTGACGCCATTGACAATCTTTTCGGATGGCAACAACACAAAGATGAGACGAGCTGGCTTGTCCGTCAAGTTGTTCCACTGATGTAAAGTCTTGCCGATTTACTACGTCAGAATCATTCTTAAATGGACTTGGAGGTACATCACTTACCGCCTGTTGCACGATGATATCCCCCGCACGAACAATCGTCTTGGAACCATCTGCCAACACCATTTCCAGCTCGCCCTCGAACACAATTCCATAGTCAAGCGATGCGGTCCGATGATTGTGCCCTGAGGAATTTGGCGGAAAGTCGACGACTCGAATTAGTGACCCAGGCGTATAGATCACCGGGTCGGTGCCGACAGGATCTTTGTCAACGAGCTCAGCTGGGTACTTGTCGTTCCGCCAGATGGTGACCGCGTTGCTTCCGAAGCCAGGGATGAGTTTGAGCTCTTCGTCTGATAGGATTGCAGAGTTTTGGCCCTTGTGGTGGGTGACAACTCTTCTCAGTGAACTGCCAGCGTTGAGACCCATGGTGTCTGAAACTGAGGTTTTGTGAATAGTGGTTGTTGATCTTCTATGTAAGTGGCCCGATAAGCAAGTAGTATAAAAAGCCGAATCGGGAACGGTCTCGGATTAAAGACGTATCGTTATGATCCACGCGCGTCATACATCAGACTCTAGTGGCCGGCTTGCCCACGCGGCCCCACGAGCTCAGACCCATTAACAGATTACATGCTGTATCATCGCCTTGTGGAGTAGTGTTGAGATCATACACCGGGAAACACTTGAAAAGAATAATGCAGGCACAGCAATGCTCGCTTATGAGACTCGGTGCCAGAAGTAGCTTGGAGATTTTGTAGTGATTCATTCGAAAGTGTTCAACATGTCGAATCTTTTGCACTTAATCATGCAGCTTTCACACAGTGTAGTTATGTGGGGCTGATGAAGCTGTGCTTATTCCGTGACGGAAGATTTCCGCCAGAGGGTAAAATCTTTGGGGCTGGCTGGATGAGATTTGGGTGGTAGGACCATCACCCTAGAGCAGCCTGGTTTATTCTTGCTTTCACACACCCACGAAAACCTAAAGGCAAGAAAAGACTTATCGATTATGTAGAGATTTAGTTAGTAATCCACGAGTCTATCTATTTATTTGTTTCTTTTTTGCACGGTGAACACTCAGCGACGGATCTGCAAGTCATGAAAATGTGATTGGGATTCTGACAATATGAACTGGGGAAATGACCTGCAGGTGTGAAGACCAACCTCAGTTCTCAGATTAAGACCGCTTGGCAAAATGTAGAATCCCTCGATAAATACCAAATCCCGTACCCGAAGCAGCAATTAATGATAAAGCCAGTCCGACCAACAAGCCTCGCTCAAAATAGCTCAATCTTCCGCCTTTCGGCTGTTTGATCTTACCCAGTTGCAAACGATGCGACAGCAGAGACCAAGCAGACTCTTTTTCTGAACTGATAGAATCAACGTGATGGATAGACTCCTGCAAGATCGGTTTGTTGACAGAAAAGTCTTCTCTGCGGTATAACAAACGACTCTCGACGAACGGTGTTGAGGGAGCAACAATGGCTGCATAAACCAGAAATTAGCGGAGTGCGTGCATCAGGTTCATCTCAGATCTTACCCAGTGACCATTGAGGTATGGTGTTAATGAATACCTGGAGTGTGTTTGTGAACATGGCAACGTAAGAAGCAGCCTCAGAGGCTGCAAAAATGTACGTTGCCTGGGAGGGGGTGTTTGCGTTACTGATACCGTCATGTTAGCTCATGATCTTAGGCAATCTCGATTACTCTCGAGACATACATCTTGCCTAGAATATCGATGCCATGGTCCAAACTTCGTGTTGGAACTAGTAGAAGGCCGTTATCGCTGTCTGCAAGCAATTCTGCAGCCTTTTGGACGTTTTCGGTTATGATGGCACTGATAAAGAGTTAGTTATAACCAGATGTAGAATTCTCACGGAAAGTATACTCGGAATTGTCTAATGCAATGACGGCAGGGAGATGACCGGATGCGTGTTTAGGCAGGTTCCGTTTCGAGGTTGGGAAAATGGATGTCAGAAGCCTGTCGCAACCCTGAGCTTCGTCTTCACCGTAGCTAAAGGATAGTGATGCATCCGCACCGGAGTCTGCACGTATAAGCTTGTGAAGCTGCAAAATGTGTATTTCGTCAACGAAAACCAGACGTGGTGTTCTCAAAGGATTATAGCGAGATGTTCGGGAGCCGGAGGCAACAAGGCGACTCGCGACAGCTTCGAGATCTTGGACAGATCGATCAACGAATGCAGCCGAGATTCCCGAGGGTGGGGAAAGCACTCTGATCAATGGGTTTGTTTTGAAAAGAGAGGTGAAGAGGTCGTCACGCAGGGACAAGTTCTGGAGGGCAGCAGCGCCAAAGTGCTGCTTGCTCAGCTTTCGACGGATATCGGCTGAGTCACTCTCTGTTATGGCAAAAGCTTCGACGTCCAAGCTCTTGTTGATCAGGGTGCGAAGCTCGGTATTGAGGTTTTCGGACGCCGATGTGGCTAATACGATTGCGGAACTTCCAGCCGCAACAGCAGCAGCGAGCGGTGCAATCACGCTCAGAAATGGCGAGTAGGGAGAGGGATCAATTAGAGCGGGACCCAGAGGTATCAAGTGTCTGGATGAACTGGCCCCCTTCCTGATCTGCTTCTCCTTACCCAATGTACTCGGAAAGTCTAGGTCATCGTAGAGATGTTTGATCGAATCGAGGGCCAATTGGAGTTCATCAGCCGCGCTTGCTTTCGAGGTTTGAAGATCTGTCGCAAATTTGTTAGTCTACCAACGCCAGCCGCAACGTATGTAGTAGAAGCGCTTACCATCGCATATGGCCTTGATCAAATTCGTAGAGGAGCTTTTGATGTTGGCATGTAGCAAAGCAAGCTCTTTCTGTCGCTGTAACACATTCTCGAGTCGACCCTCCGCCCACGCTGCACTGACGGCGCGATATTGGTCCAATGCTGAGGCCATTGTTACGGCGCTTGTCCGGTTCTTGTCGATAGGGCTTATGACGGCTCAATTGGCAGCTGTTCAAGTTTTTTCCAAGATGAGAAGAAACACATTTGATCTACGTGACATCGACGTGTTGCATTTCGGTAGAATCATGACCGACATTTCCGTGCTCCGATGCAGCGGCTTCGGCTCGGCTCCACACGGGAGCGAACGAGAGAGTCGTATTGTGATACGCGGTGTCACATATTCCGAACTTTTCTCTATAGACTTTCCATGTGATAACAAAGTTGCGGGAGTTTGGCGATTCGGGCAAAGAAGAAATAAAATTTGATGCCATGAGATGAGTCCGAAGCGACCACGGCATATTGGTTCGCAATCGACACTGAAGCAACACAGTAAGCATCTTCATAGTCAATATGGGCAGCATACCAGCACAGAAAAAGAGTAAGTCATTTTGAAGCCCAGAACAAGTGCCATGAAGCTAACGACACGTGCAAGAGCCGACTCCGGTCTTTCTATTTGCTCATGGATCTACCATGATGCTTGGAGAAGAGTCAGAGCCAGCTCGAATTTGGGAAAATATTGGCAATGAATGTCTGCGGCGTGGAGTCAAGCGAATTGTCATGATGGTTTGTACAACAAACGTGACGACTCGATGAGAAAGCTAATAACTGTTAGGGTGCTCACTGGGACTCTCCATACGATACAGTCAGAGTAAGCATGAACCCCGACGCGAAGAAAGATCCTGTGGGCAGCGTCACGGAAGCCCGATACATGCCATACAAAATGGTGGCAGATCTTGAAGGAGGACAACGTGTCATCGACATGCTGCGAGCGGCAGGTATCAATGCCCAAGCTGACCCCAAGTTCGAATGGGTTCACGATACCTTCCTGATCGTCATCCGCATGTTCCCTCACTGCATCCCTCTCCCTACAACCATCGTCTCAATGAACGCACGATACGATCCGCACCTACACACAAATATCGGAGCTGCTCTACGGCCATTGCGATACGAGGATACACTTATAATAGGAAGCGGCGGATCAGTGCACAATTTGTATCGGAACCATTGGTATCAGATGCTCACGTATCGAGATAACTTTGCGCAGCCTGTACCACCTGGAGACTTTGCCCTCGAGTTCAGGCAGGCGTTAGAAGATGCTGTTACGCAGAACACGGGGCCTGATTTACGAAGAGCTGTTACTAGATTGATGAAACATCCGCGGTATAAGGAGGCGCATGGGACGGATGATCATTATATGGCTACTCTGTTTGCTGCTGGTGCGGCTGGTCATTATGAGGATCAAGGTCCGAATAGGTTTCTGGGAGAGTGTTGGGAGCTTGTGAACATGTGCAATAGTCAGTATCAGCTTGGCGACTGGGACGAGTCTTCTTCGTAGTAGGACAGTGCCGTAGATAGAGCAATAGGGAGAACCGCATTGACTAAAGACTATAGAGCTGAAGATGGTGGCGTGATAGATACCGAACCATAACTGGATGGTATTACATTGTCAGTCTGACCGCTGTGTAGCATGAGCACCTTTCTATTGTCTTGCTTTCACCAACAACCTGACCCGGGGAAACATCTGTTCAATATTGGGAAACACCAATGCTTCTCGGAGCCCAGTCAAAACATCTGATCCCTTTCTGAACGTGTGGCCTTGGTTCAAGCTTTAACTCGTTACTATACGCACAGTTTGATAATATCCAATATTTCCTGGTAGCCTATGGAAAGCTCTTTGCGGTGATACATAAATACGTGACTCTTCCTCCTCCTCCACCAACCCTTGTGTTGACCGTGTTCTAACAGCCACGTCTACCACTCCCCTCCGACCTTTGAGAGACCAATGTCCGTTACCCTTCCAGCCGTGTTCCTCCAAACCTGTGCCCAAACCTAAAGTAAAGAATAAGCATGGTAATTAACGAGAAAGGCTATGCGCATCCACCACTCACCGACATGAGCCAACATCCTCTGACCATAATGCCGCCAACAATCGTAAACAAGAGCATCTGCCGTCTCTCATTGAGATCAAGATGTTGATTGATAGGTCGATAATCAGGAACACGCCGAAAAGTGTCAGTCCACCACCCTGGGTTCGATACTGGGTACGACACTGTGGGATGAGGAGCTAAAGAGGAGTCAAATTCACTTGGTTGAGCTTCTCGTGGGATCCCCGCGACAATCACGGTATTGCGATCGCTGCTCTGCTGGTCAACCGTTGATGAAGATTGATGATATGAGTGATGGATCTTGTAATCTTTCAAAGCATTCTCTATAGAGGAGTCGGGCTGAAGCTGTAAATGGCTACCAGGGGCTTTGGTTGTGGATATTTGGGTAGTAGACATTGCGTTGGTGCTAGCTATGACAATACTGATGTTGACAAGTTGCTGATGGGAAGCGCGTACGTGAGCAAACTAAATCATCATCGGCAACGGAGTTAATCCTTTCCTAGAGTTTCGGGATCAGAATTCCGATACGGTGGTATTTTTTCTTGGAATGGTAAGGGTTAGGCTTCGCGCTTTCATTGCAGATTGTGCAGGGGACTCATCGGCTCGGGACCACATCACCCACGGCAGAATCCAGACATTAGTAATTACGAGGATATCTCCGGTATCACGCGAGTGAGTGCCTATTGTTGGCCTAGAAAGTTAGTCGAAAAACAAGACATATTAAAACTGTGATGATAAATAAATGTGAACAAGTGTTTGTGTTTGAATGAGGCTGGTCACATGAGTAGTCATTAATATCGTATCATCTGAAGATCAGTAACTATGGCTGATAACGAGTACCTCACAATCGACAAGGATAGCTTTCCATATGTTTTTATCAAGAATATTGACATCCCACTCAAGACATATGAGAAGGGCCTTCTTCGAGCGAATGTCTTTCTACCCAAAGACGCGACTCCCTTTGGGGACAAGACATACCCTGTTATCGCTACGTACGGCCCTTGTACGTTGTATCCCTCACCAGACATTCCGTGCGCCTTGTCTAATTGCTAACATGATGCAATAGATGGAAAGGATGTCCGCTATGAGGTATTCTACAAAAAGAGCTGGGAGCAACTAAACCCTGACATGAAGTCCACCCATGCAGCTTGGGAGACACCTGATCCTGCATATTGGACAAGCAAGGGTTACATCGTTTTGAGGGTTGATGAAAGAGGAGCTGGTCAAAGTCCTGGCCTCCTCGATACTATGTCTCGAGGTACAAGTGAAGCATTCTTTGACGTCATTGAGTGGGCTGCCGAGCAAGAGTGGTCTTCAGGTAAGGTTGGCCTTCTTGGAATCAGCTACTATGCCGGTACTCAATGGAGAGTCGCTGCGAGGAAGCCAAAGGGACTGGCTGCTATTATCCCATGGGAGGGTATGAGTGACTATTACCGGGACCGAGTCAGACACGGAGGTATTCTTTCAGACAGGTTCATTGGTATGCAAACGATATGAGTTCCACTTACCTATTATTGCTGACAAACATTCAATCTAGATTTCTGGTGGAACAATGGAGTGAGTCCAAACCAGTACGGCAAGCCTGGCCGCAGCGCCCGAAACTGGGGCGAGGATACCCTTGAAGGTGACCTTGACGAGGAGACCTTACTCAAGAATCGTCGAGATCAGACAGTAGACACTGCTGTGCACAAGTTTCGTGACGAGGAGTATTATCGTACTCGAGACTTTGATGTCGAGGCCATCGAGGTTCCTCTGCTCAGTGTCGCCAATTGGGTAAGTAAGACAGTTTCTGCAAGACCCAAATCATAATTCTGACATGGCATGAAGGGAGGCATCCTGCTTCATCTCCGAGGAAACGTCCTCGGTTGGATCCGCGCCAGCTCCAAGTACAAGTTTCTCCACTTCATTGTTGGAAGACACGACTTGCCCTTTTACTACCCCGAGTCTGCTGAACTACAACTATCCTTCTTTAGCTCCTTTCTAAAAGACGACGATAAGGATGGCTGGAAATCTGGAAAACAGCCGCGGGTTCGTCTTACTTTACGAAAGGGTGAGGCTGGAGTTGATGACCCTGAGCGCGAACGTGGTTTTCCCAGTAGAGACGAGGCGGATTGGCCATTACCTGGGACCAACTACACAAGGTTGTACCTGAGCTCTGATCATTCATTGAGCACGAAGTCATTGTCATCAATCAGCACAATCGAGTATGATGCTCTGTATGGGTAAGTGATAGTTCTGAATATATCGAGACGACAGGGCTCTAATACATCCACAGCGAGCCCATCCGATTTGCATACAAGACCTCTTCTACTCTGGAAATCACGGGCCATATCGTCGCCCATTTAACTGTAGCTGCAACTCGAAAGTCAGCCGATGCCACTCCCCCATCAGATATCGATCTGTTCATCACCCTTCGCAAGGTCAACGCCAAAGGCGAAGAAGTTTTCTATACCGGCACCATGGGTGACCCCGTTCCCATCGTGAAGGGCTGGCAGCGAGTCTCCCTGCGCAAAGTGGATGAGAGCAACAAATTACACAGGGAATATTTGCCTTACCGGAATTACTACTCATCTGACGTGCAGCCCGTTGAGGAGAACCAGAAGTATGAGGTGGATGTTGAGGTCTGGCCAACAAATGTGGTCCTTGATCCTGGAGAGACTTTGGTGCTGGAGATTGCTGGTCACGACACTCAGGGCGTAGGAAACTTCTCTCATGAACGTCCGGATGATCGCGATCCCAAGACTTTCGATGGAAAGAACATTATTACTGTCGGCGGCGAAGCTAGCTGGATTACACTTCCGCTTATTGACGCTTGGAGATAGATACACCGCAGAAATTCAGTGTTTCTGGTACAACTAGACAGCTGTATTATGCCGAGGTCTAATCTTGCGAGGAAGAATGATGTGTAATATCAACATACTGTGATGCTTTGCCGTTGGATCTCCATGTAATTATTTCAGATTCATAGGTGTATATACTACGGTAGTCCTCATTCACCTCGTGGTACTATAGACCTCCTTGACTTGGATGTCAAGTCTGATTAATAAATACCGACGGACTTAGGCAATCCTGTTCTATGTTATATCCACGTCGGAATTTATAGCGGCTGTTGCCCCACAAGAAGCTGAATTCTTTAGGCGGATGGCTCTACAAGAACATTGATGGTTATGCTTCAGAAATCTCCCTTCAACAAAACGTCGGAAGACATGACTTCGAGTTGTCACGTCCCGTTGCAGGTGTCACTGGTCTTACCTCTCACGCCATCGAGACAGAGAATAAAGTTTACAATCATTTGAATCGTCAAGGCCTGACAAATCGAAGTTTCAGCAAAGACCAAGGCATGCACTGGTTAGGAGTGGGGGTTCTCGAGATTAGGCTTAGTAGCCAGTGAAGCAGGTTTATGAGCATACAATCCCGTATGATCTGGTTGGCGTTGCCCCAGCGGCTAGTGTGATGCCGTATAAGCTCAAAAGCGCGTATTTCGACGATGCAAGGAAAGAAATAGTGCATTAAATGGGGCGGGTTAGGCTGTCAAGAAGGACGGTAGTGGTTGCATGCATGGCCAGTGGCATGCCTTGATAGGAAGAGGGGATCTTTTGCAAATGAGTTCGAGGAAGGTATAGTTCAAAAGTCTAATATAAGGCTTCAGATAATTGCAGTCTTTCAGAGCCAGGTGTAAATATGTTAAGTACCAATGGCCAGCTTAGATTATATGAATAAGAATACATTGACCACCGTTGCTGTCTTCCAATGCGCCAGGTCTAGTAACAGCTTTTAAATCAATTCCATGTTTATCTTGCTAGCATATTTTCTCCGGCGTTTCAGCTTCTACCGAGACCCGAATGGGTAAATGGCTTGGCCTTTAGATGCCACGAGACGGGCGTGCTGATCAGTGGATACGAAAAAGGTGTCTTGCACCATTCTGCCGGATCATCGTGTTTCTGACTCAGGAACTGCCATGTCAGTTATCATTCGGTTCGGAAGATATCAACCGATCTCACGAACCGAGCCGATCACTTTGTGGGGTAACCCCTTCTTGTCATCAACAATCATGAATCTTGAGATACGCTATCTAACTACTACAAAGTGAGATTGGATATGAACTAAACATTACATGTGGTATCTTCAACACGCCGAACGAAAAAGAGAAATCATTTACACAACTCTGAACTCAACTGTCTTCTTGATCACATTGCCTTTGAGGTCCATGTCCTCCAGGTTAATTGACCCGTCGCCTTGTGAGGAACCGCCCTCAATGATATGATCTGTAGAATCATTTCGTGTCTTGTGAGTGCGTGTGCCGCCGTCAACACCGACGACATGCTCCGTTCTATTTTGGGCAAAGTCATCCTTCTGGGTTGAGGTGAAGCGACCAGGTTGACTGCTCTGATGGACATAGCGATCACGAGAGGAGGGGTAATCCTGGTTACCATTGAACTTGAGTTTGGATGAGAGAAGATCGATGCTGCAAAAGTTAGGTCAATGGCTAACAAAATATATAAATGCAGGAGGACTTACTATAAGACCATTGAGTACAGACAGAAGACAGCGTAGAAGAATCGGTCTAGTTGGGTAGCAATGTTCTCCGCCGTCTGGCCAGCCGTCTTGAATGAATGCGTCACAGCGCGAAGAGTACCCTGCAAGGCCAGCAGAGCGACTCTCATTTCCGTGCTTCGGGCCAAGTATTGGAAAAGTCCACCATTGCGCGCGATCTCGGCAGAGGAAGTCTTAGCCGATGTAAAGATGACGATGAGGAAATATGCGCTGAGGCATTCGAGCGACGCGATGAGACCGAAGTAGGCGATGTGGATATGGTTGATGGTAGCCAAGAGATCCTCATTGCCGGCGAGGATTGATTTGACTCGGAAGGTGATGATGACGACGCGAACGACACAAATGCCGGCGATGCCTGACCAGAAAAGCGACATGAAGACCCTCCATCGCGTACCTCGAAGGACTCGTTTCAGGATGATGTAACTGTAGAAAAGAAGACCGGCTTCTTGCAGCTAGTGAATGTCAGCTCGACACCTCCAATTGAGTCATGCATCAATCATACCAGCCAAAAAATATCAGCAAACACGGAAGCGATCGCAAGCATCATAGCAGGATGATTTTGGTAATATACATAGTAACACAACCCATTAGCGATAGCTCCCGCCGCTGACGAAAACATCGGCACTGCAGCGAGGAGCGTCCAATTGGTGATACCGCAGACGAGACATCCCAGCAAGACATTGCCCATGCAGATGGTCATCAAAATAGACCAACTGAGCTCAAAAAACACCGGCACCGCTGCATCCGCCATTGTTGATCAAGGTAACGCTAAAGGGTGGTATGGATGGTAAGAAAAACGAGTAATGGAAAGTCGGAGAAAATAGAAGGAAAAAAGAAAAGGAAAAAGCAATGTGACACTGATGGCGTTAAATGAAGATCTTGGCCTCGATGATCACCCTCCTTTCCAGCTAGTTGGATCTCAGCTGGCTGCACTGGTGTCATATCATAAAGTTCTTCCCGATAACCCCCCGTTCGATAAAAAGGCAAGAGGTCAATTAGTTTTTGACCATTGTAAATTAGAGAGGGATACCCTTGACTCCAAGGCGTCGGATACAGTGCTCTCCGCGGTAAGAGATTGGCTTGTTGGTCTGCCGGACGGCACCAACAGTCTAACACACAGGGTATCCAGACAAGTGAAGTGACGGGTTTCTCCGCAAGTGGCAGCCCAACCCATGGGGAGGCGTCAACGGTTGGGTACATCGGTTTCGAACTAACGAGCTTGGTCAAACAAACAGCGTAGAAACTAATCCCGTTTTGTCAGGTCTTGACTCGTATTTCTGCGCGGGGAGAAATGAGGGGGAGAGCAGATGAGCACAGCATTTATTTAAAGTTTTGACTTCGGCATCTGGGCTAGGCAATTTTCGCTCTCCTTACTGGTAAGGGGTAAGGTTGAGAAGCTGGGGTAGATGGCTAGGACGGTTTATTTTCAGCCCTCCTTTACGGTAATTCGTATCAGGATGTGAACCCCTGTTGCTTTGGAATGAGCTGGAGCAAACTCTGTCGACCCCCTTCTCTCCTCATACAGTATTTTTTAGTCGAAAGATATTGGGTGTGTGTTTGGGCTGGGCTAATGCACAAAATGCCTGACTGCATCATGCCATGTGTTCAATTAGCAGGGCTGGTGATAGGGAGAGAAACGCCAGAAGCAGAGTTCTAGAATGACTGACGGCGACTAGCTAACCGAGTGGTCCGTCTCCCGATGTGATCAGTGCCCAGGGAATGTGGGTGCGCAGCCGAGTTGCCGTCCGCTCAAGGACAAGGCGTCTTGTTCATGCATCAGCACGTCTCAGAGATAAAAGTATCCCTAACTCAAAAGATCCTTCGCATTAAAAATCTCTTCCCTCTTCACACAATCTCCGTGTCGCAGCATTTCATCTGCTCTAGCACAACCGTTGCGACCGTTGCATTTTCCTGGGTCCTGGGGTAGAATCAATTCTAGACCTGGGGAAGAATGCCTGATGATAACCTTGTTTCCCCCCTCCGGTGGCGTTTATGAGTTGCCCGTGTGATAGGCGAAAAGAGAAAAGACGCAAGCCACAAATCGGAGCTTCGCCGTTGTTGGGAGTACAGCACCGGGGCGCCATAGACATTCTCGCATGTCATCCTAACTGCCGAGTGGCTTGAAGAAGTCTAGCTGAACGGTGATTGATGCTAGCGACTCTGGACAATCACACTATCCTACACTACCTATGACTCGAGCGCAGCGGGCCGGCGCTGCTGAGTCAATATTGTACGTCAAAAATGAGCCTAAAACATCATTAGTCAAGATCCGTCTGGACTCGTCTCTGTAGCTAATATTTATGTAAAATGGCGGAAAGAATAGGGGATGGAAAACAATCTTTTATTATGTCGCATACTGGTGTAGAGTTTTCAGGGCATTGTGGTAAAAGACCCCAGTTTTCATCTTGAATAGATTGATCAAGTATCATTGAGATTAAATCGTCACGATGAGATTTCCTCTTTAGGGTTTAAGCTTTTCGTGAACCCAATCCCTATGCTTAAATTTCCTGTCTTTGTGTTAGTACGCAGCACCGATCGAACAGCATAGACCCTAAACAATTCATCTGTCCATTTCGAGATGAACACATGTCGCAATTCAGTTCAGTTCATGGCTTATTCGAGATCACTGCCTGCTAATGACTTGTGACCTAAGAGACGAGAACTTCGTGGCTATGCACGGGCCAGCACCCGGGTTGAACTTGTTGGTCTTTGCAGGAAGCGAGAGAGTCCATGAACGCGGAATCTTCCGTTATTTTCAACTAAACCAGTAGTGGAAGAAAATAAATCTAGAACAGATGGTCGAAGCTCGAGATTTAGTACTGATAGGGAACTACGGAGTCTATCCACTGTTGTGAATTTCTCTTGCAGAAGCTTCAGGTAGCCCACTATTATGTCAACTGTGTCTCGTTATATGAGATGCTATGCTAAGACTTTTGATAAGAATGGGAGGTTGGAGCATGGCTGAGTTCAATCATTTTGATTCTTTGAGTTTTCTGTTTCATGCATGACCTTCTACCACTGTGCTGCATATCTGGCGTGGTTAGATCGGTGTCTATCTTGACTTTCTGTGTAATTCCCCCGATGACATGCCACGAAAACACAAACATGACGATAATTATCTACATTGAGTTCTCAATATTAACTTCATCAAATACGTTATTTGAGAACTCATTAAACCACAACTGTGGAAAAGAATCAAGGTTGAAGAACGGATTCGAGCTCGCAGTCGTGTCATGACTCGTTTCATCCACACCTTCAGCAAAGATGTATCCAAAATCCGTATAAGGGAAAGCCGGTATCTGTGGGGCCTGCTCCGGAATAACTGGGCGTTCTTGCTCAACTGCCACCGCACCAAGTCCCCTTGTTAAAATATCGATGCTGCGCTGTATGCCAGGGCAGCTAACTGTGATGGCGTTCAGAGCTCTCATAAACATCTTGAATCGCTGGGTAGTATCAGGCCTGCCGTTTTTCATGTCTTGCACGACGACTGTGGCTGCGGTGTAGGTGCAGTAAGCCATGATATATGTGAAACGCTGGAAACCAATGGTGTTGTCGAGAAGCTGGAGAAGTTGCTCTACGCATTGAGAGGCCTCTTGGCATGCTTTCCAACAAGCTGGGTTATTGAGAAACGGCCGGTGAAGTAGGATTATGGTGGTATGGTATAGCATTCTGGATATATGTTAGATTGGTGATAGTGTCAAGGCATTGTGTACCTACTGTTGGGCTACGAAGTGTGTAGGAGGGCATGTCTGAGCTTGATAGTCCACATGCAAAGCTGGTGGTAAACTTGAACGCCAGGAATGCAGTCTCTCCCTCGTAGTTTGCACAAAGTCCAAGACATGTTTCGTTCTTTTACTTCCATAAATATTAAAAAGAATATCGTTGATGATGATGCTGATCTTGCAAGTATATGTAAAGCACAGTAACAAATGCGATGGTCTTGGTTGATAACTCTGGAGTGATTCATCGTCGGGGATGGGATAAGGTGGCCATAACTCGGTTTCTGGCTCCTCTGGTAAAGCAGGGTCCCATTTCGGTGGTTCGGGCAATGACGGCGTTCTCCCGAGATACAGACTCAGTGTCTTATCCCAGAAGAAGCACGACCATGCGAGATGACGACCGAGTTGCGTCCATATAATATCCTCAAGCTTCCCAGGTGATAGCGAGAACAGACCAATGTCAATAGCAACTCGAAATGCCATCCCGCCGTACAACCAAGCTTGCGATACAGATCCTCTACCAATTTCGCGAGCGCTAAATTGCAGCAGTGCCTGGACTAGTGGTATGGATCCTTCTTTGTGTATCTCATGGCTGAACTCCAACTTTGCCCTGGCAAGCAGTTGCTCTGTTAAATGCCGCTCTCTGAAACGCGTTGAATGCAGGCATAACACACTCAATAGCAACGGAGAGAAGAATTTCCCGCCGACTGCGGCGTCACGGAGAAACAAAGCTCTTGGGACAAACATGAAGTTTGCGTGAACCCACGTCCAATGCGTCGCGAAAAGACGTTGGATTACATCCTCAGGAATGCTCAGATAAACTGCTGCGCTCTCGACGGCTTGATCCTCCCAAAACTTCAACTCAGGTGTTTCCATGGGTAGAGGCTGTCGAGTTTCAGGGCTATGTGCGACGGTGATTTGACCCGTTGTCGCTTGCGATGGCGTATCTCTGGGATCGTGAACTGCTGAGGTGGTGTCGTAGTACACACGAGCGGTATCTAGAGGACCGTCCGCAACTTCAATGGTCGGAAGAGGACCTGCAAGCGTTGAAGCTGTTGTGTTTATTTCTAGAGCCGCTTGTACAGTAGCAATACTGTTTCTATTGTTCTGAAGGTCTTTGATCGTTTGCTCTAGCTGAGCGATCTTATCCGCCATAGCACGAATCTGCGTCATAGGCGGCGGCCGATCATATTGGCAAGTCTCATTGTATGCTATGCATATGCCGCAAACGGGCTGACCGCCATCGCAGCGAACTTTGCGGGCACGGCAATTGTTGCATGTCAATCGGGCTGTTTTCTTTGGGCGGTGCGGGGATTCTCGTCGCTCGCGCCTTGTCTTGGGCATTATGGAGTTTCCTTCCTGGCATATGAACCCGGTGAGACGAAATGAGAGGTTAATGTTGTTTTTGTGGGACTAAGATTGAATTGGCTCATCGTGGCCTCATAGATCGAAGTCGAGTTGATGACAAGTTGAGATGAAGTGAGCCCGAACCCAGATGAGATTGAATCTGGTTTGGGCTAGCGTTCTCCACTCCACGACATGGTCCTGAGATGTACGTCATCTTATTGGAGGGTGAAGAGTAAGATGGAGGTGAACATCGTTGCTGAAGAAGCGTATTTACTTGTTGGTTTATAATACTCTATTTTACACTGCCTAATCGAATGTCTAATACATCTAAGCAACTCTATTACCCTTCTCCTCCCCTCTCAAAAGCGCCATCGTAATCTCCGCAACCGCCAATCCACTCTGACTCTGATTCTCAACAGTCGAAGCTCCAACATGAGGCGTCAAGACAACGTTCGGCAACGCCAGCAACTCTGGATATGCCTCGACTGTCGGAGGCTCAACTACCATCGCATCAAGACCAGCACCGAATAGCTTTCCGCTTTTCAGTGCAGTTAACAATGCGTCCTCGTCCACAATTCCGCCTCGAGCGCAGTTGAGCAGAATTGCACCCTCCTTCATAGCGTTGAACTCTGTGGTTGAGATGATGTTCTCGGTCTCTTTGGTGAGAGGAAGATGAAGAGTTATGACATCTGATGCGCCCAAAAGATAATGCAGCTTTGAAACCTGGCGAAATCTGCTCTCTCCAAAAGTGTTGAGCCACTGTTTCCCATCTGAGAATGGATCATAAGCGATAATATTGCCCTCCATAGCACCAACCCACTTCTTAGCAACAGCGAACCCAATGTTTCCCATTCCAACAACACCCAAGGTCTTCTTGAACAAGCTTTTTCCTAGCGTCTGACTCCTCACAATCGCCTCCCCATTTCTCGTCCGACGGTCAATCTCAGCAACACGTCGCGACAGCGTCAGAGCCAATGCAAGTGTGAGCTCAGCGACTGCTTCTCCATTCAGACCGGGGGTATTGTAGACTTTGATGCCCGCTGCAGCTGCAGACTTGAGATCGATGTTGTCGACGCCAACGCCTTGCTTGACGATGTATTTCAGCTTCTTGCATTTGGACAGTTCATCTGCACCGAGACGAGTCTCGCTGCGGAGCATAACTGCAGTAGCACTCTCTGCATACTGGTTCTTGTTTGGATCTGTTGGGAGGACGACATTGATGTCGGA
Organism: Fusarium dlaminii; assembly: GCA_013186775.1. Lineage (NCBI taxonomy): Eukaryota > Fungi > Ascomycota > Sordariomycetes > Hypocreales > Nectriaceae > Fusarium > Fusarium dlaminii. Next base: position 32,397 of record JAAOAL010000083.1, on the reverse strand, counting down.
TGATTGTTGCAGGGCCGCTATGGCATCTGGATGGTAGGGGCCCAAGACGTAGACCGTTGGCTTGGGGTCAGCCATGATAACAAGCGAAAGATAGCAAAGTATTTGACACGAGTTATAGCACCCTGAATACTTTGGAATTTTTATTCGATTTATATACAGAGCAATCAAATCTTTTGGCTGTCTCTAGACAAGTTCCTTCCGGGATACTTTCCCGGAGGTTGTCCCGGACATTCTCCCGGAAACTTGCCGAGAGACCAGTGCGCCATATCAACCCGCCAAAACCCATATGAAATTTCTTTCTCGGAGGATATCAGATATAAGTACTTCGACTTAACATCAATGAGCATTACAAAGTCATTTCACAAGGTCCTCGTTGTCAACCGAGCATCATTCCAACGCAGAATCTATACAACTGCAACCTTATCCACTATGGCATCTCCAGACCTTTCGGTGGCTGAGAAGCTTCGCGCATACTCCACGTAAGTATCGAAAAAGAACGTCATGGTGATAAATTATGCTCATATAAGTTCTGGCGCAGATGCGATGTGTCAGACGCATTGCTCAAAGTGGGCGTTCCTCATGGCGGTTTTCTTCCAAATCTGAGCATGTGGTCGCCTCTACGACAAGAAGGTGACAAAAAGCTCATTGGGCCTGCATACACTGTCAAGTTTGTCCGCAACACTCAGATCAACGCACAAAAGCTCAAGGAGCATTACGTAAGAACCCACGACGGTCTTGACAGAAACCGCTACTAACGGCTTTTATAGATTGACACTATCCCAAAAGATCACGTTGTCTTCATCTCGGCGCCCCATGGCATCTTCAACGCTGTGTATGGCGGTCTGATGAGCACCCGTGCCAAGTACTCTGGAGCCGTCGGCACGGTTGTCGACGGTACATTTCGAGATTTGCAGGATCATCGCAAATTAGACTTCCCAGTAAGTCGTCCATAAAGTGGCTAAGGTTACAACTAACAATTCAAGGTCTTTGCTCGCAATGTCGGTACGCCGAGCTTCTATGAGGTTGCTCGCCCTAGTGAAGTATGTGATATTCACCAAACGTAGGACGCTCATGACTAAAGCATTATAGATCAGTGTGCCTGTGAAGTTGCAGGACCCTGCCCTTGATGTGACTATTAATCCTGGTGACATCATATTTGGAGATTTAAATGGCGTTGTTTGCGTGCCCAAAGAAGCGCTATTCAAGATCATTGAAATCTTGCCAGGGCAGGTGGACGCTGATGATAACATGGCGCGGGATATCGCTCAGGGTAAGACATTCACAGCTGCAAAGAAAGAGTATCGTTGAGGACATAAAGGAGAGACCATAGGTTATATCCATGTAGCTATGGATATAAGAGGATTGTATTACTGGTTTGTAATTTAGAAGTGAGTAGGACGGAAATGACAGCTTGTAAGCGGTAATACTCGGAAATGGCCGGATTTAGATAAGTAAGATAAGCGAATTAACATTAGCGGGTTTCACAACAACAACCCTGAAATGCTGACCGGACTGCACAAGCTATAAAAAGACTCCCTTAGGCAATTTTGACTCTTTCTATATCTTAAAACTCATTCATCTAGTTTGATCACTTGTTCAATATGACCGTGTTGCGCTGGGGAATGCTCGGAACGAGCTTCATCTCCGACGTCGTGGCCCGCTCCATCCTCGCCAGCCAAAACTCAACCATCGCCGCAGTCTTCGGGCGCAACGAATCACGCCTGACAGCATTCGCCGACAAACATGGTATTGCAGAGCGATACACATCCATTGATGAGCTGCTCGACAAGGCCGAGATAGATGTTGTGTATGTCGGTCTGCCGAATCATATGCACACCCCCGCAGTTCTGGCGGCTGCTAAGCGAGGCAAAGCGATCTTGTCAGAGAAGTCGCTTGCGACGACGATGGAGGATTCTAAGGCGATTGAGAAAGCTGTGAAAGATGCGGGTGTGTTCTTTTTGGAGGGGCTGATGTACCTCACGCATCCGTTGATGAAGAAGACGCAGGAATTGCTGCTTGACGGCAAGATTGGGACGGTGAGAGGTGTATCGGGTTATTACTCTGCGAATATCTGGAAGAAGGCGAATCCTCTGAGCATGGGCACCATCTACAACCTGGGATGCTATCCAGTCTCACTTCTGCACTTCGTCATTGAGACAGCGTTTGGCAACGATGCATTCGCAAAGCGTCAATTGCACGGCTTCGGCAATATCTCAACCGAGGGCAGCGTCCATGTCCGCGACGCTTCACTGACAGTCCGTTTCGATAATGGCGTCCTTGCAAGTCTGCAATCAACAGACAGCTACGGCAACGACTCATCCTTCGCGATTCTCGGAGATAAAGGCAGGATCAGATTCATCACGAACCCTTGGCTACCCATCGCAGGCGACAACATCATCGAGATCAAAACCTACGGCGGTGCAACGGAACAAGTCATTGTACCAGCAGACATGGACGCGTTTGGATATCAGGTGAAGAAGGTGGAAGATTATTTATCCCGCGGCGTTAAAACAGCTGAACGGCCTTCGCCGAACGTTGACCAGAGTGTTGAGATCATGGGGCTTTTGACGGAGTGGGAGGCTTTGATTCAGAGCCAGCATAAATGATAGCAAGAAGCATAAATTGAGGTCATGGTCCAAAGTCAGAATCATCCAAGACACGTTATCGATACAATAATGACGTTTGACTGAATCAGTTCTTCGTGTTTCTCCCGCTAAAACAGAATCGGGGCCGGCAAACGGTGGTGACGTCAGCGTTACCCGCTCATATCCGACGACTTCCAAAGGTCTCTACGTAGGTATTTATTTAGTCATAATCCCCAGCTGCCTTGGGATCCCAAACCCTCATTCTAGCCTCTCTCTGGACTTGATTTAATTGAACAATAAATCTAGACAACATGTCCGGTCTTGCCGCTTTTCGATCTGGGAGTAGTGATGAGCTCCGGAACCTCGCGGAGGAGCATTTTCAGCATGAGTATGTCATCTTGGATGGGGCTCTAATTGATGCTAATTATGAATAGTTTGAATGACGATGATCGCGAAATCTTGAGACGCGCTGGGAGTAAAGTGTCAACCCATGCCAAACTCGGATCGCTGCTCGGCGTTGGTCTGGGCGTCTTGGCCGCTTTTCGACTACGAAAGATGCGATTGACGTACTTTAATGCGTTCAGAGCCATGGAGAAGCCTGTCGAGGTCAGATTTGCAGATGGTCGTACCGGTACGTCAAATCCTTTTTCAGCCCGCATCAAACTAACACTGACTTCCTTCACAGAACCTATCCCGGATATCACTGCTGATCTCGCACCATCCAAGTGGGGTGACGCAGCCACGTATTTCTTCTTCTCCGTCGGAGGTCTATTTATCGGTGGTGAAGCAGGTCTTTTGTCCGGCACCGCATCAGCATCACGCACTATTACGAAGAACCCTGAAGCGAAAGAGCGGATAGAAAAGGCATGGAGGAACTACCGCATTGATGCGATGAAGCAGGAGATTAGAAAGTTGGAGGGGAAATCAAAGCTTGCGCAGCTCTTCAGCTCGTGAGAAAAGATGTAGGATTTGGGTAATATTTGCATCGGGGCATACTGGCATGTTGGGATTTCGGATATTGTTGAAGGATTGGATATACGAACAAATGAGTGCAACCGACATTTAGTGAGATTAATGAAAACCGAATAATATAGTTGACTTTTTTCATAAAGATCACACGGCGGGTTCTTGGAGCTTCCGAGACATCCGGGGCTAAAAGCTGAGAATCATGCACCAAAATGCACATATGGAACCCAGTGCAATGGACCATTCCCCGCACCAGCAATAACTTGTTCATCGTCTTCGTCAAGAGAGATGATATCTCTTTCGATACCAACTTCCCTCTTCGCCTTTTTTGGCCCATCCTCTGCTGGATTTATGGCCTTCTCAGCACCATAGGTCTCATCAAGCCACTGATCTCTCTTCGCTTTCGTAGCAACATGAACACCACGACACACCGACCCATCCGACATATCTCCCTTTAGCATCTCCTCGTAGATAATCGCCGCCACATCAACGCAAGACTGATCATTTGCCTCCCATAGAGTTCCGATGACATGGCGAAATCCTGCTAGTTGACATGCGCTGATAAGATGGATACCTTCATCAAATAGCCGTTGGCTCTTGATCTGTCCTGTACCGCAGGTAGATAAATAAGCTAGAATTGGACCCTCTCGATGTAGGGTGAGCTCGAGGAGGCTTGCGACTGTAAGGGGATTTGTTTCCCAGTCCTTGAGATATAGCTGGCTTTTGGAAGGATCCGCAGTATCAGTGTATCCGTGCCCTGCAAAGTGGAATGAATATCTTGCACTTTCGCAGATGCGATATCCGAATGCCAAGTACCCTTTAAACAGAGTATCATCGTAGCTCCGGAATCGCGATTTGAGTTGGGGATGATCGTCGTTTGTGGCCGACAGTATGTACTTGTGCATATCGAACACGCTTTCCAAATCATCTTCATCGTGGAGCCTGATAGCCTTTTTTACAGATGAAATGACATGCTGATTGCAGAATTGTAATTTGCGATGGATCATCCTCTTCTATCGCGTTCAAGGCCTCACATGCTAACCGAGAAGCTTCTATAGCATCGCTTTCAGATTCTGCCGCATCGCAATGAAGGCTTAGGCCGAACGCGAGGTCAATCAGCCACTCAGGTCTCCTAGTATCGTCTCCCGAAGAACTATCGAGAGCGTGTTGCAGGAGGGTGATGGACTCCTCGAGAGTAGTTAAATCCCCATGTGGTCGTGATAAAAGGTAATGTTTTTGAAGCACATGTACAAGCAAAGTGGCTGTCGAACAGAAATTGGGGTCGCCTCGCGACATGATTTCCAAGCTACTTCTCAGATTTGCAATAGCCACTTCCAGGCTCTTTGCTAAATCCCACCAAAGAATGTCTAGTTCCTCAAACACTGGCTTGACATCGGCGTCGCGGAGACCTAGAGAAGCGAATAGAATGTCACATAGTCCAGATATACGCCCATCAACAACGCGAGAGGCAAATTCATCCGGGCAACAGCACCACCGACCATCTAGATCAGAGGGTCTATCCACAGGTAGTTCATCAGTCTACGGCCGGCCTACGACCTATCAGCCTGGAACATCGACTGGACAAGGCTTCAGCCAAGCTACAGGCACTCAACCATTCTCAGCCTATCAGCCTCCATCCGGATTCCAGCAGAACATGGCCCCTCAAGCACCTACTCTGCAAACCCCACAGATTCAACAACAGCCATATTACCAAGGCGATACAAGCGCCGCAGCTCCCAGTGTACCGGCGAACTCTGCACAAGAAGATTCTACCAGTACCGAGTCAAGTGAGGATGAATACGTTGATGAGCGGGGCCACCCGTATGAGAGAAGCGAAAGGCAGTTTAGTGACGTTGGTGCGAGTGTCGTTTCCCGTAGAAACACAGAATCTGCCCAAAGACAAAGATCAAATCATGGGTCGGCGTCAGGAAGTGGAGTGCATAGACCGCCGGCAAACCCAAGGCAGAGAACGACCAGGCCATCACACTCTGGACACAGACGATCATCGTCAAGTCCCTCCAATGCCGCAGCAAAAGGTAGTCGTCCACCGCCAACAGGAGGACCAACACTTCCCAGCCCTGCAATAGGCCAGCCTCGACAGACGGCTACGCCAATGCCATTTCAACCATTTGGGCCATCCAACCCGCTGCCTCCACCGAGTCAACAACCCGCACCAGCATATCAAATTCCTCCCGGTAATTCTCAGAGCCGACCGTATGCTCGGTACGGTCAATCAGGAGCATCAGAGAATCGATACCCAACTGGAGGAGCACCGCCGAATATCGGGGCGATGACAGCGCAGTTGCAGCAACTAAGATTTAACCAATCTAACCAACAGAGAGCTCCCGTGGGCTCGGGTTCAGGTATACCAATGTCTGGGACCTCTCTTGGCTATCCGCAACAAACTCATGCCCGCCGAGAAAGCAGTCCAAACATACGTGTAAACGCTTCTCAGAACACTGTCCCGCGGCGGATGCCTACGCCGCCTCTAGGAGGCAACGCTATCCCAAGCACGTCCAGATCTCCAGCCATTCATCAACAAGCACCAACCACCAGAAGGGATATGAGCCCCAGCCGTTTTGGACCTCGAGCTCAAGTTCATGGTACCCAGACACAGCCGGGGGCATTACCACCGTTTGGAGGTTCTAATCCGACTGCAGGCCCGTCAGCGTTTCCAACAGGTCATGCCCTACAGCCTAGTGGGTCGAGAGGAAGGGATCCAAGTCCACTGAGAGCTGGACAACATGGTACGTCGGGCCAGGGGCGTAATCTGACACCATCGAGGGCAATTCGAGGAAGAAGGCAATATAGAAGGGAGTGATATCCGGGAATATTGTTAGGATTGGTAACGACAGTTGAGACGAGGCATCCATGCCAGCGTCATTAATTATGCACATAAGACGGTGGCAGGATTGAGTAATATTTCTGTGCCGCTCATATATAAGGATTTCATCTATCTGTTTTCGCTACTCTAGTCGTGCCTCTGATACCTTTGCCATCTTCTCTAACTCTTTAATATCCTCAAATTCTCCATGAATTAAACCCGCGTCCATGTCATGCCGACAGCTTAATAGTACAAGGGCCGAAGACTTCCACAGCGGCACCTCGTGCTTCGTCGCAGTGCCTACTATCGTAAAGACTGTGAATATCAACGCAGCTAGCTCTAAAACTGCAGGGCCAATCAACCAATACCACCGGATGAATACAAATATCTGGCTTTCTCTTTGAACTCCTTTGGCCAGTTTCTTGTTCGGCCCCGAGCGGAGATAGTCCGTCATGCCCCGTGCCATGTTATCGAAAGCACGCGTGAGATTAGTATCTCCATCCAGGGCGGCACTGATGCCAGGGTTGTTATTCTTTGCGCTGCCGCTCACAAACTCCGATTGGAAGGTGGTGGACTCAAAGAATTGTTGCAGGGCTCTGATGTCGACATGGGATATCTTGAACGGAGGTAGGTTGGAGGTTTTGTTGCTGACGAGATGGTATTGATCCATGGGATAAGGACCCTCCCAGGACCAATTGGCACGCTGGATATCCATTTCAGTAACCTTTCCAAAGGAAAAGGTGCTACCGTTTGCCTCGGCCCCCGGGTATTTATACGCAGTGAAACCAACCGAACACTCCGTGATATTGATCTCGATAGCGTTGTAATTGCCATCAGATCCAGACCTCCAAACTGCGATTCTCACAATGTCGTCCAGAGTCGTCGTGATATCATCGGGAGGGTCGAGATGGGTGCGTGTAGCGTTGATTCGAAAGGTGGTTTGGGAATCTGTCAATACGTGCTGAGTTGTGAGTGTGATGTTTCCTGGTGTAGTGAAATTACAATTGCGATCGGTCTGCATCCCCGTACTTTCTTCTGGTTGCAAACAGTGCTTTGTTTCCAACGCCGACATGGTGACCTTCTTACATGTACTCTTAAAGCCCAAGGATATATACGAGTCTCTCCAGAGACAGGCGCCACCACAGTTAAACACTGGAATAGAACTTATATCATAAAGCCCCTGGAGAATAGCAGATTGCATCTGTCTATCCGGCGGCACCTCTAGGATTCACTGTCAGTTTATTGCTTATACTATTCCGTCTTGGTATCTTACCGGACTGAGCACCGAATGTCATGTTTCTATCATATGCATGTGCATATCCAAAGGTCGAATCATTACTTGGGACATCTACCATCCTCGGTTCTAGGCTAACCACAGCTTGAGAGAGTGGAGAGAATCCCAAGCGGAGGATCGTAATAAAAGCTCCCAACGTGGCGAGATTCCATGGAATTTTGAAGATGAGCAAGATAGCTCCAAGTGGACCTCGACTGGCCTCGTCGAATCTCTCAACGTCAATCACGTTCTGAGAAGATCGCTTGAAGTGGAGCCATTTCAGCTGCCCGAGAAAGGCGCTCACGTTGTGCATCATGGCCGCTGTGCAAGCTGTGGACAGAACAGAGATGGTTGTGTTTATAGAGATTGAAAGGGGCCATTCGGAATAAGGTCTGTTCTTCATGCTGCAGAATATTGCAAATATTCCAGCAAACAGCGCGAGGGTTGTGAAAGAAGACAGGAGTTCCAGACCCCACCCGTGAGTAGAAAAGGTTCCATGCCGAACGTATCTGCTTTTGCGGGATGATTCTCTGATAGGATTCAGTTCGATTTCATCTGTGTCGATGTCGCGAGCTGACGTCTGCTCATATCCATGGGTATCGGGCTGCATCTTGTTGTCACAGCAGTTGGGATAAAAAAGACAGACAAACGTTCAAAGACGCTCCAGCCCAAGGGCCATTAAAAAGGAAAGGTGGATTCCAAGAACACCGCGCGTGTGAGGATCACCTTTTCAGCTGGTCGATAGAACCAATGAGAACTACTGTAGTGTTGCACATGAAACTGCGCCGCCTTTACAAAGCGCTTATTACTGCAATATGAACCAGTCTTGGGAAATGCGTGACGTGGGGGCTGGACCGATGACCCCATGTGCAGCTTGGCAATAAGGCTGAGCGAAAATTCAAAGACGATTGAGGCATTGTGTTGCGATTGGGGTCTCCGGGTGGTCTACAGTTGCAACATTGTTTCTAAATAATAGAAGATTACTGCGACACAGCCATAATTACAGCACTTCTCATGTGTCAAGTCGTAGACTCGCCGTTGAATATTCTTTGCGAAGGTGTAAGCACTAGCTAATGCTAAGCTTATCTTAAGTTATCGGCATACTTGAAGTGGAGAAGCATCTAAGAATAGTAAATATGAGACTCGTGGGTTCTCTGTCCGCAAAGACAGCGGTATCAGGTATTCCATCTTGGGCAATTGTATAGGCAGCTGGTATGCTGCCTGGACTGATTTTATGAGTGTGCTATTTTGAGTTGATAGACCTCACAGCTGATGCTCACATCGCGCGCCTCACACGTATCAGGTATTCCATGGCAGAGATACCTCCATACGCTGTACCTCACGTCTGGTCTGATCCTTCTAAGGTCGGTCTTTTCGCTGATAGAATATGTACAAGGCAATGTGGGCCATCTCATTTCGCATGAAGCTTACCTTTACATCTTCGACAGCTTTTTAATGTTCCTCGCGATGGCTTTGTTTGCATTTGAGCACCCTAGTCAGCTGAATGCCAGGCTGAACGGGGAGATAACGGCAGTCGAAAATGGGGTTCGATTGTATTGGGAGAAGTAAAAAGTATTACTGTTATGGGCATTCTAGGTTCTGGTAGCCCTAGACGTTGAAATGTTGTATTGAAGGTGACTGAGACGAGGTCTTGGGGAGCGTGATAATTTGTACCTGAAGACTCGCCAACATTGGATTATCCCTTCGTCCTTTTTAGTTTTTTTAGTGAAAATAATGCAAAGAATGCTTGCTTACCAGATAATAGCCACTCGATTAGTCTTGCATTGTATCCGTGAACGCCCTAGGGCTTGCAACAAGATTTATTGGTCATCGTGAAAGCTTCTGGATAAAAGCTTATATTGGGGAAAGACTATCTTGTTCTCATTTATCACTTATATTTGCAGCCTAAAGCTTAACCTTATAGGCGGCAGTCAACTAAATAGTATCCGTGAACCTTCCATGTATCATGAACAATGCCAGGATGCTCTCAGTACGCGCTGTGACAAAAGAACCTCCAGACATTTGCGTTTTTATTAATCGGCATTCTGCCCTCAACTTCACTCTCAAGCTGGCAAGTGATGTATTACATCCATAGATTCATTTACCGTTGGGTGATGGAAGACCAATTGTGTATAGAATGAGGCTAAGTATCATAGCTCGTTGAGATATCACAAACTTTAACAGTGCATCAAGAATACCAATAGCTATATCCCGCTCAACCACCACCGACACTAGACAGTGACCCAACCCAAGAGGAATAGTTACCACCTCAATCAAGATGAGTTTGTCTCATCAGCAGCACAAGGTTCGAGAATGTATTGGCTGCCGTCCTTGTATTGAAGGTGGTCAACATACCAAATGAGGAAAACAACCATGACAATCGCCATTAAAACTGCATCAAAAATATAGAGAAAGATCTCGTGAGAAATCAAAAATCCGGCGTTGCCCTGGAGATATTCGACGACACGGAAGATGCTTCGAACAAGGATAATAATGCTGACAGTATACAAGACTTTGAGGTCAAGCTTCCACGGGAAGGCATTCTCTCGGGCAGCCAGTGTTGGGTTTTTGAGGCATTTTCTGTGGAACAGCCCCGAGGTGACAATGAAGAATCCGAACACCACGATCTGAACGAACAAACCCGCGAGGATGATCTTTTCACCCCGATTATATCCCTCGATAGTGCGGGAGGCTTGAATACCGCCTCCAGCTGCTTGTAGTGAGAAGGATAAGATGTCACCACAGACAAAGACCTTTGTTAACCATCGGACGGGAATCAACGAGAGATGTTGGGCTCGGAGGGAGATGATGATCCGGCCGAGGATCATGTAGATCGAGGCGGCGAAGAGGGCGGGTGCAACGAGGATAAGGATCGCTTGGAGACTGAAGGCAGGTATAGACTCCTTGTTGCTGTGGGATACGATTCGGGTAGCGTAGCCAATGGTTTCAACTGTGAGGGACAAGTTAGAAGTGTTCATCCATACGCATGCGTAAATTGTGGACACGTACAAGCACCGCCTACTGCAAATGGAATAAAATACCAGGCGCGGGCTTTTTTAAGTCGCCAGATATGGAGGCAAGAAAGGACGGCGAAAATGATGGCTGCGATGATGGCTGCAGGCAATGATGGAGTATATCTGAACAGCTTGAAGTCAGGCTTACTACCGGTAAGGGTATCATTTCTTGGGAAGATGTCCATGTCTGCTCGCAGAGTCGATTAGAAGCGGTTTCGAGGTCAATGTTCGAGTTGTTTTTGAGCGAAGGGAGAATAGCTTTTATGAACAAGACAGAATTGGCAGTCCAATGCTGGAAATGCCAAAATCGGATGTTGTTTGTCGCTTGCTTGAGGGAGAACATACTGACTCAGCCTTCATATCAGCATCAGGGCCGCTTCGTTTGACAATTTTCGCATTTCGGGTTCTATGCGAACCTAAGTCATGGATGAGATCCCTCATAGCTTATCAGCTTTGGGTTGTGGAGACCGGATGTCGATCCCGCCTGTCGTTTTGAAAGCGAAAGTGGGTAGCGAGAACGAAAAGCGAGACCAGGGACCCTGAAGCGAAAGCCTGCAGTCAGCATGGAGTGGCATGCACGGATCATGATTCGTCCCCTCGTCCACTTGGGCTTAGCGAGGGACCTTGAGCATATGTAAACATTAACAAATTTTAATTCTTTGGCAACCAGCCAATCTCCTCCATGGGCCATACTAAATAGGGTAGATACTTCTCTCCAACAGAAGCATATATCCGCGTCATAATATGATTGACCCAGCCGCTCAGCCACCATTGACTGGGCAATTTATGTAACAAGACGCAGAAGTAAGAAAGAACAACAAGGGCTTCCGGTTCTTCATCCGCCACAAACTCGAAGAAGGCCTTGGCTGGCACAGTCCAGGAAAAGATATCGACCAAGTCTTTATCACCATCCGTCTCATAGAAAACACCATACGTCTGGTTCAATGCGCGAAGCGTATCTTGGTAGATAGAGCGCTGTGCTGGATCTGTGACCGTCTCATCGATGAAGACCTTGAGTTGCTGGACATAGTCGGTTTTGAAGACACGCTCCCTGATTTTAAACCGTCTGCGTGCCTTGGAGAGGAGAGCTGAGAAAGGGCCGAGGGAGAGCGCGCTGTCACCCAACGCGGCAAAGCTTGCACATCCGTTGATCAAAACCACCCAAGGAGGATATGGGCCGTCTTCTTTCTCTGGGGTTTGTGCGAATGCTGCATCATTTAGAGCATGCATGACAACGATAGTGCCTGGGGTACTTACAATAATAAATAGTCAAGATGGAAAAGGCAAACAGCTCTTGAGCGTTTGTGTTGTCGTAGGCGTCGATGAATGGAGCTGCGATGCTGAGTGCCTGGTTGTGATACACAATAGCCCTTTCGCGGAGAAATTCCTTTCGTTCTGTTGAGAAATGGCCGAGGTGGAGTGCTGAGACAGATAAAACTGCCAGCATGGCATAATCACATTTGAGACAAAGCCTCATGATGCGGATTCTCCAGAGATCTCGAACTGCCACATCGTTGCTGAGCGTTGCATAAGTTGACGTGCAGAAATTATGCATGAGTTCCAAGTCTAATAAGCCGAGACTTGGCGCCGTTGCAGATGGCGGCGAGGTCACTGGCGTGGCATAGTGCCTGGTATGGATTGGGATAGTATAGTGGCATTCTTCACCTCGTCTTTCACAGTGAGCGCAAATAGGTTTCTCTTCTCCACACTAAAGGAAGTCAGATAAGGACCTTGCATGTAGCACAGGGGAAAAATAAGCTGGATCGAGACTCACTTTGATGCGCCTTAGCTTACATGTTTGACATCCCGTTCTCGATTTTCTGTGCCCTCGTTTTGTCTTGGAACCTCGATGCTCCGAGGTTCCGGATGTAGGCAACGGTGTTGGTGTACTACTCGACATAACCAATGCCGATATTCTGGATTTTGGGGGGGAAAGGTTAAAAAGCTCGGGATGGAAAACGAGAACGAGAAAGAGAAAACCGATGGCCACTGAAATAAAAGGAACCAGTCCAATAACCCCGGGCATCCTTCACAACCTACCCCATCGTCTAATTGGCTACAGCTGGAGACTTGTGTGGGCCATTGTGGGTGTTGCCGGATATAGCGCAAAAGTTCCCGTAGCATGAAGACTTCGTTTAACCTCGTTTTCGTTCCGCTATGCGAGTCGAGAATTGACTTTAGCCTGTCTGCCTGTAAATCGCCCCCACAGACCGATTGATGACAGTAGGGTAGATAAAAAGTCTCAAATGCAAGTAATAGTTATCAAAGGCTCCGTTATATAGAAAGTTCTTCTGTTTTTGCTCGACAACTCCTGATGCGACTTCACGGGCGTCGATTCTGTGAATACCGGAAATGGTAACATTATTCGGTCGACGGATAAGCGGTGTCTCGATACTTTGACCATTCTGTATTTGCTGTGAATTGCAGCCGAAGCCAATCCTGAAGTCAGTGATTTTTTCCACTCCCGTTAAAGGCTCCAGGTATGTAACACGCGTCATAATGCCGCCGCATTATGCGGTTGTGCCGGTCGAGGTGCCGGGATGTCTCCACAGTCTAGCCTCCGGGCTACGGCCCCGCTTTCATCGCCGGCATCATTCCTCAGCGCTCTCAGAGGACCTACCAATTCTTGACAAGCGGTATTTCTAGTGCTCAACAATCAATGCGCCGGCCAAGAGTGTCTGGCTACTCCAATATGGCTCGCCACTCTCTGATTATCAGGACCGGTACCTGCTTGTATCACATGCAATCGCGTTGTCTATGGAGATGATTTTCTCAAATTACTGCTACAAATGCTCCAATCGATGGAATACTTGTCAGGAAATGCAAAAAGTTTGTGAAAAGGACGCCCAAAGTATTGACAACGGAAGTCGGCATAATCGGTTCTGGAATCATCGGGCTCACGTCTGCTTTTACCCTCGTCGAAGCAGGATACTACTCTGTGACCATCGCCGCCCGTGATTTGCCTGGAGACAATTTATCTCAGCAGTGTTCTTGCCCTGGATCAAAGCTGTGTTAGGCAAGAAAGGTGTTCGCTTCATCCACGCCGAAGTCAAGTCCATCGAGGCCAGGTCAATTCTACGAACTAAGATAATCGTCAACGCCTCTGGCCTGGGGGCTTTCCACCTTGCGAATGACAACAAAGTAATCGCTGTTCGTGGCCAGACGATTCTTGTCGAAAGTGACTCCCACGAAATGGTCATGTTTCAGGGCTCTCATTACACCTACCAGATCCCACGGATGTACAGTGGCGGCGTGATTGTTGGAGGAGTCAGCCAACCTGGCAACATGGATGAGAAGGTTGACCCTGAACTACGGTCAGATATTTTACGACGAATGAAACTCGTCTCGAATGATCTCTACCGGGATGTGGATTTGAATAAGCATGTCATGGAAGACTTGATTGGCTTTCGACCAAGCAGAGAAGGAGGATATCGACTGGAGTGCGAGGACAGTGTGATGCACGCTTATGGCTTCAATACCCTGGGATATACGTACAGTTATGGTGTGGCGTTAAGGGTTCTAGAACTAGTCAAGTCTCTCGCAAAGGAGAAGAAGTTAGGGAGAAGCAATTTGTCAGACTTGATATATTTCTCAATCACGAAGTATTACAGTGCTGAGATTGATTCAACAGAAACGACATTCAAACTACCAAAACTCCACCCAAAGACCAAAATTAGCTCTGGTGGCGCTCGTATTATAGACTTAGAAAAGCTCTCGCGGGATCAAAGCTTAGCAGGCTGCAATTGTTCCATCATATACGGCAAAACATGCAATTAGTCCCATTCGGCATCTCGAACTCATTAACATGATAACTCTAGTAGTAATGCGTCTTAGCCTGTTCTGTTCAGGCGTTATCAACCAATTATCTACCCCGAACTCCTCAATATCGACTAATCCCTCACATTCGTGGAGCCAATTAAATGAGCACAAACATAGAGACAACCAATGACCAAACGAGAGTCGGGACAGCACTGCGAAATCTCGTAGCCAACGACTCTTCTTCCTGCACATCATTCTTCTCCCACTCCTCAGCCACCTCAACCGCCGTGTCGTAGTCTGGCCAAGGCATATCACCAGGTCTGATCCTAGAATCAGGGTCATTATCTTCGACAAAGCCAACCCTGCCACGATACTCGGCATCGCCCTCGTTGCTCCCTTTTCTATCAACCCTGAACCCACAGACCACCACATCATTATCATCCAGATCATCATCGTTACTACGGCCATCTACTCGACCCAGACGTTCCCAAGGGCTCACATATCAAATTCCCTCAGAGCAACTTTACTGAAGGAGTATATGTCGACTACAGACATTTTGACAAGCTCAACATTGGGCCTCGCTACGAGTTCGGGATTGGACTCAGTTACACAACCTACAACTACAGAAACCTGAAGATCGAGAAGCTTTGTGGTTCACGTATATCAGCTTACCCTACTGGCCTTGTCATGGAGGGTGGACAGGCCGACCTCTGGGATACCTTGGTCAAGGTCACGGCCGAAGTTACTAACGCGGGACAAATGGATGAAGCCGAAGTTGCTCAGCTCTACGTTGGCATACCAGGTGCTCCTTTAAAGCAGTTGCGCGGATTCATGAAGCCGTTCATCAAAGCAGGCAAGACAACTCCAATACATTTTGAGCTTACCAGAAGGGACCTGAGTATTTGGGATACTGTTAAACAGAAGTGGCTTTTGCAGAGCGGTGACTATGCAATCTTCGTTGGCGCAAGTAGCCGTATCCTACCGCTAAAAGGAAAGTTGGCGTTTTAGGTTGCGAGAAGATGGCTAACTAGGTTAACAATCTTGCACAGTAATGATTGAGATATATCCTATCTTATCTTACATGCCACACCTGACTTGAAATTGCGGCATCTCACAAAGGCCAAGCCAATGTCCTGATGACACGTTAATAATCGCAATATTATTACGTATTGGAATAATGGATGCTTGCCTGTATGTGAAGCCGTTAAGGTGGGCTAGCTCCACTTTGCTTCTCGGGGCGGATTACTGAGATCCATGTATCCATTGGAAGCAACGTCAATAGGGCCATGATTAGTTGGTAATCAATTGCAAGGACCGAAATCGAAATGAGACTACTATATGGTTTTTTTTTACAATTATTGCTAACAGTTTGTTGTTTGTCTTGAGATGCGATGCAGCCATCCATGTAATTGGCTGCTAACTGCTCTTCACAGACCGATGAGATAGCTTATCTTATCTTATCACTGATCCTCACATCAACTTCGAGGATTGACCTGGATATGCAGTGCCATCGTCACTTCGGCAAGCGATGCAACAATGATGTATTCTTGATTATCTGGTCAGCACAAATAACCCAGTAAGCCTCAACACACTGTTTCCTAATCACAGCCAGATGCTTAGTGACCAGGCCGTCCCTCATTTATATGGTAAGCCACAGTTTATTGGTCAGATAAAGTAAAGTGGAGATCTCCAGACTCCAATCCTGCTCCTTCTCGTCCCCGCGATGAGATGACCAGACGATTATTACTAAGCTGCCCGCTCGAATAGTTGGAAAGAAACAAACAAGTATGGTGAATTTGCTTTGGAAAGCATAAGCAGATTCCGTTGATCAATCAAGAGCCCGAGATGTATTGAGGACTGTCGAGCTTAAGGCTCCTATAAGAAGGCCACCATGTATGCAATATCTTACAAAGTAGCCCACCAACTCTCAACATTTAAGGCATAGAGGAACATACAGCATATAATCCTACGTACTAGCATCATACATCGCTTCCATGACACCTTCACTAGAACACGTCTTCACAATGAGGATGTATACATCCCCAGATAAAGCCCTCGTCATCCCCGAAGCAAAGGGCAACAATCACCGAATTGTTGCTTTCTTGACACACGGCCACATCAAAGGCAGTGGCCTTGAGGCAGAGCTCCTCCCAGGCGGCGCTGATTGGATTCTGGTAAGCCCTCAACCAGTCCGGCAAGACAAACGCTAACCATTTATCAGCGTGACCCTGACACAAACACCGGCCATCTTGACGTCCGAGGTCAATTCCGATCTAACGAAGGCCACGGTATTTACATCCACTTCAAGGGTGTTCTACAGATTGATGAAAAATGGATGGAGGTTTTCACTGGGAGCCCGAAGGCTCGAACTCTCGAGTTTGGAGAGAATGAATGGCTGGGATCTCCAATTATTGAAACCAGCCATCCTGACTTGAAGTGGGTAGAGCGATCCGCTTTTGTCAGTGAGTTACGTTGGTTTATTGATGAAGATGGGTCTGTCGCTGTCGAGAATGCTGTTTACAAGGTCAAGCCGAGCAGAGTATGATACCTCAGCAACATGAACCATTTCGCTATGGCGCCCTGTCTAGAATTAATTGAAGAAGTTGTATTGTGAGATTGATATACTGCCAATAAACTGTCATATACACTGTTGAAACTTGGCTTGGGTCCTTCACATACCGGATTCCAACAGCATATCACGGAGATCCCGATCACGTGCCCCCCTTGACAGGGATGCTCACACGGCATCTGACGGAAAGTCCGACATTGTAGACCCTGATCCCCTGTTTTGATACATATTTCAGGGCGGATCTTCATAGCTTGGCAAAACCTTACAAGTACTGTTAGTAACGCCATCGTATCCTGAGTGGCCCAGAAACGGGATGCCCCTTTCCTTATGCATGTAAGGTTGCGACGAGGACAGTCAAAGAGCGGTTGATCACCCAACTACCGATGCATTTCGGCTAGTAGCCCTGAATCTTGGACTCTGAAGTTCTACACGACTCGTGCAGAATGTTTGTGTGTAAGGATCAAGGCTTAAGGCCCCTGTACTGAGCAGATCGTATTACGAGAGAGTACAGCTTGCCAAGCTTCAGGATCCAGGGAACTACCCTTATGTGTTCGGGAAAGAATCCGTGTGTTGCGAGATGGAAGAGAATAAGAAGCCTTCATGACACGATTTTGACATCTTCAGAAAGAGGACGCTGTTTAGACATTCACGATCTTCGAACATACTCGCGAACAGCAAACTGAGCATCAAACCTTCAACAAGGCACCCTCCCCATACCCATGTAAGCACTATCGAGATGCAGTTGGGTGCACCAACATCCTGGAAACACCATCTCCCAACATCAGCACACTATTGCTGTACCCGATGCACATCGGCAAGATTCTGCCGCAAGGAAACCTGGCACTGCATTGCGATATGTGACAAGACCTTCGACGCCGATCCGAATTTGATACAGAGAAGATTATGTACCGTGATGGGATGGGTTGACGACCGATTACGGACAGATAAACGAGGCTTCATCCTGCGATGTAACTCCAGTAGCAGTAGTAAGGAGTAATGCGTGTACTATTACTGGTGAGTTTGACCCAACAGATGATACCTGAATGTGCCATCCAGTGGTTGGATGTCTCATATCAAGGGTTTGCTTCCCGACTGCCAAGTAGATGTATCTGCCCAAAGAGGAAAAATATCGTGCTGCAGCCCACTACTTGGACTACTAAACTTGGAAGACTTGCAAAATATCATCATATAATGGCTACTGCGATGACAGTTACAGTTTTGATCAGAATATGGCTCCTAGGTATAGGTATTAAGAAGCTTAAAGTCAAATTGTAAGCATACGCCAAAGCTGTACTCGATGCCGAGAAGGATCCAGAACCCACAATACTGGATCAATCACCATGTTCATGCAGTGTTCAAGATCAAGGGTCACACGCCAGGTACGGCAGGTTCATCTCAAGTAACTTTCGTGCATATTCGTATTCCGGAGCATCTACAGGTCCCTATTTCGCAGTCTCTCATCGCCTTACACAGCTTCAATTCTACAATTGCCAACTCTTTATCTTACCAAGAAACAGCTATTCCATTTCATCAACCCTGGATTCAGCTTTGTCACGATTAGCTAAAATGCCATCAAGCTGCAACATTGATCCTCCTCCCACCACCACTGCCAAGTGCGCTAGTTCTTACAGGCTTTTTAGCCCCATCCAAACGCGACAGCCTCCGTCACAGAAGTAAATATAGGATGCCCACCAAGATTTGCCCCTCTCACCTCATTTCAAGACCCAGCATGTAAGCGTCCGTGAGCGTAAAAAAGCAATAGAGGCACTGCATTAGTATCTGAGCGTTCTCAATGGGGGGTGATGTGACCGATAAGCAACTTCACGAACGAAGTAAGCGCTCCTCACAGCTTGAGCATGTCAGTGATAACGATGATCTTCTCCGCGTCAGGGCTGACCAAGACAACGAGATTGCGCGTATGTAAAAGTTCCCGCTTCGACCCAGTCTGTTCTCAGAATCTTTGGTAAGACCCCAATCGGACGACATTCCCATCCCGTCCCGGCAGCCTCCCCGGCGTTTACTAACCAGAGCCAAGCACCTGTAGTCATCGATATAGCGGCGGGATGCTTATAACCGATACACTAATGAACTCTAATACAAGCCCACAGAAGCACATTTTTAACAAGGTAGGGGAATCCGTTGGCTCTGAAATCCTACTTCAAGCCACGACCATCCCGCGCCGCGAGTAATGTCCGGTTATAGGGGCGGGCACGCATTGGAAATAAAACAACCACGAGTCTTTTGACAACAAGGCTTCCGCGTTCGAGTTTTTTCTTCCACGTCGCTCATTGTTCTTGTTTTGCTTCCGCCTTGGCAATTGTCTGTTTTTTACTCTGAGGCCTCACACGATGTACAAAGAAGCCGGAGTTGGAGGCAAGGGCGGTCTGCTTATTGGAGTATTCTGGGCCCAGATCGCATTGAGTATCGCATTGATTGGCCTCCGCATTTATACACGTTCGTTTATTCGAGGGTCTGTTGGGTGGGACGATGTCTGTCTCATTTCGACACTGGTATGTGCATTCGCTTGATGCAAGGGACAGAACTCTAATGTGCAATAGGTCCTCAACACTGGGTTCACCGTCTTTACGACCGTTGCGGCAGCTCATGGTATGGGACAGCATTATGAAGATCTCGAGGTTCCGCAGTTCGCGCATGCGATGCTGTACATTCTGATCGGACAGGTCTTTGTTGCTCTCGCTACGGGGATGGGTAAGGTGTCTGTCGCTATGTTTTTGCTTCGCATTGTTATGAAGCCTTGGTAAGTCCAGAGTGTCCAAGTCTATAGTGCAAGTGCTGACGACAGGTGTTACAGGCATCGCTGGTTTCTCTGGTTTTGCGCTGTGTCGATGGTGATCATGAGTATTTTCCTTGCTGTCACCGTCTTCGCCCAGTGTACCCCGGCCGAGTCTATCTGGAACCCCGAGCTAGCCGATCAGAGGGTCTGCCATCTAAGCCTGACTATCGTTGCTATCACGTACTGCTGTTTGTCCAACCCCTCGTATCTGTTATTGCTACATTCTGACCTCATCTGAAGCCTATGCTGCCGCGATGGACTTTATCCTAGCTGGCTTCCCATGGATTGCCCTCCACGGCCTCAACATGAAGCCCAAGGAACGGCGTACCATCTGCTTATCGCTCAGTATGGGCGTCTTGTGAGTTCATACACCCACCACGCTAACTAGATGAGAGCTGACAAAGTATAGCGCTGGTATCTGTGGAGTCTTCAGAACAACTGGATTAACTTCTCTGAGCAACTCACAAGATTATCTCTGTAAGTGGGATAATCGCAATAAAACAAACTTAGGCGCTCACTGACACGACAATAGACGCTATCTCTGACTCGGCCATCTGGACCGCCAGCGAAGTCACAGCCACGATCGTCTGCCTCACCCTTCCAGCCCTGCGCCCGCTCTACAAGAAGATCAGAAACCAGGAGTCGAGCTCTGCAGGCTATCAACAACATGACGACTCGATTTACGGGAACAACTCCGCTTACCCTCTTGGGTCTCTTAGGGGCAATACGACTGACGACGTGAAGGGGAGCAACCTGACGAAGATTGAAGCGAGCATACTGGCTAGTAAAAACGACAGCGACGAAGCGATTCTCCTGCAAGGCTCTACAAAAGGGAATATCGTGAGGACCCAAGAGGTTAGTATCTCTTATAGAGAGACGGGATTGGAAGGAAAAGCTACTTCCCGGGAAGCTGTCTAAATGGTTCTTTTTGAGAATGCGGTGGTATAATCAAGGAAGCGAATGGCATTTCTATAAATAGATCAGCATTTAATACTACCTGAGCAACAAATGGAAGATATGACACCTACCTAGGTATTGTCCCACTCGTAATACATCTTGTCTAATTAAACCAATAATTCAACGAATGAAGAGACCTATTGTATGACACGAAAGACCTTGACTCGCGTTTCCCAATCCAATGGTCTAGGTTAGCTTGCCGCGAGTCAGCATCTCCGCTACCAAACCCGAAATTATTTCCGTAAATCTTGTGATTGGCTCATCCTACCAGCTGAATAATCATCCCCAAAGAACGGGTTAGTGCTGACGCGCCACCTTTTCCCTATCGCCGACGCTCTGTCAGGCTCACTCAATTATCATCCTTATCTCTTTAATAAATTCCAAGAAAATGTCTTCAAGTTCCGAGAAAGAGAACTCAGCAACGCCGGAGTCGGAGTCTAGAGTACGGCAGTTCCATACGCGCAGTCGAACAGGCTGCTCCAATTGCCGGACCCGCCGGAAACGATGTGACGAGCAGCGACCGCAATGGTATGGCGATCCTGAATCCTTGGCCCCCACTGTAAGCTGGGATCCGGTTACTAATGGGGAAAATGCAGCTATAACTGTGTCAAGGGTCAGAGAACTTGTGTGTATGCGCCCCCGAAGATTCCATTGAGGGAACGAAGGGCGCAGCAGAAGGAGGCTCGTCCATGGGATCAAACGCCCTGGGAGATTGAGCAGCCGCCCAAGCCTAAGGAGATAGCTTGCTTGAAGAAGACGAATATTCCTCCTCGATTAAGTCGTCTGAATCATGATACAGGGTTTAATAAGTTGGCTGTTGCCATGCCGCTCAAATCTCATGAGTTGTTTCAATACTGTCAGTTGCCATGAACAGATACGCGTGGACCTGCTAACTCCCTTTAGTGTTTGATTCGAGCCGGACACTAAGCACGACACTAAAAATACCTGGTACAGAGTAGTTAGTATACCTGTCCATCTCGATATCCGTCGCTCACCAAAGTAGTCTCGCGCGTATGATAGATGACCCATGCGGACTCCGAAGTGCCATCCTCCTGGCTGGAATGCATTTCTCTTTCCAATTTGGCGACCTCGCTACCTTCGAATCCACCTTCTTATATCATAAAATCGAGGTCATGCGTGTCATCAATCGTTGGATCGCATCAGGAGATTATAAACTTGAAGCGGCGATTATTAGAGAAATGGCCACATTGGCTTTCACAGAGGTGAGCTACCCCACTATACGCTCCTCTTCAGAATTCGTTTACTCACTGAGAGTCCAAGGCATGTCATGGGGAGCTCGTTGCTGCCGAGACTCACATCAGTGGCATTCTGGCGCTGATTGAAACTGCCCGACCTGATAAGAGTGACTCTACACGTTCTGGTTGCTGTTCCATCGACCGGGAGCTAGCTAACCGTTATTTCGTCATGTCAGGCGTCTTTCCCATGTTGATACATTATCCCTCTTTCTAACGTATTATCATAGGTCGTATGTCTACATTACGGGCCTCAAGAGTTTACTCAGCGGCATTTGTCGAACCGGAGGCCATGGCAGCAGTCTCGAGGCTGTATCGGGTCGAGATCTTCTGAAGCTATCGCATACGTGGCACATGAGCGAGGCCATGGAGAACCTTGATCTCAAACTTCAGGCCATTCGTCTATTCCCATTCTTCTTCAGCCCACTGCCGCAGGGAGCACGGCTCAACAACGCAGACGGGCAAGTTATCATCAACTCTATACGAGATTTTACGGCTGCGCAAGATCATATTTTCAAAAATACAGGTACAGAAACAGCAGACGGCAAGTTTGAAGCTTTCTGGCGCAAAGGTCCCGCATCGAGGGCCTTAGGAGAATTTGTCGCAGCACACATCGCATCTATTTCCGTACCCGGAAAGAAAGAGGAGAATCCTGATATGACTCCATCATCATTCGTCGGACCATGGTGCGGACTGGCCATCGCCTCCACCTTCTACATGCAGGATGTTCTCGGCGCGTTGGAGTACGTCGACACACGCATTCACAAATACGCAGTTACATTACTGCAGCACGATGTCGCCAAGGTCCTTACCTCGAAGGACACACCAAAGAACGAGGCCTTTATGCTGTGGCAGACGTTGATCGGGCTTATAGTCTCTTTGCGCGCTCTCAAGGACAATGAGAAAGACAGAGGATTGTTATCAGCCAGACAGTTCTTTGGGGAGGCTTTGAAGCAGCAAGCAACGAGTTTGGGAATCGCGACCTGGTCACAAGCAAAGGGGACGCTACGAAGGGTAGCATGGCCTATGGGGACTGTTGGTCGGGAATTTATAGAGGAGCTATGGGAACAGACTGTTGCTAGTAGAGTTTAATTATGTAGTGTTAAATATATATAAAATAAATCTTGCTATCTACATTCTGCTAGTTATCTATATCGAAGTTAGTATCCGATATAACAAATCAAGCCTTGCTCTAAGCCTCCCACTGCTCTTATTCCTGTTAAGCTGCATAATGAGGCTCCTTACACCTGTTGATAGCTATCTTTTATGCCCCTAGCTCCGCCTCAATGTTGCTTATTACGCTTTCCTTTCCTTGTCTCTTTCTTGCGGCGTTTGACCCCTCGTTGATGCAGGCCTCCGAGGTAACCCTAGCGCGCTGACTGAGGCCAAGGCATAATTAGCCTGTTGTCGGCCTGCAACAGCGGTGTACCAGGGGTTCTACGGGAGCTGAAAGGTTGCTTGCAATTGCAATGTGATTGGCATGGATTAAATAAAGCCTGATTTTCCCTGCCCGATTAGATTAAACGGTAATGGTGTAAGGGGATAACAAGGAGTAATAACTCTATTTGCGATATATTTTAGGACCTACCATTTAAGTCTTCTTAATGGAAGTTGAAAGCTATAAATCCTGTTTTATTTGCGAGCCTTTTGAGACCAAGGAGGCGGAACAGACAGGCGTGTCCGGATTTTCACCGAGTATTGAATTGCCATAAATAACAATCGTAAGGTCAGATTTTAGGAAGCATAAGCTACATATTGCAATATCTGCGAAACTTAGTTTTCTGCCTATTATATGTCCCTGAAGATGTATTATTATTATTGGAGGTCTTACTGGGCCTTGCCTAATTTGGGCATAAGTTCTGCATCTCCGGTCTAGAAGGGATCTGAATGGTCCTGGGGTACCATTGTGATGGTAAATTAGGCAGCTCGAATATCCGGCAGGGCTTGGCAACATGGGGTAATGCATGGACTATGGGGATGCAGCAAGGGTCTACAGGTACAAAATGGCTGACGAAAGTCGAGATGTCGCGGCAGCGAGCCTAAGACTCTTTACTTCTTAAGCTTAATTGTACTGTTGAGACCAAACATGCAGCTCTGCACCTGGATCGTATCAGGCTTTGTGATAGCCGTCGCTGCCACTGAAACTTATGACTATGTAAGGTTTCCCTCATTTCACCCAAGCACTGCTAATATTATCGATACTCAGATCATTGTAGGAGGTGGCACCGCTGGAGGAGCCCTCGCCACCCGCCTGAGCCTTGGCCTTCCCAAGTCTAAGATTCTTCTTCTAGAAGCAGGCCCAGAAGCTCTGGACGATGTGCGCATCAACGTACCAGGGATGCGCGGTTCAATATTGGGATCATCGCTCGATTGGAACTTTAGTTCTATCGCCCAGCCTGGTCTCAATGGGCGCTCCATTAGTGTCAACCGCGGCAAGGTTCTAGGTGGCTCATCAGCTATGAACTTCCTATGCTATGACCGAGCTGCATCCGCTGAATACGACGCCTGGAGTGAGCTCGGAAGTCCAGGCTGGAACTGGGATACCATGATTAATGGTATGAAGAAGTCAGAGAACTTCACAGGCAACGATGGCGACGTCCATGGTCGCTCTGGTCCCATAAGCTCTACCTACAATCGCATCATCCCTGATGTTTTGAGGCCATGGAAGTCTACGGTCAATAAGCTAGGCATCCCAATCAATAACGGAGGATCTCTTGGTGGAAACCCTGTTGGAGTCATGTTCCAACCCACCAACATTGACGTGACCAACTACACCCGGTCATACAGTGCCAACAGCTACCTGCCAAAGGCTGGGCCTAATCTGAAAGTCAAGACGGATACCCATGTCGCCAAAGTTCTCTTTTCCTCTAAGAAGAGTAAGGGCTTAGTTGCTACTGGCGTCGCTCTCCAGGATGGCTCTACGATCAAGACCCGCAGGGAGGTTATCCTTTCGGCAGGTTCTATTCAGAGTCCGGGACTGCTCGAGATGTCTGGAATTGGACAAGCCGAGGTTCTTGCCAAAGCGGGAGTAAAGAAATTGCTTGACCTTCAAGGCGTTGGCGAAAATTACCAAGACCACCTTCGAACCTCCAATACATACATTCTGAAGGAAGGTTACGAGTCCTTCGACCAAATGATCTTCAAACCTGAGGGCGCATTGGCGAAGGAGCAGTTCAACCTATGGCTTGAGAACAAGGTATCGTGGTATGACTATACTAGCAGCGCCTACGCCTTTCTCAACTGGGACCAGGTCAGCGATGACGTACAAAAGAAGATGAATCAACTTGCAAAGGACGGCTTTGCTATCAATGGCACTGTCGTGGACAAAAAGAAGCTCGAGTATCTGAGCGACCCTTCTATTCCCCAGCTGGAGCTCCTCCTAGAAGCCAACTACGTTGGTGCTCAGGGCTATCCTGGTACATCCCCCAACTTCATCACCATCTTCTCCTCCATCATGCATCCCATGAGTCGCGGCAGTGTTCACATCAATGGGCAAGACGTAAAGGGCAAGCCGATCATCGACCTGAACTATCTCAACAATGAGTACGACATACAAGCACTCATTGAAGGTGCTAGGTTTGCCCGCAAAGTCGCTGAGACCGAGCCTTTGCGATCCGTATGGGCTGCAGAGTTTGAACCGGGCATAGGGAAGAGGACAGATGCACAATTACGAGACTGGGTCGTCGAGACAGTCAACAGTTTCTACCACCCCGTCGGTACCTGCGCGATGCTTCCTAAAAAGGACGGTGGTGTTGTCGACTCGAACTTGAAGGTGTACGGCACGAAGAACCTCCGTGTGGTCGATGCTAGTATTATTCCTGTCCAGCTGTCAGGCCATATTCAGACGGCTGTGTACGGTATCGCCGAGACAGCTGCGCAGAAGATTATCGCTGCGGAGAACAAATATGTTAAGGGTCTGTAAGGAACGAATTAACGCCAGCCTGGATGGCAACTGAATGCTTAAGCTTGTAATTAAAATTGTTCCTCTTTGGAGTCTCAACATATATGGAAAAGCTAAGGATTTTCTGGGACTGTCTGCATATCTCAGCAATTTTAGTCAACTACTGTTATTAAGGACTAAATACTGTATTACCTAAATAACCCAGTATTGATATCTATTGTGATTTTCATTTCAACCCCCCACAAGCCCCCAGACGGATTTATTGGCCAGCTGCAGCGATAAAGCCTATCAGCTCACACTGACTATTACAGGGCTTGGTGGCGGGCGGCTAACCGCGTCGCGATAGCTGCGCCGTGCAATTGAGCGTCCAGTGGCACTTTTGGTAGGCTGACAATTACAGGCAATAAACTCAAAAGAGCTTGATAAATTCAAGCGGCGGCTAAGGAAAACTACGCCATGGCAGCGAGGGAAAGCCAAGAGGCAACTAAGGCAACTTCTAAGGATTATATGTTTTCCCTGATCTGTTTTATTTAATAGTTCTTGCTCCTGTTTCTTAGTATACTAAGTAGTTTTCGTAATTATATTAATATTTAATAGCTTAGGATTAATATTTATAGATATACTTATTATTTTATATAATTTTTTTCTTTTTATAATTTAATTATTAAATAATTATAGAAAAGTTTATTATATTTATATTTATAAGAGGCTAGACCAGGTTGTGGGGCTGATATGCACTTATCGGAATCGAGAGGCTGAGCTGAGCTATAAGGCTCTTATTTCATCCCTTTCGCAGCCTGCCTGGCATCTTTCACCTTTTAATACCCATTCAAGTCGTGCCCGGTGACATTCTTCAAGGTTGCGACGCAGTATTATTTTTTCCCTACACCTAGGCTCGCTTCTTTCCATCGCCAAGCTATCGAGGGTACTAGGAATCTCCTCCCTGTTCATAGTGTGCTTATTCCCCGCATTTCCGTCTAGCAACCGTGGTTACTAACACCCACGGAATAACAGCATTTAGTACTACCCGGGAAGTAGATTATATGCTGGAGCAATGGAATTTTACCGCCTTTCAACGCTCTCGCAGAGTTTGGAAGGCTGCAATAGCCGACTCCACATTCAACCTATCCTAGACGCTACCTACCCGCGCGTCGATAAAGCCGGCGATGATTGCTTTGCCGAATATGAGCGGCGGGAGAGAGACGGCGGGATGTTTTTCTCCGTACACGCCTTGATGTCACATTTCAGTCAACAGACGACTATTGATGAACTCCTCAGCTGCCCATGTGACGATTGCAAGAACGCTCGCGATACTCTCAACCATAAACTCCCGGTAACGGATCACTCGAATACTCTTCGCAAAAAACCATTATTTCTAGCCCTCATGGTGTACCTCGGAAAGTTGCATTATGTATACTTCTGGATGAAGTGGGGGGTACCCTGGAGACTTCTAAGTTGCCGCCCCGAATGCCCAGACAACCATCAACCTCAACTCGCCCGATGTCCAACCAATAGCCAACTCAAAGAGGTATTGCCACTCCCCCGAGACAGGTTCATGTTCCAAAATGTTTACGAGCGTGCTCTTGAAATGTTCTCCCCGGTGGTTTTCGAAATAGAAGCAAGTCGGATCTGCCCGTATTTAGAATATGGCGAGCTCGAGAGGTTTCCATATCTGGAGGACAAATCACGCATCACACAGGGATCATTTGGTGCCATGAGAAAACTCGAGATCATGCGTGACTATTTGCATCCGACAATGCGAACTCGCATGAAATCCTATTCCAGTGACGACAAGGTACGCTCAAGCTGACAACACCTGCGCCCTGAATGTTTTATTGATAATTCGAATAGTT
Organism: Fusarium dlaminii; assembly: GCA_013186775.1. Taxonomy (NCBI): domain Eukaryota; kingdom Fungi; phylum Ascomycota; class Sordariomycetes; order Hypocreales; family Nectriaceae; genus Fusarium; species Fusarium dlaminii. The sequence continues at coordinate 4,649 of JAAOAL010000083.1, read as the reverse complement.
ACTCTTCGCGTTGAAATCGGTCAAGATAATAGCCGGCGCTCCACTGAGGAATATGGAGCGTGATGTACTCAGCATGGTTTCGCGAATCCCCAAGCCCGCATGCGACAACATTATTACTCTCATGGCATGCTACAAATGGAAAGATTCCATGCACTTCTTATTTCCATTTGTTGAGGCAGACCTGAGCGACGTGTTGCGCAATAGCAACAACCGATGCCCAAATCATCTACAAGAAAGGCTTGCAGAAGGTGACATCCTTGTCGAGCACTGGCTATGGAAGGAGATGGAGGGTGTTAGCCGAGCTCTCAGCGCTTTTCACAATAAGATGAAGAACCCTTTCAAGGACGTGAAGGGAAAGGTCGCTGCACTTCATTTTGACTTGAAACCTGCTAACATTCTCGTCACGAGTGACAGGAAACTGAAGATCACAGATTTTGGACAGTCCATCATTCAAATAATTGATGATGATAAGGAGAAAAGCTTGCCGCACAACACAGGACATCCTCGATACGAGCCCCCCGAGGCTCGACCAACTTCACAGCATTTGACTCAAGGCTCGCATGATGAGCTCATGGTATCGCTTAACTACGATGTCTGGTCACTAGGATGCATTATGGTCGAGGTTCTCATCCACCTGCTTGGCAAAGATCTCCATGCATTTGATAAGGCACTGGCAGGGCTTCAAGAGACCGCTAACGAGCCAAGTGGCTGGAAGCAGGGACGCTTCTTCGAAGAGCCAAATAGATTGAAGCAGTGCGTGACAGACTCGTTTAAGATGTTCGCAAATGAGTTTCAAAACGACAGCGCTCAGACCGAGTACATGAAAGACGTCGTAAGCTTGCTGCGACATATGCTGGAACACGATAAAAAGAAGAGAGCATACTCGTCAACAGTTGCACAGAAACTTGAAGAGGCTAGGGAAAAGTTCGAAGCTATACGTACCGACGGAGATTCACTTGTTGTCGCCGTGGATAAACAAGGACTCCATGATAGGAAAGGGTTCAAGGAGCTCGGGTGGCGTAATGGACCCGAAATCGTCTCGTTTTCCGAAATGTGAGTGTCAAAGTCCTATCTAAGCTAGCCCCATCGCTGACTTCAAGATCTTTCAAGGATCGGAATTACGTTGGACTTGGTATCTCAAAAGACGGGAAGATCAGCCTACCAAACTACACCCAGGGCATCCTGTCGAATCAGTCTATGGGCGAGAAACATAAAAAAAGGTCACGTCCAAGCCGGAATCGAGATTGGCCTTGTATGGGGAATAGAATCAGGAGGGATTCCGAAACAGACGATATGTATTTCTCCTCGAATCATCTGACGAAAATCGAGCACTAATGATTTTTCGTTTTATGGCAGTTAACCCCAGGGAATGGTGCTTTGCACCTTCGTATGTCTTCCGTGACGCGGCGAACAGTACCGACAGTTTTGATTGTATTCTCTTCCCGCAAATGGGAACAGCGACGGCTGGCGATTTCGACTATGCATTCAAATTTGGATTCTCATCCCAGCAAGGTAAGGACCACAATGAACCCCCACGCCTCGAGTGACTCGAGGACTGTTTTGATCACTACTGACTTTCCCACAACAGATGTTCTCTCTTTCCAGAGCGCTCTCTTCCAGAGGAGAATCTCAAATCCTGTTCGGTAAACCATAAACCTCGCTGGTCCGAATGTCTCCAGACATGCTGACATGCTTCCAGCATCTCAATCCCAGAATTGATACCAAAACATGCAAAGAAACATGATAAGAAGGGCCCTGAAATCGATCACCAACCTGCATACATGCAATGTTGGGCATCGGATGGACCAAATCATGTTCAGCCACGTAGTGTCGATGTGAGAAGAGACAGTAATCAGCCAAGAGGTTCCATCGATTCATCATCAACTGGCATGAGCGCATATAGTAGAAGAGCATCAGAAAGGTCTTGTGAGACTTTTGTTATCCTCTTCGAAGACTCTCGTCCTTTGATGTTTACCTGTAAGTTATCCACCAATGGTTAATAGTGCTGATAGTTTACCAACCGCTCTATAGTAAAGAAACGTCCAATAAAGATCACACAATGCGATTCGACAAGTATAAAGATTCAAAAGCGAACGGACGATTCTATCCACGTATGCCACCCGCCAACATATCAGGTCTGGAAATCACAAGATCCCTCTAAGACGCTCAGACGGCCATGCCTGCCAATAGACCCCGAAACTGAGAGACTGTTGGATCTCAAGAATGCAGCTCTTCTCAAGATTCGCACCATTATAATCAATTTTGGAGATCCCCAAGGTAAGATACTGTATCACTATTTTCAGAGTTTTGCTAAGTTTCAATCAGAGCTGGAGGTGTTCCGGAGGGCAACAGAAATTGGGTGGACAGAGTAGAAAGGAACTGCGAACGTGATGGAGGCCCATTTGGAGCTCGTACCGGTTTAGCTAGACATTGAATTGTTCATTGGCCCTCTCTCCCTTTTCCCGCGCCGTCTGAATAAACTCCACAAGTATGTAGATCAGCATCGTAATGCAGATGAGAGGGATGGCTAAAATAGCATAGATCTTCAAGTCAGGGTCTGCGGACCACTTCATGGGGGAATCTTGCTTTATGGTTACGAACCCCATCTGTACGAAGTCCTAGTGAGTGTCAGATATATCCCCATGACTGTGAAACTCGACGGAGACATACGGCTGTAAAGGCAGCTGGTACAAACACCAATGCCAGTACGGTCAGGGTCTTGACAACCCGGGCTTCCCTACTTGATTTATCTGACAAGTGGACAATGGCTGAAGTATTGCGACTAGTCATTGATGTGCTTGTCTTGTTGAACTCCCCATTCCTCATCGACACGGTGTCTCTGAGCTGCGATAGGTTAGAAGATGGAAACTCTTCTGACATATCAGGCTGAGATAACGTACCTGGTCCGATATAGCCTTTGCACGCTCCAGAATTGTCGAAACATTCAGAAAACTAAATTCATGTTCACTCTGGATGTCACATAGTTGCTTCAAAAGTCTTGCGAGAGAATCTGCTTGTGAGGAGGTCTGCGGAATGACTTTTTCGAGGTCTCGAATTTTCTTCCGGAAACACTTCATAGTTAGAATGTTGAGCTGAATAATATTAATCAATCTTCGAAGCTGGTCAGAGAGGTATTGAAGCGATTTGAAGTCACTGGTTGTGCTGCTGAGAGCGTCAAACTCGTTGAGCTTGTCGGGCTCCACGCCAGCCATAATGACACGCTTGAACTAAGAAGTATTAATTGAAGAGCCTGATATAAGAATTACTAGAACTTGCTACCTACCAGCTTGTCAATCTCTTCATCAAGATAGTTGATGAATTGGTGCAGATTATGATCCACACTGCAAAAACATGTTATGTGAAGATTGGTCCAGTCTTCGATAAACTGAGAGCGTTCACGGCTTATCTTCAGCACGCTTGAGCCAAGTAGCTTCTTGACTGCTGTTGGAAGTCTGATGAGAATATGAGAGAGCTTATTGTCCTCAATCAAAACTCTCTGGTAGATGAGCGCATGGCGTATCGACCAGGGATTCGATCCTGGTCTGGCGTCGTCCCTTTTCTCGATGTACTTGAGAAGGTAGCTGCTCTCTACATCGCGAAATTAGCTGTTGAATATGAGACAAGCTTTCTGCTCCCATATGGCTAGGCTTACCAAAAGACGATAAATTCCCAGCACTGTCGACCCTGGTTTCCAAGTCAAAGCCAGCAAGTCCCTCATCTCGGGGAAATCTCTTCTCGCCAAATGCTGCCATGTGACGATGGATCTGGGGAAAGACTCGCAAAGCAGATATCAGCGTCGTGGCTCCACTGTGGGTGACTGGTAGATGACTCCAACCATAAGCTGGGTCTAACAAACTGAAACTGGTTAGAAAGCTGCTGAAATGAGCTGCAGATTATGGCTATTCCTCCACTGCGAAATAATATAGATACTTACAAGAAAGAGGCTTGAGAGTACCCGTTTCTTCCATTTGGACTCTCTTTTGAGTCTGAGGTTGGTGGAATGCTATGATACTTTGAGACATGTTCTTCAAGCTGGCTTGCGCTCCTCAAACAGACATCTTGGGTCCCTACTCCATCCTTATGTTAGCCATTTATTATACTACGTGTTTGATCGAATCAAGGTCTGAGTCCTACCTTGCGAAGTGACCTCTGCAACTTCAACCTCAAACAACCCATCTGGGGATGAAAAAGGATGCTCCCTACTAGTCGTGAGGCTTTCTGCAATCTGTGTAGCCCGCACGTCCTCTTCAATGCAGGATGGCGACCAGACTTTCTCAGCGGACATTGTTACTTGTAGATATGTAATAAACTGAGATATGTCTTGGTAGTAGCTTTGAGCTTGGCTTTGGGGACTATAATCAATATAAGGTGTAAGTAGTTATGGAGGCTGATACAGAATGCCTTGCTTGTAAGTTATGTTTGTAGTTTAATTGATGTCAGCCAAGTTCGGTATGGTGGATTAGGTACAGTATGGCCTTGCATAGCCTAACGTGGCAACCTCTAAGGGCGCTAATTTCTCAGGGGGCTTGCTAAGTAATATATAGGTTCTCTTTAAAAAAAGAATATTAATTAACTTTAAAGAACAATTTTAAAATAAACCAGAATTAATAATCCTTAATATTAATAGCTTTTTAAAATAATATAAGTAT